>CM055960.1:80999908-81599908 GCA_029490685.1 Schizonepeta tenuifolia | reverse complement strand
ACTAGTCTCATACATTTGATAGAGTAAAATTTCTCGTTAACCTCACTTTAAAAGGCATGTGACTTGCCCGACACGTTGCGCGAGGCTCCAAATTCATTAAATTACAAAACCTGCAACGACAAACCCGCTACTGAAAAAGTGCCATGTGGCCATGGCAGATTGCTAAAAAATTGCCACCCGCCACGGTGGAAATTAACACGATTGCCCTTAATGCACCTTGCACCTTAACAACAATGCCTCAAAAGTTAGCAAGTAGCCATAGTTAGAAACATTGAGTGACCAACTGCTACAGTATACTCAAAATTATAATATAACTAATCACATTGCACAACTAAATAAGACAGCATGGTAAGAGTAAAAAGCCAATAAAAGGATTACATATATGGAAAGTCATTTTTCGATTTCACAAAGCATGGAATCACACTTCCCCAAAGTTTAAGACTTTCAAACTCACAAACAGAAGACAAGGACACATATAAACAACAAATAGATAAAAAAAAAAATCATAATTCTCGTTAATATAATCCATATTCCAAAATCACCATTGATTCAACCCCTACTCAAGCTCAGATAATATTACCTTTTTTTTTTTAAATTGCGTTTTCCCTTCTTTTTTTTTTACACAACCATTAAATCATATCCGCTCTCTCCTCACTGGTTTAACAAAGATTATCACGAAAACAAACAAGAAAAAAAGAGACGCAGCTTAACAGAAGAACATATGAAAATTAAGCATGAAATAACCTCAATTCTAACAAAATCAAATTAAAAAAAAAAAAATTGGATTGACCTTTTCAAGCTCGTCTTGGATTTCCTGGAGCTTTTCGATTGAGAGAACGAGCTCCCCATCAATCTGCTCGGTCACATTGTTCTCTTCGTCCGCCCCTCCCACTTTCTGCTTCTTCCCTTTGTCCGCTCCCATTTCTCTCCGCAACCCTAGAAATTAATAGAAAAAGAAGAAAATATTCTTTGGGTTACGACTGATGAATTGATCTTCGACGCTGTCCTTAAACCCTAAATAAACCCGCAGAGAGAGAGAGAGAGAGAGAGAGAGAAAGAGTGTGTGTTTAAATAAAGCAGAGAAGATGGAATTAGAATAAGGGTTAGGGTTCTTAAGTTCACAAAATATCATGCATAGAATTATTAGAAAAAAAAAAAAGGCAAATTGCAGTAACCCAAAGAAATCTCATCATCAATACTGAGTGAAACCTACTATCTACCATTTTGCTCAAATTACCCTTTTTGCCCTTAATTTCTAATCTAATGTCATAAATTTATTTAAATTATATTCTAAGTTTCATACTAACAATACCATGATTCAAAACATACTGTATTAATGTTTCCTAATATAAATATATGGTGATTACTTGAATGTGGTGTGGTAATAATAATTGAAGTTTCACCGTGACTTTTGTATTTCGTACGAATGATGGAATATCCATTTTAAATTCATTTCCAAAACGGCAAATAAATATTCATTAATCTTGTTCAATAAATCTCCTCTAATTACATAGAGTAATAATATTTTTAAAAGACGTTTTTCAACATTTTATTATTTTTCTCTTTTTGATGAATTGGAGGTTTGGGCTTGCCCCGTTCATTGTGCATTTGGATTGAAAGGAGTAATGGGCCAAAATAGTTTTGGGTGAAGCATAAAGGCTTTCTTCTTTTTTTTTTCTTTTCTTTTTTCCGAGCAGTGGCGAAGCATAAAGTATTTATCTACAATGAGAGTTTGTTTTATAGATGTAGAACGTTGTTCTAATTCGCTAAATACCATAGGTTGATACAATTTTTTTTATCAATTTTACAATAATGGTCATAATACTTAATATTTTATAAACGATACTTATATTTCAATATTTTTCAATAATATCATGAAGTCAAAATTATGGTATTAGATTATTTACGTTTCGTTGATTTGATCGTGAAAAAAAATGTCTGTTAATAATTCATTATATCCACATCTTTCTTGTTATTGATCGAAGGGAGATGGAAACAAAATTTTCAATTTCACAATGTTATTGCGAAAATATTGAAACATTATGTATAAATTTATTAAAATTTAAAAAAAGAAATTGAAATAGTAGCAATGTAGCATAAATGGTCCTTTTATTCCCGCACATAATTGGGTTTTTTTTTTTTATACTATTTAGAGCAAATGTAATGTCAGAAACAATATATTGTAGGGAACACGTTAATTGGACCCGTCCCGTTCTATCTTATGAAATAAAATTAAAAAAAAAATGTAGATCCATTACTATATTATATATCGCAAATAATGTAGTATAAACATGAGGACACTGACACGCTTATAATAGTTCTAATTTTTATTTTTATTTTTAACAACATTACAAGGAAATTTAAATACCGCGTGATGGAGGACTCGAATCCGTAATCTTTGGCCCGGGCATTAACCTCACTACCACTAGGCTAAAAAAAAAAAATAGTTCTAATATTATTCATCGCTTTCGTCTTAATAAAATTCATCATTTTAGCCAGCATAAATACCCAATAAACAGTATATAACTAATTTCCTTACAGACAACCACAATATTCCTGACATATCATAAATACATTTTTGTAATTTAAATGTGACGTGGTCCAAAATCCAATTTCCCCCTTTTCCTTGTCTATTAATTTCTTTTATTGGTGCAGTTTGTTCAAAGCTACAGACAGACAGGTGCGAGACCGATATTCCACCTATATTTGGCCCCTGTGAGAAACATTCCCATTCCGGGACCTCTTCCATCAATAAATACTTCTAGATTATTTTTTATATATATTTAATAAATCTATAAATTTCTGACCACCAACGACATATAAATCGCACCACATACAAGATTTTTTTAGAGTTTTTTTTTTTTTTTTTCTTTTTTTTTTTAGGGAAGGGGCGATGGGATTAGAATCTTATACTTCACTGCTAAGAGAGTGGAGCTTGCTATGTTTGGATGTCCCCTTAAGAACAAAAAGAAAATAAATAAATAAATGAAATAATTCACATTAAAAAAGATCTTGTGTGGTACTAATATACATGATCGAAATAAATGTATCGCGTAATTCCCCCTAATTCATCACACAAATGTATAGAAAGATATATTATTTTGTAGCATTGACAATTCTGAACAATTGATGAAACTCTACTTATTTTAACTAAATTATATTGTGTGTAGCATACTCTCTCCCTCCAAGAAAAAGAGTATTATACTTACTCTTTTTTTTTGTCTATGAAAAAGAGTCGATCTTACTTCAATTTTTTCAATCTCATTTACATTTTCTACTCATAATAAGTGAGACCCTCATTTTCACTCACAACAACTTTAATTTTATTTTACATTTTCCACTCACAACAAGTGGACTCTTATTCCACTCATAATAATTATAACTTCAATTCATTTTTACCACTTTTAACAAGTGAGACTCTTTATCCTACTCAAAACAACTTTACCAGCTTTCTTAAAATACGCCCACCTCTAAATAGAACTCTTTTTCATTAACGGGGGGAATATTATATACGTACCATGTAATCATTATTTGTAATGTATAACATAGTTTTTCTTTTGTTGTTTTAAATATCTTAACATCGTCTGACATCCAGTCTTATATTGGTGATGTTATTATACAGTAATTAGTAATTACTGCGTATTGATAAATGAAAAGAATTATGAGATGAAAAAATATTAATCACATTTGTACGAAAAATGATGCTACTATATCTTATCCGGTCAGGGGAATATATCATCAATCAACAAGAAGAATAACAGTTACTACTATATTTTTCAGGACCAACAATAGCCATCAATCCATTCAATAAATTTATTCTTCCAGAAATTGGATTATATCTTTGTCAAGGTTCAAGTCCATAAAGAAAATTGTATTGCTCATATCAAGAAGACTACTATACATACATATAGGGAAATAGCCAGTTTTATCTTAATAAATTGGGTTGTTAATGTTGTCAATTTTATTTCAATCAATATTTAATGGTATTCTCATACTCAATAAATATTTAATGATATATCATAATCAATATATTCAGTTTCGTTTTAATTTAATCCCAATAATACATGATGACTATACTTCATATATATACCCATAAATACAAATTCGTTTCCATCACGAGTTCAAATTTTGGCACCATATTGTGACTCGCGGCAATTGGGATGGCGTCCTATATGGGGTGAAGATGAGGGCCTTTAATAAAACAAAAAAAAAAATTAAACAACATTAACTAAAAGCGTCTTTGTTAATTTTGATTACGTAGAACGCCACAGGCCACACAACTCTTTAAATTTGAATTCATGATGAAATTTAAATTTAGATATGGGATTGTTATTAGGTATTTATACTGGGATCAGTTTGACACAAATCGAATATATAATTGGGATAAAATTGGTTATTGTCCCATATATATTTACAACTACTGCATAGGAACGAAGGTTTACCTAATACGCACCAAAGATTACGACTGCGGGTTCTCAAAATATCAAAAAGAATTACTTAACTAGCTAGTAGCTAGGGAGGGATTGTGCTGCATATTAAATACTACTTCATCTGTCCACGAAATGGTTGTCACTTTTGACATTTAAGTCCGTTCACGAAATGGTTGTCACTTCTATTTATAGTAGTAGGACCAACATAATACATTATATTTAACCTTATATTTATCACTACTTCACTCACGTTTAATGTGGACTCTTACTCCACTCACAACAATACAAACTATTATCCACTACTACCTACCATTTTCTTAAAACTCGTGTTGTCAACAATGTGGACCGGAGTATGTGATTAGACTTCAAAAGTGACACTTTTGAAAGTTTTAACACTTTAAAAGTGATGGGACCTACCAACTTTCTATCTTTTTACTCTTATTCTTAATCTTCGTGTCGAACAGTAATATGACAATTTTAGTGGGTGGGAGTATGTATTAGAAATAGGAATGTCAATCGGGCCAACCCTTTCGAGTTCCGGTCAACCCTGTCCGGTTGTCGGATTATTCGGTCCGGGTTAAGTGGGGTTGAATTTTTTTCGGGAAAAATCGCAACCCTAACCCTAACCCTTCGGGTTGCGGGTTAGCCCGTCGGGTCACAAGATTTTAAAATAAAAAATATAACTAATAAAAAAAAGACTTTCCAACAAAATAAGTCTAATAGTTATAGCACACAAAACTTTACAATAATTCAACATTAATTTGTTATCTCGCAAATAAAATTAAACAATTGAATGACACTCGTCTCTTACTTGAATAACTTTTGGAGTGGCTTCAATTTGATCACTGACTTCAATTTCATTATGTTCACCATCCATTTAAGAAAAATAAAAGGGAAGTATGATTTATATATAAATTTGGTTGATTAAATATACATAATATACAAAACGACTTACATAAGTATGATTTATATATCTAGGCTTAGGTTAAATAAACAAGCGACATATTCGGGTTAGTCGGGTTGACCCTAAACTTTTCAGGCTAACTCTTATCGAGTTGCAACCTTGTCGGGTCAACCCTAATAACTCAGTTATTTATTTGTAAATATACAACCCTAACCCTTTACTTTTTTCGAGTCACTCACGTCGACCCGTTGGGTCCGGGCTCAATTGATACCCCTAATTAGAAATTCAAATCTTCCACTTATAATCTCGCACAAGTTTTTGTGGGCGATTGACTCGTGTGCGAGAGACTTAATGTCACATTGAAACGGATCAAAAACAAGATTTGGATTTAAATATAATTAAGCCTCAATAAAATTACAAATTATGCAATCGGATGTGAGTTTGAATTTGAAAAGAGAATTCAATTATGCTTTGCCATATAAGCTACATCTCTATATTGACCCATATTATAGATTCCCATATATTTTTAGATTTTTGAATTGTACTCACTTGATTGAAATGCTTATTATTTATAATTGTGCCATTAAAAATTAGTGCGCATCAAAGATATCTGCTTAAATTACTAGCGACATAACTAAAATTAATACTACTATATATCTCATGCTACCATGGCAAGCCAAATAAATTAAATTATAAGCGCTTGACTTTTGTCCTTTTTATAAACAAGACACAACAACATGTTAAGTACTTCTAATTTGCTTGTTCACGTCGATTTGTGTGATTAAAAGAAAAGGAAAAAAAGTTGTGGTCAACATATATACTATAACCTTAATTTGCCCATTTTCCTATTCAATGATTTATTTACACTTTTTGTTGTGACATAGTATACTGTTAACTTTAATAATTAGTTTGATTTAACATATTTTTTTATTAAGTTATTGCAGTTCAATGCCCAACACCAAAACCCGTCATAATTAATCACAACCGAAACGGATTTATTAATGTGAATTATGCGGTTAGGATATTACAAACTTGAAAAATCAAGGAAAATTAGGCTTTTATTAGATCGAATTGAAAAATAAAACTTATCATTGACATTGCTGGGAAAAAACATGATTATAATATAACATTGACTAAAAGGAAAGAAATTATATAAGTACATTGATTATATCACTATATGGGAAGCTAGCTAGACAGTAACATCAATCCTTAGATATAGTGGTGGAGCCACATTGGAACAAGGGGTGCAGTTGCACTACCAAAATTTTTTCTTGTTTAATTTACTACCATTTTCTCATTTTCATGAGGATGTTCATGATCAAATGAATTCCGATTTAAAAATAGTAATTGAAAATTATAGAAGAAAGAGATTGGAAAGAAGGGAGAAAAGAGTATATATATATAGACGATGAAGAAATAAATATTTTTTCTAATTGTGATAACGTTGATTAGTTCAACAACTATATATATTTGAACAATGGTTTTCAAAATTTTAGTACGAGAATTATTTACCCTTTCTATTACGATGTGTAACTATGATGTGTCAAACCAGAGTATTTTTCGATATACAATTACAATGGATAATAACTTATATATGACAATTACTTAAATTCTTATCTTAGTCACATTAGAAAACACGTCTGGGCCTAAAAAATGGACAATATGATAACTGAAAAAATAAATCCTCCGATCGACCCCCAAGCATGGGGCCCGCCCGAGGCAACCCCCAGCCATTTTTTCAAGGCTCGATACTTTTAACATTCTACACACCACACCCCCCAAAATCAAATCCTGGATACGCCACTGAATATGTCAAATGATTCATCTATATCTATGACATTAAAATAACTATATACGTGTATTAATTACTCCTTTAGTCCTCATTTTAAAGTTCCAATTGGATGCTGGCACGAAGATTAAGAAAAGCTGAAAAAGTGAAGTTAGTGGGAGAAAAGGGTAGTGTTAATGATATTGAGTTACTTTTGCTAATTATTGGATTAAGAAAACACCTTTTCACCTTTATTAATTGAAATTGATTTCATAGGTATTTTCGGATGTATTTAAATGTGATTAATTAAATTAATATACCAACACTGTTTGAGAAAATTAAATATGACAACATTGTGCGTGGAATTAAATCTGTCAACACTATGATTTCAATCGTGTTTTAAAGGAATTAAACATGCATTGTGGAATTAAATCTGCAATTGAGGAATTAAATTTTGTTTATGAGGAATTAATTCTGCAATTGAGGAATTACATCTTGTAAAGCTGGAAAAAAAAAGGAATGCAAGGAATTAATTGCAATACACAATCCTGGAGATTTTTTTGATTTTGGAGGCAAACATATTCACTTTGGTGCCAAAACAAATTTCATTGAATAAAATAAGGATGAAAATAAGCTGAAATTCATTAAAATAATGCTGGAAATATACATTGATGTTATCAAAATGTTGGAGGGAATTTTAAAGCTAACTTAACACTCCAAAACCACAATAAATACACCATTGACTCCCAAAACCTGCTCTCAACCACCATTTACAGCATAAATTTAGAGAATTGAATACAATGTCACAGAGAGAAAAACAAGGCCTAAACTATCCGAAGAAGGCAAAAATCTGATCCCACAGTGGTTATTTCAAAATTCGAGCAATGGCAAACTTCACTATGGTGCAAAACAGGAAGCTGCACACAAATTTCAGGTTTGTTTGAGGACAATCTGGAGGATTTGGTAGGCCGTATTAGCTCAGTAAGCTTTGGGAGTACCTGTACATCTACAATCAAAGAGAATAGGTAAGTTTTACAAAAATAAGAAACAACTTGATGAGAAAAAAGTGAGGAATCTGTCTCTGCTACAAACAACATAATTGAGAGTGATGGCAAGTAACCTGGATATTAGCAAATTTGTAATTCACAAGTGGGTGAAGGAGCATAAGCTTAAACCACACACCAATGCCATAAAACCATTTTTAATCCCTGAAAACAAGCTGACTAAGATGGAGTCTTAGTCATCTTTGTCCACAAAGTGAGGCTAGTTTTTTTTAAATTCCAGACCATGTTCAATACCATACACATTGATGAAAAGTGATTTTACTAGTCAAAAAACAATGACAGATACTACCTTCTTCCAGGTGAAACTGATCCACATAGGACTTGTAAATCAAAGAGATTCATTCCCAAAGTAATGTTTAACTGTGCAGTGTCCAGGCCAATAATAGATTCAAGTGGTTGTGTTTGATGGAAAGTTTGGAATCTTTCCATTCATCACAGAGGAACTAGCCCAAAGAAATTCCAAGAACAAATCAAAAGGAACAATGGAAGTGAAACCAATTGCAGCAGTCACAAAGCCAATCACAAAAGATAGCTTACTCAATCAGGTAACTGACATAATCTGCATTTCGGCAGTCACATAATCTGCATTTCAGCAGTCACAATACCAATTTCAGCAATCACAACTTACTGCTATCAGAATGTGCATACAGACATTCATCATTTAGCATTGAATCCTTTTTATGCAGATGATTCCAGTATTCAAAGCTAAGTGGCCAGCATGTTTAAGCAAAGACATATTCATCCAACAAAATAATGCCAAACCACACATAAAGCCAGATGATCCATATTTTCTAGCAATTTCACAAGCTGATCAATTTAATTTCCAATTAGTGTGTCAACCATCAAATTCTCCAGACACCAATGTAAATAATCTAGGGTTTTTAGAGCCATACAATCTCTTGAGGATCAGAAACCAGCCAAAAATGTTGAAGAACTACTCCAAAATGTGAGGTCTGCATATGAAGAGTACTCACCAGAGAAGCTAAATCATGTGTTTCTTACTCTACAAGGTTGCTATAGAGAGATAATGAAGGTTAATGGAGACAACAGGTACAAAATTCCTCACATGAACAAGAAAAAACTGAACAGGATAGGACTTCTACCAGAATACATTGAAGTGGAAGAGGACCTTGTAAGAGAATGCTTAGAATTCATAAACCCCCAAGCAACTGAAGGGAATGCAAGCTACAAGATGGCTGATCTAGTTCCAGGAATGCAACAAGTGGGGATCCAAGAGAAAGATTGGAATGCATATGGTCTGTTTTTTGCTCAAGTTTACAGGGACAAACATTGTGATCCATCTGTTTGTGGTGTTTGGAATGTAAACTATTTTGATTTACTGCTTTATTTGCTCAACAAGTCTCAACAATACCTTTTGCTTCATTGACTTTTATTTAACCCTTTAAACTTCCTAAATCAACCTCCAAAACTAGATGATTCTAGTGGTGGCATCATTAAGAAAAACATAGGATCAAGGCAACAATCTGTTCATGTATCACAGTTTCAATCACACCCATGCACATAATTCCTATTCAAGCAACATCATCATAGGAATTCTCAATCACACAATTCTCAACTCACAGAATTCTCAATTCAAGAAACATCCCTCATTTCACAGAATTCACAGATTCAAGGCAACATCATCAATTATTTCACAGAATTCACAGATTCAAGACAACATCATCAAACCCTCAAAATTCATCACAGATTCAGAATTCCTCACAATTTCACAGAGATATAGGCATCATCATAGGAATTCACAGATTCCTCACAATTTCACAGAGATATAGGCATCATCACAGAAATTCACAGATTCCTCACATAACAGGTATTCGCATATTTCATGAACATAGGAATTCACATTTCACAATTTCTCAAAATTAACCAACACATCAACAATGGCGTCACCAGCCGTCCTCTTCAAAGTCAAGAAAGATTAGAAATTCATCACCTGATTCAGAGGACTGAGGTAGCAGCTTCCATCTCTTTCATTTTTTACGAAATTTTGCACATTCACTAAACAGGAAGTAGTAGTGATTTGTAGGCATCATCTTCTCCACCATCTCGTCTAAAGCGGCCCCCGGAGATGATGGGATTTCCGACACCGGAAAATGAGGACCCTCAGAAGGCGGAGTCGAAGAAGAGAGACTGACTAAAGTATCAAAATTCTCCAATGGGGTTTGAGGAATTTCAGAATCGACCATCTCTTCTAAAGCAACCCCCGGAGATGATGGTGTTTCCAGCACCGGAAAAGCAGAAAAGTCAGAAGGTGGAGTCGAAGAAGAGAGACCGACTACAGTATCGAAAATCCCCAATCCAAATGGTGGAATCTCAGAATCGACCACCATTAGTGAGCTTTCCGGCACCAAGGCGGAACCATCGTTCAATTTCGCCTGCGTCACAGAATCGAATATGGTTTCAGGGACCAAATCGATGGAACTCAACTCCATTTCAGAGGAACTCTTCATCGAAGAGAGCGATGTATCGGGTTTTCAGAGATGTCGACGGTAGAATTAGGGATAGATCTAGGATTTGGATGCACGAGATCGAGAGCAATCGAAGAAAGAAGATGGAATCAACACCACAAACACAAACAATGGAGGAAAATGGTGATGTCGGCAGTAGAATTAGGGGTAGATATAGGGTTTGGATGAGCACATGAAAGAGAAATTGAAGAAGACTTGTGAGGAATGAAAACGGCAGAGTATGAAGTCCAAGAAGTCGAAGATAGAAACAGTTGGGATTTTAGGGTTTGGGTGGGATTTTTAATTAAATTGGGTATAATAATTAGCATGAATAATTAGGGAATTAATTAATCTTTGTTTAAGTTTTGGATATTTAATTAGTGGTAAAGGGTAGTAAATAAGAAAAAGAAGCGAGAATAGTAATGTCCAAAAAGCAAAATGCGACTTTAAATTGGGGACAATTTTTAAAGAGCAAGTGAGACTTTAAAACAGGGATGGAGGGAGTAATTATTTACATCTTATAGAGCATGACTTCATCTCTACCTAAATATATATATATATCAGTTACATATAGAATTAAAGTTGCACTACATAATTATGCGATACCAACAGGATTATATATGGCCACTTTCCCTGTCAATACAGTTGCCGAATTCAATGATGCAAACCAACTTTATCGATCGAACGCAACTTAATTGGATTCTTCATTTCATCACGGCTCGGATCTCGTGTCCCAGATGGATTGAAGAAAATTTATTTTTTTGTAAGTAGTAGACAAATGTGACACCAACTAAAATACTAGATCTCAAGTGATTTCATCAAGACTAAAAAAAAATATGGTTTGTATAGTTTGTATAACTATATATATATATTTGTACGTACCCTCACAAAAAAAATAAATAAATAAACTACATATGTGTACCTATATTTGTCATGTTTAGAATACGATGCAGTATAACACTGATCAATATATGCAATATATATGAAACCCGAATTGTAATGGTAGAATCTCATACTAAAGGATGAATAGTATATGACATCATAACATTGGATTAATATATTTTAACATTTTCTTGGACAAGAAATTATTGTTCTCTATGTATATATATGTAGGACCTTCAAATTTTAAGACAAATATACATGCATTACAACATGAGAATAATAGAATTGTTGGTTCTCAATTAAACATTTTTGCTTGTTTATGCCACAAAGCAAACATTCTTGCAAAGTTGCAAATAGATGACCCCAACTAAAGAATCTACACAATATTGAAATAGCTATACTATATAGAACAAAAACTGACCACTTCATACCACAAACTCCACAACACAGACAAATTAATTAATTAATCAAAGCATCAGATAATTGAACTTAGGTTTTTCTATTATCAATTTCTCAGACAAGATTGGCCACCTTATATATATAGATAAACATAATCTTATTAGGGTTTCGACACAAAAACTTTTTTGCATTGAGCATGTCGTACCTTTGGATAACACAAAAAAGATATTTAGAAATGCAAAAGCCTCGTTACACGGCACAACAAAATCATCACCATATCCTTAAACATCACAAAATTAACCACATTGCAAGAAGAAATCACACAATTAGGAAGAGACGGATAAGATTACATTTATGTACTCAAGAAGTGGGGGGAAAATTCAAATACAACTTAAATACAAAACATTGATGATTATTTTAGGCCAGGTAATCATAATTGCCCTTGATTAATCTTTATTAGTTTTAACACACACAGTTTGAGCAACATCTACAGCCTTAAGATTCTTGCACCCCAAGAAACCAGCAGCTGGCTTTGTAATTTTCTGCACCTCTTTCCCCCTTTGATTGACATTCTTCATCTTCAACCCTCTCTGCGCCACAATCTTCTTTGCGGCGATGCTGACGCTGTCGTCGTTGAACTCCGATAGCGCGGAGTAATCTGCAGCGCTGGCGGTGACGACGCTCCACTGAATGCTGGCCTCGCTCGGTGCGTAGAGCGAGGCTGGGCTCATGCAGCTGGACACATCGTCACCATCAACTGCCGTTGCTGCTGCCTCGGATGGCAGCAACAACGGATAAACGGTTCCGGAAACATTCTCGATCTCGAACAGATCCGAGCTGGCATCGCTCGCCATGTCATCGCATGTCGTGCTGGTACCGGCGGCGGAGGTCGGGAGGTTCCGCCCTTTCGGGATGGCGTCCCACGTCAGCATCGACAGCTTCCTCTCCATGTTGGTCGCAACGTCACCCTTCAGCGACCGGTTCCGCGATCCGAACACCTCGATCGAGCGCCGCGATTCTTCTAAGATCAGCTGCTTGGCGGCGGCCTCCGGGTCGACTCGCTCGGACGCGGTTCGACTAGGCTGCTTTGAACCGGCGGCGTAGAAAGCTCTCTGCGCGACGATCTGGTCGATGTGGACGGATTTCTTGTCGAAGCAAGGGCCTCTGCAGCCGAATCCCATGAAGAGTTTGGTCGCCATGGCCTTCTTCTGCTTCATCTGAGACTGGTTTTGTTGGAAATTTGGCAGCAACGTTGTTTGGCTGTTCCAGCTGGTTGAGTCGGAGCAGTGACTCGGAGTTGACGTGGGATGAAGATTAATATTATTATTTGTGGTGGGGCGGCCTTGAAAGTGAGTGATATTCTTGGCGCCGGTTTGATACTCGAGCTTCATGTTGAAGTAGCGGTCGGCGCCGAAGACGCCGATCTCGCCGCCGCCGTTTTTGGGGATTTGGTGGGAAAAGGAGAAGGCGGAGGTGGGATCTTGGATGGCTGGGTCTGATGAAGAAGAAGAGTTGAGGCAAGAGAAGGAGTCGACTCGGAGGGGTTGATCTTTGGTGGTGATGTCCTTGTTTGAGAATTTGATGCTCATGTTATTATTATTGTTATTGTCTTCAACTTGATCAGCTGAAACTCTGTGCACCAAGCTCTCTTTGGCTTTGTCTAGGTAACAAGAAAACGATGCTACACGAAGGCTGCTGCTGTGATCATCTATCTCCATATCTCAGAGAGAGAGAGAGAGAGAGAGAGAGAGAGAGAGGACAAATATTCTATGAGAGAGAGTGTAGTGGTGGATTAAGGAAATTTAAGGTGAAGAATATGGAAGATGGAATTGAGTTGAAGAGAGAAGGTGGACCTTTAAGTAGGAGGCATGGGGAGGGAGCAGATAACAGCAAGACAGTGGGTCCTACATTATAAGCTAGAGTTCTCACTTTGCAACTCATATTACATTCCCTTGGTCCCATGTTTATGTACTTGTTCCTAATTATATACTACTATATATGCATTAAAAATTTAAAGGCATGTATCCAAATAATACTATGAAGAAACAATTACGAGCACTATATGAGGAAGTAATTAGACTAACCAGTCCTTTTGATTAATTCTACACTTCTATAAAATTTTGATCAAGGAAAAGAAACCATTTTGATCAAAATTGTTAATCTAGTTACCGATACGGATTCCAGATCTCCTATTGAATTTAGGTCCTATGTGGTTCCTATTTATCTTAAATCATAATTTTAAATATTTTTATTCATATATTTTATTATTTAATATTTCCAAAAATTAGCTAATTAAATATGAAATGAGAATCTAGCCAAAACTCTAAATCCCACATTGCCTTTCAATAAGACTCAACTCTTGAAAAATCTATTTAAATATTCATTATCAATCAACTACTATAAATAGGAGCTAATATCTTTGGATTATAAAACTACGACACCAGGTGGAAACCAATTAGTTGGAGGCCTGATAATCCACATATTTTTCTTAAAATTTTGATTTTTTTTCCTTTTAAATAAGAAACATGCATAACATGTGCCCCAAAAACTAAGATCGAACTGACCAATTAATAATTAGTTGGTTGAATAAATTATTTTAATTTTATTGAAAGAATAAAAAATTAATTTGATTAATTACTAAATTGTCAAATATTATAATTTTCTTTTTCAATTTTGTAACATGAGATATTATAAAGTACATACGAAATTGTTAATTGTTAAAGTATATACACATCTAAAAACGTTTGATTCTTCTATTTGCAAAGAAATTATTTCATTTTCTATTACTAATCAACCAATTAATAATGTAGGTTTAATATAGATCATCCTCGTAGCTATCAATTTTCAGTTCTCATATCGTATTATCTATATTATTTAAATGAAAATGACTATACCTTGTCTCTCTTCTATATGGTGCCCCCTCATTATTCTATTTCTATTTATTTAAATTCTCCAATTTTTCATATTATTAATATAATTACCAAACAAATTTCGGCTAATAGTTTTAATAATTTAATGAAATATGTGGATTAAAATTAAACAAAAAAAGATAAAAAAAATTAGTAATTGAGGACGGGAGAATCACTGAACAATTTTTTTGAATGTTACTGAAGCGCATATAGATTAAAGTGAACTAAAAGGATCAAAAATAGTACTGAAGAAGGGAGAATCACAAAACGTTTTTTTTAGAATTTAATTAGATAATAAAGATTTTCACTTTCAAAATAAATTTTCATAACTACCAAACAAACTGCATCTAATATTTATTTCATATGTGAATTAAAATTGAACTAAAAAGTTATAAAAAATAGTAGATAAAAATGGAAGAATCGCGGAACATGTTTTTAATTTAATTTACATACTAAAGACTCTCACTTTCAAAATAAATTTTTATAACAACCAAGTAAATTGTGGCTAATATTTTTAATAATCTTAATATGTTTTTGGATTAAAATTAAACTAAAAAAAGAAGAAAAATAGTAAATGAAGATGGGAGAATTGCATAACAATTTTCTTACATTTAATTAGATTTTAAAGATTTCATTTTCAAATTTTACTTTCAAAATAAACTTTTGTAAAAATAAACAAATTGCAGCTAATAATTCTAATAATCTTACTGAAGTATGTGGATTAAATTAATCTAAAAGGATCAAAAATAGTAAATGAAGACGGGAAAATTGAGAAATAATCTTCTTAAATTTAATTAGAAAAAAATGGTTTTCACTTTCTAAATAAAATTCTATAACTACCAAACAATTTGCAGCTAATAATATCCTGTCAATTTTTGACGGGTTGCACACTAGTTAGATGTAATCTCGATTCGAATTATATATATGAAAAATAATATTTGTACCCTTTACCGATTATAAATATCACTGCGGCTTTCACATACCTCTCACTCAGTTGCACATGTGGAGAGAGATCAATATATACAAAGATTTAGAAGTGGATTAAAAATCATATAAAATGCAGGTAGAAGAGTCGTTATAGTTGCTAAATTAAATTGATTATGATATACATTTATTTATTTCATTGATCTCGAGCTTAGGAAAGCTAGCACATTAAATTCCAAAATCGAAGGCGTCAGTGGAAGGGGTGGCTGAAAAACAAGGCTCAAGGCTCTCCATTCATTCAACCAAGTCGGCCCAAGTGTAGGGACAACATTGTCCATATCACATTTAAACTTTGCCATTATAAATCTCCAATTTCTATATGCTCCGAATACTACTTACCTGCACCGAGTTTGGTAGATCACGCATTAATTGAAAAAGATCATCAATCTTCAAATGGATATATAAATATACAATAATTCTATTCGAACATATTATGTCTGCACATACGTGCTTGAAATAGGAAAAATATTGTCCGATTGCCTTCAAAAAAAAATTCCTACTCAGACCCCCTTCCGAAATATCGATCTCACGCGCATCCGATCCCAAATTTTACTCTAAGCCACATCTAAGTCCTAAACATGTGAATTTAAATTGGGATGAAACTTTTTAATTAAAATTTAAAAAGTGTTTATTTATTAATAATCAAACTGTTGAAACTATGAAATTAAGTTATTAATTAAAAAGATCCGTCAAATCCGTATTTTTACCATCGTATGTTTGGACATAGTATGTCCAAATAGCACTATCCATAAATATAATATATGTTGGTGATTTTCAAGGTATAATAATATGAAATGTCAAATTTTTCGTAATGACTTGTCGATACTGTATACTCTTATTTGAATGTAAATTATATATAGTACTTGGAAAATATTATTTATTTGTTCTAAAATTAGCGATCGCAGGTTTTACGATATTTCTCATATATATATAATTGAGCATTGGTGATAGTATCCTGCAGCGACGTATCTACAATAGAACAAAGGGTACATATGTACCCAAAAAAAAGTAGTATTATATATATTACTCCCTCCGTCTCGCGAAAAAAGTCTCATTGAAAATTGGCACGGAGATTAAGAGTAAAACAATTAAGGGTAGTGGGTATGTTTAGTAAAGTATTTAATTGATATAGTAGTAGGTGTGTAAATAGGGATTTAAAATAGGCTCCTGTAGCCACAACCTCATCAATATATTAAAATATTGTAAAATAAAAAAGTGACTAATATTCAACAACTGATTTGAGAGGAAATTTGTTGCACAAAATACTTTACCGCCTAATATTCAAGAGTGGCGCCACATTTTCAGTTTCACAGATTTGCCAAAATTTAAACTGCTACAGTCACTACTTAGGTCTATATATACATTGAGGATAGATCAGTTTCCCACATCTGTTCATTACAAATTCTGGAGCAGTAAAATTCAAAAAAATGAGAGAGGAGCTAAGTACAAATGGGAGGAACATGGTAGTTCAATTTCTGCTTGAAAACTGCAGCAATGGAAAGCTGCAGAAGGGGAAGATTGGTGAAGCCAGCATCAAGTTTGGGATTTGTCGGAGGACTGTCTCACGGTTTTGGGCTGCAGCAAGAGCATAACAAGCAAACAATGAGTGCATTAATTTAGTTAGTGGGAGAAAGTCATATGCAAGAAACAGAAAAATTGCAATAGATGTAGACAAAATTCAAGGTATTCCACTCTCCAAAAGAGCAACAATTAGAGCCTTGGCAGGTAGACTTGTTTAGGACAAGAGTACAATGCATAGATGGTTCAAAGCAGGTGTGATCAAAGCTCACACTTCAGCCATAAAACCAGTTCTTAGTGCACCAAATTAATTGCAGAGGGTCAAGTTTGCACTTAAGGCATTGGAAAAGGGCCAAGGTGATGGAGTTTTGAGGTTCAAGGCATCTTCCCATTCGTAGAGTGGGTTCCAGCAAAAAGAAGCTCAAAGAACAGAGATGCAGGCACATTGGAAATGAAGCCAATTCAAAGCATAACACAGGCTGTAATCAGGAAAATGTTTCTGGAGCAGGTACCAAATTCCCTAAAACAGAATGTATGCATTCACTGCCCTAAACAGAATGTATGCATAAATACTTGCATTCACTACCCTAAAACAAAATCAATGCATAAATGTATGCATAAATGTATGCATTCACTGCCCTAAAACAGAATGTATGCATAAATGCTTTGCATTCACTGCTCTAAAACAAAATCAATGCATAAATGTATGCATAAATGCAATAAAACAAAATGTATGCATAAATGCTTGCATTCAATGCCTTAAAACAGAATGTATGCATAAATGTTTGCATTCACTTCCCTAAAACAGAATCAATGCATAAATGTATGCATAAATGCAATAAAACAGAATGTATGCATTCACTGACATGAAGCTGAGTAAGGATCAGACTCCAGATGCATGCATTGACCAAAAACATGCATGTAATGATGACAATGACAACAAATTGTACCAAACATCAAAGCAAAATGGCCTGAAGGTGCAAGCAAGGTCATTTACATCCAACAAGACAATGTTAAGCCTCATATAAAGGATGATGACCCAGAATTCAGAGAGATTGCTTCATCAGATGGCTTCGACATAAGGATAGTACACCGACCACCAAACTCTCCTGATATGAATATCAATGATTTAGGGTGGTTCAGAGCTATTCAAGCTATTCAGCATCAATCAATTTGCAATAATGCACAAGATCTAGTAAATGCAGTGCAAGAGTCATTTGAACAGATGGAAGTACCAAAGCTCAACAAGATTTTCCTCACACTGCAAGCATGTATGCTGGAACTCATGAAAGTCAAGGGGAAAAACTGCTACAAGATTTCACACATGAAAAAGGACTACTTAGACAGACTAGGGCTCATTCCAATCACATTGGAAGCACCCACTGATCTGGTTCAAGAGTGTATTGACCATCTAATTGAGAATGGTGGGCTGCATGAAGTAGAAGATCTAATTGAGCAATTAGGCTTTAATGAAGACAATGCAGTTGTGTAAGGGGCAGTGATATTCCCAAAATAATTTTTGGTTGTTGGTTTTTGGGATTTTTGAACATAGGTCAGTTTATGCCATGAAAACATGTATGCATTCAGTTTTTGGCCATGTTTTAGGTGTAAACACACATTGAAGCTCTCATGCAATGCCTTTTGTAAACTTAATCCCATGCAAATTGTGAATGAAGCAGCTAAGCAATGGTTTTATGCATTCACATCTCATACAAGTATTGTAATCATAGATGCACAAAATGACCACAACACACAGTGAGCAATTGTTTTTATCATCTCAGTACCACAGCACTAATCCATCAATGCACTGTACTCCTCAGTCACTAATCCATGAACACACTGCCATTCATCATGTTCATATCAATGATCACTGCATTTCATCATATTCATATCAATTCCAAAGACGCAAACACAGACACACAAATCGGTACCAACAGAATCAACAGACACAAGAATCAGTATCACAAGAATCAGCAGACACAAGAATCAGTACCACAAGAATCAGGTCGCAACAGACATAATCAGTACCAGCACATAATCAGTACCACAAGAATAATCAGCAATGCATCTGTAATCCCACGATGCATACACAGACAGACAAACTGATCCAACAGATTCATCAATATAGAGGATAGATCTCACCCGGAACAAGCAAGGAAGGAAAACACCCATCATCGGCATGGACTCCTTTGCATCTTGGGCTTCTTTTTCCTCCACCGGAACCCTAGCGCTCAGAATCGGTGAGGGACGGCGTCTTTTGGTCTTCATCACGGCGGCGAGGGGGCGGCGGATGATCGGTGTAACCTCCACGGAGGATCTCCTCGCTCTATACCTATCTTCAATCTTCATCGCACCGATCCAAGCGTCGGCAGCATCCAGTTGTTCTTCGGTGTCCGGAACCACCAATCCGCTGAGATCTCGCCCTTTTCTGATGGCGGCAAACTCCGGAGACGAAGGTGGAGTCTCCGGAACAAAGGTATCGGTGAGGGATTGCAAACAATCTCAATTTTTTCGAGGAGGAGAATAAGAACATTCATGGGAGAAGTTCATCACGGAGGTGAAGGCGAGGGTCGATCGGAAATTAATCGGCGATGAAGAGAGACGAGTATAGAGAGAGAGAGAGATGAACAGACTAGAGAGTACGGCGGAGGGGAGAGAGAGTGAGAGTGTGAATATTATATGTGGTGTAGTGGGTAGGGTTTGGTGTAGTGGATAGGGTTTGGGTCAATTAGTGGGTTTATTGGGCCTGCAAGATTGGGTTAATTTTTGGTTTAGTGTGTTAATTATTTCCCAAAAAGGAAACGAGATATTTTTTGTGAGACAGCCAAAAAAGGAAAGCGAGACATTTTTCGTGAGACAGAGGGAGTAATAATAGGGGCAAAATGTCAAATGGTCAAAATGGGACATAAAAATAAAATTTTGTCAAACCACTTAGTTTTTATAAATTCTGTCATATAGTACGAAATGTACGTATTCGTACTATGAGTACCACAGTTATCAACAAATAAACTAAATTGACACTGATGAGATTGGTACGATTTGTACCAATAAGATATATACTCTTAGTGGTACGATTGGTGCGAATACGGATATTCGTACCAACATATCAAGTTAATTATGATACTCATGGTACGAATACGTACATTTCGTACTAAGAGTATATATCCTATTTATACAAATCGTACAAATCTCACCAGTGTTAATTTAGTTTAACTGTGGTACTCATGGTACGAATATATACATTTCGTACTATAAATGACAAAATTTATAAAAACTAAATGGCTTGACAGAATTTAATTTTTTCTCCCCATATTGACTATTTACCCCATTTTCTCTTAATAATAACATGTTTATATTATTTGTTTTACCTCGTTAACCCATTCTCAAAAATTACAACTATGACCCAAATAATTTATTCTCAATATCCTTTTAATAAAATAATTAAAAGCTCAAACACATATTAAGCCTATAACAAAAAATAAAACAAAAAAAAAATAGAGATGAATAGTGAGAAAAATAACAGAGAGAAGCATCTTCTCTGCTCCAATACTCAAAATTGATATATTCATGGAAGATATGAAAATAGATGATAAGTTTCAAAATTTGCACGATATTGGTTCCCTTTCGATGAAACTTGTTGAAACATAGAGACATGTGACTTATCCTTTACCTTTAGTATTTTTGCTCATCAAATTAATATTGATTCTTCTGGTATTAATTAATTTTCCATTTTTATTTTGAAGTGTATTTACAATGGAAGAATATAACAATTAATTAAGCTTTAGTCTTTGGCTCTTAGTCACATTAGGAAAGATGTCTAGGTCTAAAAAACGGGTAGTACAACACTTCAAGAAATTTGGCATCTCTCCCTGCAACTCCCAATATTCTTAACTTTTCGCACCCCCAAATTCAAAATCCTGGATACACCACCAACATCCTGAATCTAATAAAAACTGACGGATCTGAGAGTAATTAAGTAAATGTAAAAATCGTTTTGTGGGGGAGAATGGGCTTGTGGCATATTTGTAGGAATCTAGGTGAAAATGACCGAAATCTAATCTTCCAATTTTGAGATGGGTGATTCTTATTTTCTTTTTGAGAAAAGATGAGTGGTTTTTTCTGAATCTAAATATAACATGGCCAAATTACACTGAACAATCAAAACTCATATTAACAACTAAAATTATGGAAAATAATCGGCGACTTTGTCATTATTTGATAATTTTTCCTTATAAATATTTTTAAGAGGCATTTTCTTTTACATTATAATGCATTATTGCACACAATTCATAGTGCATTAGATAAAAATAGTATAAATACAATATTATATCTTCAGAAAAAAAAATTAAATGCATTAGGATGTGTAGTACTCCAATGTATCATTCTATATTTTGTAATGCATTACAAAAGGAAGATTATGAAATATTAAAGTTCCATGTACGATGCATTTCATGTAAATGTTTAATGCATATATATAATACTAAGAAATTTTTTCGATTACTGATAAAAGTGAGCGTCTAAGATTGAGAGGTCTCAGGTTTGAACCTCATGAAGTATTTTTATAGATCGAGCATGCTGCACCTATACTTGAAAAATGTGGTTTACCTGTCCTGTATGGTTTGCAGACTATTGCACAAGGGATGAGGGTTTATCCAGTGCGCAACGAAAGTAGCAGCTACGAGTTCTCACGACATTAAAAAAAAAAAATCTTTTCGACAGGTATTAACTTTAACCGCTGCGTGGAAAAAGAAGGAACCGATTCTATCATTCATATACAAAATGACTTAGTTACCCCCACCCGTAACTAAAACAATGATAAAATAATTTAAAACTCTAAAAAATAATGACCATTGGTTACAAGAAATGGATGCACTAGATCGTTTCGTATTTTTCACGGGAAAAAAAACTTTTTACATGAACCCTGATCTGGTAAGACCTCATCTTTATATGAAAACCATAGGAACAAGCATATATATCAGTTACATGATGCACAAAATACAGTACGTTAATAAACAAACATGTTAATGCACAAATTACATTAACTTAATATACAAATTATTTATCACACTTTTAATGCACAAATAACAGTAATCTAATGCATCAATTAATCTAGACTCCAGATTAAAAAATAAATAATAGTCCAAATTAGTTCCTAGTTCCTACCTAAGGATGAGTTCCTATATAATCCTCTCACTATATATATATATCATTCCATCGTATTCAAGTTGTGAATTTTGGGTAATTGTAAACATAGCCCATGTGTCTTTCACTGTAGCCCCTCAATTAAAATAATAATGAAATAAATAATAAATGTACTATTATAGCTTGTAACCCCCAATTTGAATAATCCAATTCAATTTCATCTTTTCTTCAATTCTCTTCACCTGCATTTTTGTCTTCCCTTCCACCAATTCTTGTGTCCCGGACATACTCAACAAATGATTAACGCCGCCACCACTGACGCATGACTGTAGAACATATGTGCAAATAATCCAAAATTGAGAAAAATAAAAAATCAATTGATGAAATTGTTGGAAGAATAGAGATTAACTTGAAAAACCGATAAGAAAAAAACATATGAAAAATTATTAATCTTCAAGAATAATTCAACAGATGTTGGAACAAAATTGTTTGTTGGTAACAAAATGATCGATGAATGGAGGAAAATTATTTCAATTCATCTCCTTGCATATCAAATTTGCAGGGAGCTATTCTATCTTTAAATTTTAGGTATATACATGAGACAGTGAGATTTGTGTGATCTTCTCTTAAATGCAAAGTTGGTGAGTTTTTTTCTTTTTTTAGGTTTCTCTGTCCTTCCAATAGTTTCTGGATAAATATTAAAGTGAATGTTATGAATTTAGTTACATGACTTTGAATTATTGGAATTTAATTATTCAAAAACGGATTTTCTTTTTAGTTTCATAGAGTTCTAGTTCAATCTGCAACCATGATTCCAATGCCTGCAAATTTGCAATCTTGAGTGTTGGAGAGGCTATACATTTTCAGAATCCGATTGAATCATCAAAAAATTTAATTTAGGGCAATAAGAGTATGATTATACATTTATTACATATTATATTATTATTTTATGTTGAAAACTACAGTGAAATAAATAGGGGCTATGTTTAAAATTATCCGTTAATTTATATAGATTGGATAGTGAGCAATCCAATTTGTCAAATAAAAAAATAAATAAACGATATTTAAATTGGGCTGGGAAGTACTAGTAATTTATCCAATAATTGGCCTCGTTTTGGCTACAGGTTATCTTGGTTATGCATCTTGGATTGTTCGTAATTCAAATTATCTATATATTATATAAGTGAAAACAATTTTATCTTTAAAAAATCTTATGCGGCCTCCTTCAAATCTTTCCATTCTCATTTATCTAAATTCTCAAATTATTAAGTTTAAAATTAATATTTATTATATTTATATTCAATATTATATATTATGACATGAAAACAAAATCTTAACAAAATTAAATCATTAAAATCAATATCTATTACATTTTAATATACTAAAAACTATATACTGTATAATATAAATTAACAATATCAAATCTTCAAATTCTTTCATACATATTTTAAATTTGATATTGAAAATATGGGACAAATTATAAAGTAGGCATAAGTAATATGGTCGAGCCTTAATAATCGAGTAATATTTTTTTTTATTAACTAATGAGAAGAAAAAAAATTCCACGGATATAAATATCATCAAAGTGGAGTGTGATTTTATTTATAAGGAATGTCACTTATCCAATGTGAATCATCATTTTTAATTTTATTTAAAATGAGTGTTTTCCGAATGATTTAACATAAAATAATAATTATAAATATTGTAAAAAAAACTTATGTATGACACGTATTCTTGATTATTTAAATAATTTATAATTTTTAAATAAATTTAGAAATTTAGGGGTATATTGGATTGGGAGTTTGGTGGATTTTAATGAAGTTGAACTCCATGGAATGGAATTGAATTCTATAGGATTTGGGTGGAGTTCATAAGAGTTGAGGGTAGAATTGGGTGGAGTTCGGGATGGATTTTTAAGGAGTTCGGGTGACTTGAAATCCACATCTCCGCGATCGCGTGTCTTTATCGGTCGCTGATGGCCTCCCCGCGATCGCGGGCCATACGCGGTCGATGGCCTGCTGGCGATCGTTGGCTTTCTGTATTTCCTCGCTAGCGATCCCTTGAGTAACAACAATTTTGATTTCTCCTTATACCTCATAAACGGTGAAATCAACCTCAACGGGTCCATTCATGTAAACCTCAACCATTATACTATAAGGGTCGGAACTAATTTTGTAAGCATTGACGCTAAAGTGCTTTGAATCCTGCCATAGTTGGTCGTCTGTTTTGCATTTCTTCTCGCATTGGGGGTAGGATACGCAGGTTTGCATCCAGGATGGGAGCATCCAGTCTGATCGAAGTAAGGATTACACTGCAAAAAAAAAAGAATCTTGTGAAAGCCCATGATGATGGATCAAAGCTGAGATGGTGGAAAAATGGTTTACTTTTCTTCCATGGAAAATGAAATTGACGGTAGGGGAATTCGGGAGGTTTGGAAGGAAAAGAGAAGAAGGAGATGAGAGAGATGGAGAAGACGATAGAGAAACACAAGATCGGAGTGGAAGTGGAAATTTGAGCATACTTCAGTTTCTTGACATTTTTTAGTTGCTTTCTTCTTCTTTGCTTGGCCAGCGACCGCTCATGTGTGTGGCCAGCGACCGCAGAAGTTACACAACGTCAGCAATCGCATGTCATTAGCGCTCGCTGATACCAATTCCATCAAATTCCGAGGTCGAGAGCTCGGATTTTATCCTTTGTATTTTTGGGAGGAAATCCGTTGAAATCCATAAAATCTTGAAATCCAGCAAATTCGAGTGAAGGTTGAATAATGGAGAATTTGATGGAGTTTGAAATCCATCAATCCAATACACCTGGATTTCAAACTCCATTAAAATCCTCCAAACTCCATAATCCAATACACCCTCCTTAGTGAATAATACTATAGGGGTTATGGACTTTCTAATTAAATTTTGATCAGAACTTTGGTTGACGGGACGATTCTGACTTGAAATCGTGAGAATAGACGGGCTAATTCCAAATCGACAGTTCGATTGTTTTGAAATAAAAAATTATGTTAATTTCATAATGTAAGATATTTAGCATCACCTTCACTTTTATAGATAGTTTTCAATAAAGGAAACGACTCTTAAGCTGAATCTTTTAACTTTTGAGAAAGAGAAAGAGACGGGTGAAGGAGGCGGTGGTGAGAGGGAGATAAGAGAGATAGCTAGTGAATAATATTATAGGGGTCACATACAAGAACAAATAGTATAATTACTTTTTAATGAAATTTGGATTAAAATCGTGGTCGACGGGATAATTACGACCTAGAACCTTGGGGTAGATGGACCGATTCCAAACCAATGGTTCAAATTTTTTATTCAAACAAATTATATTAACACTTTTTTAAATTTAATTTGAAGCTAAAATATTTTCACGGTCGAAAAATTATATCACTATTGTCTAATAAATTTGATAATCTTATTAATTAAATAATAAATCCCCCGCCGAAAAAATCGACGGTTGTACGCTAGTTTAATTAAAAAAGAAGAGAAAGAAACCCTCGCTTAGATTATTCTTATAAATGAAACAACATTTCTGAATAAGTTCTTAAGTTTATAGTTACTTAATAGCTGTCACTTGATCAAATATGTTTTAGGAAGATTTTAATCATTAATTTGAATAGTTTCAAAGTATAAATAGGGATATGTGACATTATTTCGAAATATATTCGAAATTTAAAATCTAAATAATAGTCAGTACTTATGTATGATTTACTTTTATAAATTTCACTTTCTATCGTCAAATACATTAATATGTATAAGAAATTCTCTCGAACTAATATTTTTCTTATAGTTTTTTTTTTTATAAATTTAGCATTCCTTATAATTCTTTTAAATTTTAGCACTTCCTCTATTTTTTACCCCTACTTTATTTTTCTATTTTCCATCTTGTTCTTCCTCATTTCTCTCTCTTTCCTGTTGTTCTTTCTCCTTCTCCCATCTCATTCTTCCCGTTCCACTCCCTCTCCTCCACTCTTCTTCCTCATCACGATGCGAATCAAGCCGGTCGATTTGATCCCGAGCAACGTGGTCAAGCCGCCGGTGCTCAAGTCTATGTTGAAGCGGCTCTTTTACATTCCGTTCAACGGCAATCTCACTCTCTCTCTCTCTCTCTGATCCGTAATTTTTGGTAGAGTTGACCCTCACCACCACCACCTACATGTGACAAACGATGAGGCGAAGCTAATGGTCTTAGTCCCAACCCTCAATTCAAAGTATCGTGACCAGAATTTGCGAAAAACCAAACAACTGGAATTCGCGAAAAAAAAAACTGATCTGTAATGTTGAATTTTTTGTGACTTCACAAAATTTTCAATTTTATTTTGTGACTTCACAAAAATCGTGTAAAAAATTTTGTGGTCGCCGGCGACAGTGGCGGCGGAACGACGGTGATGGTGGTGGCAAGGCGGTGGTGGAAAAGTGGTGGTGAATTTTTTTTTTTGTTGAGTTTCAAATTTTTTTTTGTGACCGCCAGCGACAGTGGAGCTGGCATGACGGCGGTGGCAGCGGCGGAAAAGTGGTGGTTGAATTTTTTTTTTTCAGTCATAATTTTTTTTTACAGCCGGTGACAGTGGCGGTGGCACGACGGTGGCAATGATGGCACGGCGGCGGCGGCGGCTGAAAAGTGGTGGTGGGAGGTTTTTTTTTGTTCAGTCACAATTTTTTTTGTTAACAGAGAGGTGGTGGAAGGATAAAAATGTCAAAAAGTGCTAAAATTTAAAGGATTTAGAAGGAGTGCTAAAATTAAAAAAAAAAAACTATCACAAAAGTGCTACTTCTAAAATCTTCTCAATATGTATTCTCATATGTAAACAGTGACATGTTAGGAAGAAATTTGCGGTAAGAATGATGAGGTACCGCCAGATCATATGTGAAAGGATGAGAAATATTTTAGGGGGTGTATTCAATCAAGACTCTGTAGGATTTTAAAAGACTTTGATAGTCTGGATCAATCCAGACTTTTAAAAGTCCTTTAAAATCCACAGATATTCAATCCAAACTTTTTAAAATCTTAAAAAATTCAGTGGTATTCAACATTCTATGGATTTTAACATTTCATGGATTTTGATGGATTTTCTTTAAAAATTACAAAGGATGAGAATGAGACCAAATTTTGTATGATTTTCGAGTCTTGTTTCAGGTCTAGATCGAGTCGTTTTGTGTATTTTTGTTTGTCTTTAGTGTCTGAGAGGACACATTGTGAAGACATGGACGTACAGGGCAAACTATGACAAAACTAGGCAGAAAAGGGCAAGAAATGACCAAATTCCGCCAAAGACATTTAGGGCGTAGATACGAAGCACTTTAGACAAAGAAATGAAGCTCACAGCTTGGCCAAGGAAGCAGACATTCAGAATTAAAGCTGCTCATTCACAACCTGACCAAACCAAGTACCATGCGGGATCAAGTCATTTGAGCAAGAGGAGATGTAAAAAGACAAAGGCGAAAGACAGAGCAGAGAAGAGATGAAGGAGTGTATGTTTTGGGCATGGAGATCTGCGACAGTCCAACCTACAAGAAAAGAGTGCGGAGCAAGAAAGAGATTAACCTACAAGGGAAGAATGCGAAACAAGTAAGAGATCAACCTTATCCAAATTGTCGATAAGGAAGGAATTATTTCCTTCTTTATCTATGAAGTTTCGTCGAGATCAAATCTGCTAAATAAAGAAAGTCTCTTGGTCAACAGAAGCTGCTGGAAGGATTGACAGCTAGGAGACAGCTCGCCCAACTGCTACCGACTTACCTAATGCATTGAGCCTCTAAGACCTACGAATTTCACATCTATAAATACTCTTAGATAGCAAGCCATATCTTTATCTCCTTAGTTTGTAAACTTCTATCAATACTTAGTCTAGGGTTTTTCTTTCTATTGTTTGAGGGTTGCCCCTTCGGGGGCAAACTAACTTTTGTACTTTGTCTCAGGTGATGTTGGTGTCGTTCGGATTTATTTTAATTAAATTTCTTTCCTATTTCTTTATTTCTTTTCTTATTATTTACTTTATGCCTAGGTAGTTATATAAATCTGCGTTTGGGCAAGATGACGCTGCAGAAGCACTAAATCGTGATGTTGATTTGGACAAGGGGAAAGTTATATATATGTGTGTTCCCGAGGTGTTAGGAAATGATTTCAAAGCAGTCTGTTTGTGCCAAGAGTTCATGTGGCCAGTGGGCAATTAGAGGGCGGTAGATTCCTTAAAAGGGAGGTAACTTAGACCAACAGGGCCGGGAGAGGTTTGTCTCACGCTCCTTAAGGGCGGCAAATCTTAGGTTGAACTTGGATGGAGCCGAACGAAGTACGCTAGCGCTGGTGTAAAGTCGGAGCGGGATCCTCATATCTCATAGGGCCGGAACGGGTTCGTCTAGTGCCCAAAGTTGCATGTCCATACTACACTCCTTTTGTAGGATCCTTGGGGGGTAGGTTGGGCAGGTAAGGAGGATTGTTTAGGGATTTCACTCAATTCTCAGAGTAAGGATGAGTTGAGCAGATCGTGGCTGTGGGCGTGACAACGTGACAGTAGGACCACGACGCGGTTTGTCTATAATCGTTGATATACATACGTACCATATATCTTTGCATTGATGAAGATGTCTTGTTTGTGCAATTGACTCCAACATCTAAATCCAGGTTTGTCTTTATATTTTATTTATGTTTTAGTTTACATTTATTTTCCTGTTTGGCCAAGACGAGTCCGTGCAAACCCCCAAAACCTTTGGATGACCCGTGACAAAAGATAAAGCCACACCAACTACTCGTGGAATAGACCCTATACTTATTGCTAGCTGATCCTGGTAGTGGAAAAGTGTCCTACCCTACTTTTGTCAACCACGTCAAGTGAGACCTTATTCAATTTACAACAATTTCCATTCTCATTTTACTTTTTCCACTCAAAATAAGTGGGACTCTTATTCAACTCACAACAACTTTAACTTTATTTTACATTTTGCACTCACAACAAGTGAGACCCTTATTCTACCCACAATAATTTTATTTTCAATTCACTTTTACCACTCTCAGTAAGTGCGGTTGAGATATTCTATCCCGGATTGCGTGTCCCACTTTGTACCAAAGCTTAAAATGCTGCTGTTTTCAAAGAAAAAAACCCATGCTCTTTTATTTCTCTCAGCTTTCTCGGCTTGGCTCAGCCTTTTTTTCCTGATTTTATTTAATTCCTTAAGCAAAAAAAAAAAAGGGAATCAGTTTCAATGCTGGATCTGTTTTTTTCTTTTTCCGTGGCCGATGAATGAATTGCAACTCTGGATTTCCCTGCACACAAAACGAAACAACTGACACCGACGGAAATAAGAAAATATTCTCCTCAAACCCCATGATTTGTCCTCGTGCCACCGCCCGATCTGGCTGGTCAGCGCCAACTGTCCGACTTATGTTTTTTGTGAGAATGTTGTGTACTTAATTTTGTGAATATTTCATTGAAAACAAAATAAATTATTAAAAAATTATACATATTATATAGCTACACAAGAAATTAACTTGGGTTAAATTTTACATTTCTGCCTCAATGGATTATTAGTCCATTCACAATTTATATTCTAAATAAACTAGAAGAGTTAGATCCTTTGTTTAGATGTTGGTAGATAAGATTGGAGGATATCATGAATGTTTGGATACAATCTTTAGCAAATCAGCTTGATATTGTCTTGAGTACCCTATATCATGTATGTTGCACTTGCTTTTCTTATCTTCAATCAGATATTGAAGATGAGTTTCACTAACGCTTGATAGGTGGCTTTCTCTATGACAATTAATTAAGTTATGTTGCTAACGGGACAAGTTTGAATTTCTAAGCTATGAACTCTGTATCATATGGAGATATAATTATTTAGTTCAGGCCTTGTGTTAGCTGACACATGTTTGTTCGGATGTTATTTATCTGATTATGGCAAGTATGGATTGGCTTTATTATGGGTTGGATTTTGGCTTAACATGGGATGCAAAACATGGGATTCATACACCTAATCTGGGGATGGATTTTTTCAATTCTCTTGATACTTGTCTGCTGCTCCGCTCATTGTCCATAGATATTTCATATTTACATACACCCCACCCCTCATTTCCTTAACTACAGTTATTGAAGTTGTATCCCCTCGGGTTAGGTATGCCCAACTTCAGTTTGTATTTCTTGTTTGCTTTTATTTAATTTACTCGTATTTTCGACCAAAAAAGACTACTATAGTGACTACTGCATTTTTTAGATACGTCACAATATGAGACGCGCAAATGTTTATAGGATTAAAAGAACTTCCTAACAACTTATTACTGCAAAAGTTAAGGCTATTACTTCCTAAGAGCTTATAACTGGGAATAAGTAAATGAAAAGGACAGGAAAAAAAAAATGGGAATAAGTAAATGAAAAAGAGTTGTTCATGGATCTTAATGATATCTATTACTATAAAGTTTTGAAGAAATCTCTTCCAAGAGTTTATACATGAAGATCAGAACTTTAATTCATTACATGGTGTATGCCACAACTCAAAAAACAAGAATATTAGTACAAGTAATAAAAAACAAAAAATTTGTTGAATTTTACATGATTTTCAACCAGAAATAGGGAGTCTCTTAAATAAGCTGCAACAAACATGGAATTGTGTAGTAGTGTTGCAAAGATATTCAATCCATGAAGATATATTTCTCGTAGGCTCTGAGCAAAGTGGAATAAGCAACATATCTTGACCTTAAGTATGGTGAACTCGATGAAACTCGTCCCTTCCTGTCACATTCCCATCGACAAGGATTGATAAATTCACTCCAAATCAACCAGCTTACTTGAAACAGAAGGATCATATGAGATGAGAAATTGTTTCTCAAATTAAGCAACAACACATTCTCCGATTAGCCCCACACATACCTTTCGTCAAACAGTTGCGTGGCACCGTTATTGTGCAGCAAAAAAAGAAAAGAAACACAAAGTTATAATCAGTCGTCGGCAACGAAGAAAGAAGATGGAGAAGGAAGAAGAAACGATGTAGGTAGAAGAAAAGAAGATACATAATTTAATTGAGATGAATCGATATCGTTGGAGAAAGATTTGAAACTGATTCCCATTTTTTGCTTAAGAAATGATTTAGATGAGGAAAAAAAGGAAAGAATTAAACGGCTGAGCCGAGCCGAGAAAACTGAGAGAAATAAGAGAGCGTGGGTTTACTTTGAAAACGGCAGCGTTTTGAGCTTTGGCACAAAGTGGGACATGCAATTCGGGATAAATAAGTGAGATTCGTATTCCACTTACAATAATTTTACCAGATTTCTTAATCCCCGTGCCCAACACACAATGGGACACTCTTTGGTGAACGGAAGGAGCAGTACCCTTCCTTACACTGAGATTGACCCCGAACATGTTTGAGCCCAAGAGCATTGAATCTCTCAAGTCATCCTATCACTCTTCTAAGGGTGCAGGCTTGCCCTATTCTAAATCAGTCAGGGTCAATCCAGATGTATGCATATATGCGCGCGCGGATGCTCGCCTTCTAGTGTTACTGCCTCTGGTCACATAGTATGTATGAGTTAAAGGTGTTCACGTTCCTAGAACGGTCTCATAAATCATAAATCTTTAACCTAGTTCGATATTTCAAATCTGTCATTGCATTATTATGAGTCATATATAATACGTAAATCCACAATCTTTGAGCTATGATCTCTCTTTCTCTCATTACATATAAGAACTGAGTATTCCTTTTCAGTGTCGGAAAATTGACTTGCTCATTGTTGGTAAATTAATGAATTCATAACTTCACAAATTGTTGTTGGTAAATTTGTGAAATCTTTGTAAACTAAGATTAAATATCGACACTATAAATAACTAGAGATTAAAAATCCACATAATTGATTTTAGCGTACAACAAGCCACATAATCTTGCAAATGTCGGAATTTAAATCATGGCACACACTCCCTCTGTCTCGTTCAACTTGGCTCGCTTTCCTTTTTGAGCATCCCACTCAACTTTGACTAGTTTTCTTTTTTTGGCAAAGATTAGACAATATTTTAGTGTTTAAGTATTATCTGCATGCACAATATCTACTTTTATGAATATTAAAAATGCACTTACAACACTTTACCATCAACAATTAAATAGTCTATATAAAATAAAAAATACATGCTTTACATCTAATCCCTTTATTTTTAATCTCCGTATCCAAAAAAAATGAGTTAAGTTGAATGGGACAGAGGGAGTATTTAGTTTCTTCAAGGCTGAAGCTTTCAAATTCGATTTTAACTTTTGATAGTTTATTATATTTTGGTTAAGACGGAAACTTTGGAATTTAATGCACTACTTTACTCTAAAAAATTATGTTTTTTTAGTTGTCAAACTAAGTAAGAAAGTGAATGGCGAGAGTAGTTTTTTTGGCACATTATATAATTTATGAGCTACGTTTGCTTGTTATGTATTGAGTTTCTATTTGTGGTAATTCATTGAAATACACCTTTTCACAATATAAAAATGAAAAATATATCACCCTCCCAAGAACAATGAAAAATACATCACTTTGAATATTTCTAATATAATATGCCATCTTGTCAACCTCTTTATATCACATCTCTTACACATGTGTAAGAGATGTGATATAAAGTATATGACATTGCAATGATTCAGTGATAATTATATGATTATTTGTCAATCATTAGCCAATAATTATATAATTTAATTATTTTATATATCACTACTCGTGATTAATTAGGGACAAATTTTAAGTCGAAAAATTTTGAATAAGCACTAAACGAACCTAAATGAAGTTCCCGCTCGACACGTGTCAAATCCCGCTTGAGCGGGAACTATGATCCCGCTCGAGTGGGATTTGACACATGTTGAGCGGAAAATTGTTCTATTCGAGCGGAAAATGGCAGAAAGCTGGTCAATGTACAGAATGATGGCTGATTGGTGCATGGCATGGATTTATTTGCTTGTGCAGATATGAGACATTACATTTTCACGTGAAATGCGGAAAAATTCCTGTATAGCATTGACAACTCTATATATATTACCATTCACACCGCTCTTTTACACACCCACAATAACATTCTTTCAAATTCATCACATTCTATAGTAGGCAGCAATCTTTCAAGTAACATCCTTTCAAATTCATAACATTCTATAGTGGGCAGCAATATTTCAAGTAATATCCATTCAAATTCATTATTTGAGTATTTTTCTTCTCTTGTAATTTTCCGCTAGTGTCCACTTAATAATCAAAACTTTGAAATTTATATGAATGCTGTATAGTTTGTATAGCAAGTGAATTTTATCATTTTCCACTCGAAATTGTAAATTTCCGCTCGTGAATTTAAATCCCGCTCGAGCGGGATTTAGGCCTAGCGAGAGAGATTTTGTATATTAGGATTCCAAAAAAATTTAGAATCTATATGTATCATTTTCCGCTCGAAAACAGAACTTTCCGCTTGTGAGGTTAGATCCCGCTCGAGCGGGAAATTTGTGTGGTTGGCGAGCGGGATTTCGTATTTTTGTGTTATTTTTATTAATTGTTATGTGTTTGTACTTCTGTATAGATGGATCACTATTTTATTATCAAATATGGAGGAACATGGTCTGATTGTACGTACTCGGTCGGATATCAATTCGTAGATGTAGATCACTGTCTCTCCGGCCTGAGGTACAACATCGATTGTCAATTGAGTGCAAACTCCTTCAGCACACAGTACGAGTTGCATTATCTGTCGAAAAATGAGAGGGGACGTACTGTAAAGTGCCCATTAAGCACCGACGTTGAATTTTATCGTTTGTGCGTGACACAGCCAGAAGCAACTGTGTACGTGACTCACCAATACACGAATGTATACGTGCCTGAGTTCGATGCTGATTATTATGAAGAAATGGATCGTATCCAAACACAGATGCTTTCCTCCACTTTTAGTGTTGATGCATATCCCGCTGGGGGTAATTATACATCGACATCCACACATTATTTCGGATCCACGTCGACTCAAGTTCCAGAGACAGCAGAGGGTTATGGCGATGATGAAGATGCAGATGGTGCTGAAGATGCTGACGATGATGAATAGGCAGATGGTGATGACGAAGATCAAGAGGCAGTTAGTCCTCAGGATGAAGACTATGAGCTGGAAACCGACAGTGATGCGTCCGAAGAGATGGCAGAGGACACCATGATAGATAACGCTGTGTTGGAGCGTGAAACATGGATTCATGGTGAAGAAGATGACAAAGCTGGTGATTGGAGCAGTTGGTTAGTTCCAGTGATTCCCGTGAATGCAACGAATTCAATCGTTGTACATGAACAAAGCCCGCTAGAAGATGGTGATTTGTCTGTTGGTTCTGTTTTTGAAAGTAAAACAGCTCTAAATATAGCAGCAGGCTTGTGGCACCTGGAGATTGGAGCAGAATACAAAGTTGATGCCTCTGATGGCCTACGTCTCAGATGGATATGCAGGCGTATGAAATCTTGTCTGTTCGAACTGAAAGCAAGATCAAGTAAAAGATCAAAAGCTTGGAGAATTACCAAGTTTACGGGCGATCACGCATGCACACGCCAGCTAGGACGTGTTGGTCGTAGAAAAATTCGCATGAATATGATTGCAGCCTACGTTGCTCGGAAAATATGAAGGGAGTGTAAAATAATAGAGTCAAAGGCCATTATGGCAGAGGTGCAAAGCGAATTTGGGTTCATCATTCGTTATAATTTGGCCCTGCGAGCACGACATGCAGCGATAGAAAACATATACGGGGGATATGTTAATTCCTTTCGGATGTTGCCAGGCTATCTTCATATACTGCAACAATGGAATCCAGATACATTTACTGATTTGCAAGTTGGTATTGATGGGAAGTTCGAACACTTGTTTGTAGCTTTCGGTGCATGTAGACTTGCTTATCCACTGAATATGAGGCATGTGATTGCAATTGATGGCACTCATCTGAAGGCCAAGAATAGATGTATCTTGTTTGTCGCTGTCACTAAGGATGCCAACGAGCATACCTTTCCTCTAGCGATTGGCGTTGGGCCTATTGAGAATGATATCTTTTGGAAGTGGTTCCTCAGCCGATTTAGAATTGCGTATGGAGAATTGAATGATACATTAATTGTGTCTGATACCCATCCCTCGATAGATAACGCTGTGAATGAGGTTTTTCCGAATGCAGTTCATGGTTTATGCTACTATCACTTGTTGCAAAAGATTAACCGTTACGGGAAAACAGTGGTGGAATTGTTTAAAAAAGATGCATTTGCATATCGCCCAACAATTTTTGATAAAGCAATGGACATGATCCGCCGAAAGAGCGAAGCTGCTTACCAAAAATTGATAAGTGTCGGACCCGAAAAGTGGTATCGAGTTTACTGTCCTTTGCCGCGTTACAGTCGGCTGACATCTAATGCAGCCAAGAATTAGAATGGGCGGTTGGAGTGGGCACGACGACTGCCAATATATTCAATGCTTGATGCAATCAGACATGTCATCGAGGAGTGGTTCGAGGAGAGATGAAATGCCCCTCACGGCGATGACACTGTACTGACTATTAACGCGGCAGCCAAATTGACGGCGGGAATGAATAAGGGTTTGACGTATACTACACGAAAGGTCATGGGGTCGATCTTCAATGTTCGTGATTCTAGAAGACCGCATCAAGTGGACCTTGACACAAGGACATGCACTTGCATGGAATTTCAAGTTGATGGGCTCCCTTGTTCTCATGCCATTGCTGCAATACTGTAAGTACACTTCACATGCATTCATATGTCCTTTATTTATTTGAAAATACTAATGTTTTCATACGATTATTTTTTTAATGTAAAATTGCAGGAAAAATGGTGAAAGCATATACGATTATGTTCAGTATTACTACACACGAGAAGCTTGGAGCGAAGTTTATCAAAATTCTTTAAATCCCGTTCCTCACATTGAAGATTGGACTATTCCTACTGCTGTGGATAACATATTGGTCTTGCCTCCAAAAATCACGCCTCTACCGGGTCGTCCGAGACTGAGCCGTCGTTGAGCTCACACAGAAAGTCAACCACGTAGGAGATGTAGTGTGTGTCATAAATATGGACATACTCGTGCAATGCATAATCGACATGTAGGATGAAAAATATCATTGAAATCATCTATAGCTGCAAAATTTCTAATGAATGTATGTTTCGTGAGACTCTTGAAGTAATATTAGAAACAAACAAATATTACTCAATTAATAAAAAGTACTACTCAAATTGTTTTAAAAAGCTTGAAATTAAATATTCAATATTCATACAACACAAAATAAAAAATAAGAGATCACCCAGCTGATGGTCTATGCATTTGCTCTAAATCATATTTGTACCTATCCGCTCCACTTTCTCTACAATGCGATCCGCTGCTAAAGCAATCTTTGATCGAATCCAGCGTCTATCACTGGACCGTAGGACGTGATTGGCCCCACCACTGGAGGATGAAGATCCTGACTGACGAACACGTTTTCCGTGTTCTGGACGGCGGGGTGGCTCTCGGTACTCAGGATCATGATCCTCTGCCTCTGCCTCTTTCTCTGCCTCTCCCTCTGCCTCGGCCTCTCACTGATCATTTCTAACAGACTGCCTCTGTTGACCCCACTGTCTCTGTCCTCTCTTTCGAGGAGGTCTCTCTTCCTGATCTTCATCATCAATTACTATGGCCTGACGTGGTTGACGGGGGAACTGTTCCCCTGTACGTAACAGATTGCGCGACACTACATAGCCCACTCCAAGTGCATTTGGATACTGACTAGACCGAAAATAGAAAGTCTCCATTTCAACATCATCCGTTACAAAAGGGTTGAATCGACCAACCTGCAGCGCAAAACATTTTGTCAAACACAAATACAATTATAAAAAAAATACTGAAAAATACATACAGTGCAAAAATTAAAATTTACTTGCAAAGAAAATAATGGCTGCAACTCTATTCCACTTAACTTCTTGAACTTCCATCTAAGACATCTGGGCCGTGCATCCGGGTTATCAATTACCGCAACTGCAGCGGCTAAGTCTGGTAGCACCTCCAACGACCAAACGTGGAAAGCCCAGGCTGCACCGTAGAAGTGGTACTTTTTTGTCTACTGCATATTGTCCATGTAGTGCTTCAGATGCAAATACGTGTATGCGCTCCAAGGAAATCCAGAAAATGCATCCAGATCGTCCACCAGCTTCCACACCCAATCCGCAACAAACTTCTTCTGCTCAAGACCAAACAGCAACATATACAGAACTAACACGTGTGCGACCTGCAGGTACAGCTGTCCACTCTGATCTGTCACTTGCCTCAGAGAAAACCGATCGAGGAGGTCCCCCACACTAATCGGCACGCCGTTAGCAAACCGCCGATACACTTGCACACCCCGTAAGTCGTGGTCGTCTGAAGGTCGAAAATCAGACGAGCCGAATGACAATCCGGTAATAAGGGCATACTCCGCAGAAGAAAAATGAAGATTCGTCCCGTTGATATGAAACCACATGTCGTGTGGCTCGCCCCATTGAATCGAAATCTGCCGGGACAATACATGATGCACGCCCATCCCGCACTTCTGCCCCGACTGCCAGTAAGTAAAGTGGCCAAAACAACCTTCAAGCCACCTCTCCAGGAGATCCTGTCCCCCAATCGACATCAATGTAGACTGAACGTATTCTAAAACGCTATGCATGTAGGACGTGCTAATCGTCGACTTCCGGTCAATAGTCTCAGGCCTCTTGAAAATAATCTGCACGATTAAAAATTTGAATTAAACTACAAATAATAAAATCAAACTCAAAACAATATTAAACAGTACAATAAACAATTTCCCGCTCGAGATTAACAAATCCCGCTCGAGCGGGATATCAATCAAAATCTGATAACGACGAGCGGGAAATAACACAAAAAGCATTAACAATATTTTCGGCAATTAAATAACAATATCCCGCTCGAGATTAACAAATCCCGCTCGAGCGGGATGTCAAGCCAAAGCTGACAACGACGAACAGGAAATGACACAAAAATCATTCACAATAATTTCAAGAATTAAATAATCATATCCCGCTCGGTTAAATTATATCTCGCTCGAGCGGGATTTAGACCATCAAGAATGTATCGAGCGGGATTTAACGTAATTAACATGTGAAAATTACGGGATAAATTACGCGTAAATTACACATTCAAAAAATTCAACACTCTTCCAACACGAACAATTATTAGTATATACTCAACATCAAACAATCGAAACACGAACAATTTGGCAAATTAGGGATCTAGGGCAGGTTACACACTATTAAATACGAGAATAAACAATTTCCCGCTCGGTTATGACATCCCGCTCGAACGGGATGTAATATTTTTTAGTGCTATATCGAGCGGGATTTCATATAAATGGATCCTACATAATTTTATCAACTAACATATGAAATATCAGATTGAAATTCGAATGCATGAAAAAATAAAAGAAATACTCACCTCTCCATAATGAGCCATATTGTGGAAAAAAATAGGTGAAAAGGGACCTCTCACTTCACGGTATTGCTGCTCGGAATTTTGTTCTTCAAAAAGACAAGAGAGTGGAGCGAGATTTGTTGAGTTAGAGAGTAGAGAGTGGGGCGGGATGGAAGTGTGGAACGGGATGTGAGATTAAATATATGAGGACGGGGTATATAAAGTGAGAGACGACAAAATAGGTCAAAAGGAATTGATTGATATCAAGTGGAGGTAGTGGGCGAGATTCTAGCCGACAAAGTTATAAAAATTAACAAGATTTGACCTATTTTGTCATTTTAGTGGGACCTTTAATCAATGGGTGCATTTTTCATTGATTTACAAGACATGGTGTATTTTTCATTTTGCACCCTTCAAAGGGTGCATTTTAAATTTTCTCCCTTTCTATTTTAAGTAGTGCCTACTGAAACTAGACGTCCAAATAAGGAAATGGTGTCTATTGAAGTGAGGCGGAGGGAGTATGATTGAACTGCCTCACATTAGTGAAAAGTGAAATGGGAAGCTTGCCATAAGCATGGTTAGCTGTCTCATGCATCAGAAAGACACATCTCGTAACCCAGTGTCAATTCGACTCGACTCGACTCGCTTACATCCCTAAATAATCGAAAGCTCTACTAGTCTTACAATTGACATCAATTCAACTGGATTCATTTATACCGCCAAAATTTGGCCATGAGACTATTACTTCACCAGTAATCTCTGCAGGAGCAACTCCCATTCTTGAAAGAATGGAACCTACTTCTATCTCTCAGCGTGATCTCAAACTTATAAACCTTCGAGATTAATTTCATCACATTATGGCAATCTCTGCAAACTCTCAAATTCTTCACAATCCTCACATTGCTAGCCTTGACCATTCTCGCCATTCCAAAAGCCACAGCAAGCTTCTCGCTGTGTGCAACCACCGCGTCCTCCTTCTCTTCCTCCTCCACGTCGTGCAGAACATTCACAACCTCTGGTACATAACCTCCTTCAACTCTAAGCCTCAATATTATCTCATTTAACTTCCGATAAGCCTCCTTCGTCACGTCATCTTCCCTCACACCTGCACCAAAAGTATACATAATCTTATCAACTTCAATCATACTCCAACCTGGAGTTTTGCTTAGCTTAAGCTCCACCATAGATCTCCTCACTGCAGCAGCATCCTTCCACTTCCCTGCAACGGCATAAATGTTTGATAACAGAACATGATCGCCGGAATTGTTGGGATCCAGCTCCGAGAGTCTGTTCTTCACTTGCTCCGCCAACTGCACATTGCCATGAAAACTACACGCCCCAAGGAGCGTCCGCCAGATAATGTCGTTGGGCGGTATTGGCATCCGAGTTACAAAATCATAAGCCTTCATGAGCTCACCGGCTCGGCTATACAAATCAACCATACATCCATAATGTTCAATCTCAGGTTTGATCCCATATACTTTGGACATTTTGTCAAAAAGTTCACTTCCTTTCTCTACCATACCAGCGTGAGCACACGCGTAAAGTAGAGCAACGAACACGATCCCATCAGGCCTGAGCCCAGATTTCTCCATCTCATGAAACAGAGCAAGTCCCTCTTCACCATATCCTTGCATAGCCAAGCCCGCAATGATTGTTGTCCAAGAAACAATACTCTTCTTCCCCAGCATCCTCTGAAAGACCAATCGAGCCATATCAACACTCCCACACTTGGAATACGTATCCATGAGTGCGTTATTTACAGGAGTGATCCAAACCAGGCCTGCTTTCTCAATAAAAGCATGCACTATCTTTGCAAATTCTAGCGCCCCTGCTTGCGCGCATGCTGATAAAACTCCGGTTAAGCTAACTTCGTTTGGCCTCATTCTTGACTCATGTAATCTCCTAAAATATATAAACGCCTCGTCAAAGCACCCATGTTGCGCCAAATATAAAATCATCGTGCTCCAAGAAATCTCATCCTTGATTGGCATTTCATCGAACACCTTCCTCGCCAACCCGAACTCCCCCAATTTGGCGTACCCTCCGAGCATCAAATTGTAAGAGGTGAGGTTCTTTGCAGGCATCAAAGCAGACACTCTCTCTGCACCTTGCACATCGCCACGCCTAAAGAAAGCCGTAAGCAGCGCATTCCACGTCACGATATTTGGGTTGGGGATTTCATCGAACATGTTGCGTGCAAACTCAACACGCCCGCACTCCGCATACATGCTGATCAAAGTAGTGCCGACGAAAATGTGGGTGTCAAGCCCGCGCACTAATGCCTGACAGTGAAGCTGGGTCCCAGTCCGGAAACACCGGATATTCGCGGCGGATTTGAGGGAAAAGGCCAGCGTGAAGCTATCAACCTGCGAGCCCAGATTCTTGAGCATGAGAGAGAAGGTGGAGATTGAGTTTTGGGGCGTTTCCGAATCGGAGAAGCCGCGGATGAGGGCGTTGTACATGAAAGCATCGGGATTGGGGGCGTGGCGAAGGAGGCGCTGAGCATAGTCGAGGGCGTCGGAGATGTGGACGGCGCAGTGGAGGAGCAGTTTTCCGGCCACGAGTGGGTCGGCGTCGAGGGCGGATTTGGTAGCATGGGCTTGCAATTGTTGGAGGGATCTCAGGGTTTTGCAGCTGCTTAAGAGAGAGAAACAGAATTGCTCTGCGTTGTACATAACGTTACATGGTGCAACATTTCAAAGTTGGAGATTAAGCTCTCAAGGTATATGGTGCCATTTTTTTAAAATCAATTAATATTTAATTCTAAGTCTAAAATATAATTATAATTAGGGATTAATAAATTTTAGTTAAAATTAACAAACCTTAATTGAGATTATTAAATCTTTTCAATTGGAGATTAATAAATTTTACTAATTGAGAATGAATAAATCATAAGTTGTGATTAATAAACTCTATTTACTCCTTAACTACTAGTACTATCTTAATCATCCTAACCCTCCTAATAAACACTATTGAACTCTCTCAAAATGATTTCTAAAGAGATATCTACACTATAATATTCGTATAAATCTATCACTTTTATAATTTATTCCATCAAATCTGGTAGAGCAAATTTGATTACATAATAAATAAATAAATAGAGCTCTAATTGATTTACGAACATCAAGTCAAGATGGCCGAGCGGTCTAAGGCGCCAGTTTCAGGTACTGGTCCGAAAGGGCGTGGGTTCAAATCCCACTCTTGACATTCTTTTTATTTTTAATTATTAAACAAGATCCATATTTAATTAAGAATAATAAATACTACAACATATTACATTTTAGACATTATATCCAAAACTTCTTTTAACACAATAATTTTTAAAGACAATTCATTACCGCACACTAATATCTTAAAACATTTCAATTTGCAATTCTTTGATGTATCCACTTAAAATTATCGAAAGGATGTCAGTCACAAATGAAATGCATTATCATCTAATATACTCTCCCCGTCCCGGAATAAGTGGCCATATTTCTTTATTGGGTTGTTCCGGAGTACGTGGCTTTTTTTCCTTATAAAGAAATAAGCTTTTAACACAAAAAAGTTGTGGTCTCCACTATTTTCTACTACCTTTTACTCTTTAAATATGCTTCTACACAATACTCGTGCCGAAAAACATGTGGTCACTTATTGCGGGACGAATAAAGTATTAATTATGATATAATATAAAATTTCATGCATTACATCCATATTGTTTGAAAATGAAACATTCAATCCAAATAATATTATTAAATATAACATATTTTATTACTCTAAATATATACAAATATGTATATATATATTTAACATATTTTATTAATTTATGTTATGTATATTCCCTCCGTTCCACTCATGATGTCTATAAACTCTTGACATTCTTTTTATTTTTAATTATTAAACAAGATCCATATTTAATTAAACCAGAGCCTTAATACTCCCACTACTTCAAATTTATTAAACCAGAGCCCTAATAGCCCCACTACTTAAAAGTTAAACCAGAACCCTCTACATTTATGAAACAAAAAAAGAAGTTACTAGTATTTTTTAATGTACAATGCTTCCAGTTGATTTTTTTAACAAAATTATACGTATAGAAAATAAGAAACTTTGATGATATATTTACAGAATAATACGCTCGAGAAAGATTAATGAAATGATAACGCAATAAGCAAACATCTATGGGGGCGATTGCCCCTCTCCTCACAATTATTTTTCAATTGCTGAATGATAAACTTTTATGGGCAGGGTAAACATGAGTAAATATTTAAAGCATAAAATAATCGTGTAATAATAAATTAAGGCCGGAGGCTATACATGTTTAGATTATTTTATTATCGCAAAATCTCGTATGCGGCGGGTCGCACTCCATGCGACTTGTGTGTGGGACGCGTACATGCCCGTATTATTTATGTTTTATTCTTTTATTCTTATTTTTAATTTCCAGATCTTTTTTCCGCCTCTTTTTTGTTTGTCTCTTGTTCTTTTGTCAAGAGTCGAGCGAAGGGGAGTCAAAGGATCCAAATTGTTGCTACTAAGATTGTCTTTAAGATTGAAATCGGAGTCGAATATAGAGTCGAAAAAAAAATCTAAAACAAAATGTAGGATTGACTGGGTCAGATCAACCCGGTTGTGGTCTCTTCGCATGAGACCGGTTGCATAGGAGATCATCTGTTTTATTATAAAGGAGTTTAAAACAACAAAAGAAAGACAATCTAAATAGTAATTAAATTTTTAGTTAACATATTAAAGCTAGAGCGGAGGAGAGATCTAGCCAAATGGAACCCTTAGATTATAATGTTTGTCATGCAACATAATATGGTAAAATTCTAACTAATTTCATGACTTTTGGACAATTATACCCTTACTATAGGGTAGAATTTATTTATTTTTTTCCAATTTTTCACCACAATACATAAATCAAATTTCATCCCCAATTCAAGTCATTCTCTCTCTCTCTACGAATTTCTCTCTGCAACTCCCAAACCCTCCATTTCTCTCTCTATGAATTTCTCTCTCTGCCTCGTCTCCTCCGCCTCATCTCCTCCACATGGCTTTCGAAAGCAACCGCGACGAGCAGCCCGACAGAGAAGAAGAACCAGTTCCCTCCGATTCCAGCGACCACGGAGAAGAAGAAGTCGCCGCCTCTGACGACAGGGCGACCACGGACGTCGGCGCATCTGACGGGTATGTGTTTTCGATTTCAAATTTTTGAATGCGTGAATTGATACAATTTTGTGGTTGAATGGTGGATGAATATGTGAATTAATTCGATTCTTGTTATTATCGCCTGAATTTTTCTCAGATTTGTCACCCATGTTACAAAATTGGTATTTCGTATTGGAGTTATCATGTTAAGATATAAATACTCTGTTACGATTTTAGATTTTCGTATTTGGGTAACTCAAGACTAAATGAATACTCTGTTACGATTTTAGATTTTCGTATTGGAGATATTGTATCTCTGTTACGAATTTTGTACTTCGTATCATCTGATTAATACGAATCTTGTTATTGTCGCCTAATTTTTTCTCAGATCTGTTTCCCATGTTACGAAAATAGGAATTTCGTATTGAATATTTTGTTGCAATTTTATATTTCGTAATGTAATGTTAATAATAGGGTTATAACTATATTACGATTTTAGATTTTTGTATTGGAGTTTTTCTATCCATGTTACGAATTTTGTAATTCGTATCGTCATTTAGTAACACCGTTTATTCTGCTGTTACAAATTTCGTAATTCGTAACATTTGTCACGAATTTTGTAACAGATGTTACGAATTTTGTAATTCGTAACTAATTATGTTGTGTGAGATGTGGATATGAGGTCCCGAATTGTGAATTTCGTAACACGTTTGTTACGATTTCAGATTTTTGTATAGGCGATTTTGTATCCATATTACGAATTTTGTAATTCATTCCATCATTTGATGCTTCTTGCGTTCTTTTGTGAGATTTAGTAACACCGTTTATTTTCCTGTCACGAATTTCGTAACAGATGTTACGAATTTTGTAATTCGTAACATTTGTCACGAATTTCGTAATAGATGTTACGAATTTTGTAATTCGTAACTAAATCTGATGTGTGAGATGTGGATATAAAATTACGAATTGTGAATTTCGTAACATGTTTGTTACAATTTTAGATTTTTGTATTGGAGATTTTGTATCCATGTTACGAATTTCGTAATTCGTATCGTCATTTGATTCTTCTTGCATTTTTTTGTAAGATTTAGTAGCACCGTTTATTCCGCTACATGAATTTCGCAATTCGTAACTAATTCTGTTGTGTGAGATGTGGTTATGAAGTTACGAAATTTGAATTTCGTAACATATTTGTACGTTGTACATATTAAGTTACGAATTTCAAATTTCGTAATTCCTAACTAAATCTGTTGTGGTACCAAAGTTACAAAATTATAAAATCGTAATAGATTGTGTTTTGTAAACCCATTACGATTTCTAATTTTGTAACATTTTGTGGGTTGTATACCTTTTATATGTGTTATAATCCCTGTTACGAATTATAATTTTGTAACATAGTTTGCTATTTCGTAACATAATTTACATGTTCCGATTTATTGATTTAGTTTTATTGTTTGTTTATTGTAGAACAACTGGGTTTTCAAACGAAAGAATATGGCATCAGAACACCACCGGATTATGCTAACTGATGGCGAGAACACAGTCAAGGATATCCGTTATGTCTTGGAATCATTTGGGAAGAAATCTATCAAACAGTTAAGGTAATCAACACTTGGAGCCTTCATGAAGCTCCTCGACATAGTCTCAAGATTCAGCAAGGCTCTACATTACATCATAGCTCGACAAGTGACACCAGAACCCGAAATTGATGAAACAGCCCTTTGGCTCAAGGTGAAAGAGAAAGTCTTACGCTTCTCACGGGTCGAGTTTGCTTTGATTACCGGCCTCAAAGGATATTTCGTAACACATCTGTATTGTATATATATTTATGTCTTGTTGTAAACCTGTTAAGAAATATAATTTTGTGACACAGATTGCTGATATGAATTTCAAATTTCGTAACATTATGCTCATTTCGCTTTTGTTGTGAACTTTTGTTACGCCGTAATTTATTATGTTGTTTGATATGTGGTATCACTGTTACGAAATTATAAAATCATAACAAATTGTGATTTGTAGCCTGTTCCGATTTATAACTTCGAAGCAATATGTGGGTTGTATACTCTGTTACGATTTTCGTAATTCATAACTAAATTAGCTATTTGAAATGTGGTTATTTAGTTACGAAATTTGTATTTCGTAACACATGTGTGTTATATATATATTTTGGTCATGTCGTAAACATGTTAAGAATTATCATTTCGTGATGTAGATTGCTAATACGAATTTCAAATTTATAAAAATATGATTTTGTTGTGATTTTTTGTTACACCGTAACTAATTGATTTGTTGTGGTATCACTGTTACGAAATTACAAAAACGTACAGATTGTTACACAAAAACAAAATCGTAACAAATCAATTCGTTACGAAATTAAAGAATCGTAACACTCTAAATTGTACGAAAAGTTAAATTCGTATAGAAATTAATAAAATTTTAACAATTACAAAATCGTAACACTACATGCTAAAGCTGTTACGGAAAAAACAAGTCGTAACACCAAAGCAAAATCGTAACACCAAAACAAAATCGTAACAAATCGTTTAGTTACGAAATCCACAAATCGTAACACAAAAACAAAATCGTAACAAATTTTATTTTGTTACGAAAACAACAAATCGTAACACAAAAATAAAATCGTAATAATTACAACACGACATTTCATGATAAAGCAGTTACGAAAACAACAAATCGTAACAATTAGAAAATTCTAACACCACACTACATGATAAAGCAATTACGAAAACAACAAATCATAACACAAACCAAAAATCTTAACAATCGTCTTATTATGAAAACAAAAAATCATAACACAAAACAAATCGTAACAATCGTAACACAGTTACGAAAACCACAAATCGTAACAACTACAAAATAGTAACACCATACTGCATTGTAACGCAGTTACGAAAACAACAATTCGTAACAACTACAATACCTCAGCAACCAATCCATCAATCGTAACAAATCAAAAAGTTGTACAAAATCGTAAAAAATCGAAAAACACAGCGAAACACAGATGCAAAACAATACCTCAACAACCAATCCATCAATCAAACTTAAAAAGCTACAAAATACAAAATAATACCTCAAAATCGACTTCAAGTCGTGAAATCGCAGAAGGAAAATCGCGAAATCGACTTCAATATTTGAAGGAATCGATGTAAATAGAGCAATGATAGAGACCGATTGTGGCGAGAAAGAGGAGCGAGAGCAGGAAGGAAAGAGAAAAGAGAGAGAGAGAGACAGAGAGAGAGAGAGGAGCGAGAGAGCATAGTTTCGAGCTTGAGCGGGAACAGAAGCAAGAGAGAGGAGGACGACTTCAAGTCACCGTTGTTGCAAGATTGTTGTCGGAGTGGAAAACAAAGAGAAAAATGAAAGAAGAGAAAAAAAAGAATAAAAAAAGATGGTAGCAGAAAAAAGAAAAAGAAAAACCGATGACGAAGAAAAAGAGAAGCAAGAAAAAAAAAGTGAAGAGGAAAGAGAGAGAAAAAGATTAGCAAAAATAAGACAGAGAAAGAAGAAAAAATAGAGAACAAGTCACATGAAAGCAAGGAAAAATGAAGAGAAGTATAGAGAAAATAGAAAAATGAGTGGCTTTAATGAAAAGTAAGGGCATTTCCGTCTAAAATACCTTACTTTGGCTAAAATTTGACAATATTAAGTTTTTTGACAAACATTGTAATCCACATATTCAAAGTGACTATATGGATAGTTTACCTCTTAAAGCTATGGGTAGAATAAGTAAAGATATGAAAATAAAATAAGAACTATAGTAATGGTCACACCATATAGGTTTGTTCTACCAAAAACAGGGAACTTTTCCAACTTGCAATTCTCAAACTACGGGTTTTAAAAAGAAAAATTATCCATCATAAAGTGGTATAAAAACTGTGAAGCTTATAATTATTAAGTTAATTAACAGATCTTGATAATAAATAAAGAAGGTATCGAATTTTACTTACAAAATGTACTCAACTTGTGTAGATTTTGAAGTTTGAGATTGAGATCGAAATATTTCAAACATTCTATGCACCCATTACCATTAATCGAATCCCTCCTCGTGCAAATTCAAATATAAAATTCGTTCTTTCTTGTTTTCCTAAGAACCAAATATAATACGAGTACTAGCTACAAGTACTTTATGTTTAGGGTGTGTTTGGTAGCTCACATTAGACACTACTAAATTATTTATCTTGTCTAATCTCGTGTTTGGTAGTGAAGAAAATTTATACGCTAAGTCCTATACTAAGTGAAAGGCCCGGTCTTAAGTCACTGTTACTCGAAGAAAATTAAAATCGCACCTCCCCCCCAATTGTTTTTCTCGTTCTGCACAGTACATGAGATTGTAAAAGACAGGGACAAAACTACCCCCCAATCTACACAAATCAAAGCTCATCGATCACAATCCCTAATTGAAGCAGCTCTGACACACGAGTTTCTTCCACCAATTAGGGATTTCTGCAGGTGGCAACTCCTCCAACTTTGACGACATCACTAATTTAGCGCATCCGTAATCCTTCCGTTGCCAACCGCCACATCGTACCGCATCATTGAGAAGGTGAAATTACTCTTCCATTATGCAAAAACTAAAACTAGAGCGTGGGTTTCGTGGTTTCCAAAATTGACGTCAATTTTGTTGAATTTGCTTCTGTATAATGGCGTGCCAATTTCCGTCTAATTTATAGGCCAATGTTAGACTATGAAATTTTCGGATCGTAGAGGCCAAATTTCGCTAATCTAGAGCACGTTCTGATTTTCGAGAAATTCCTTTCTGCAGAGTGCAGATTCGATACACGAAGTTGTTACAAAACTACCTCTCAAATCTCTCTCTCATTTTCGTTGACGGGGAGTTGTAACAGAACTACCTCTCAAAAATCTCTCTGTGTGCCAAGACTGCTCCTTTTGGGATTTTAGGTAAAAGCTTTTGCCTTTAACTCTTGCTCTGCCAATTTTAGTCCACAATTTTCATCGTTTTCAGGGTTCTTTGAGTTCAATTCTGATCGCCAAAAATCCCATGCAGGTCCTGCGCAGAAACTAGCACGCAATCTCTACCTCTCTCGCATCCTACTAATTTCAACGATCAGGTATTACAGCTTACCTCTACATAATCGTTCACTTGGATTCGGTTCTGGGGTTCATTGTTGTTGTTATACAAATACGCATGATTTCTGTTTGTCCTTGATTGATGAGATGAAGAATCATGCTCCTTGGCTAAACTAAATGACAAAACTGATGATTGCAATTCAAGTGTGGAATTAGGCTGCACCAAAATGTTGTGTGCAGCTCATTTGTGTAAGTTCATGGTGTTTAATTAATTCGTGTGCAACTTTATGGTACTGAACAAATGTGCATTCTTGGTACAGAATGATTCGATATATATAAGCATGCATTGAAGCAGAGAAGCTCTATCTGTTGCTATTTGAAAATTTTGCCCTACTACTGATTTCTTGTGAAGTGTGACAAGAATATTATTGAACTTTCTTTAACAGCTTACCTAATCTTAGGATGACTTGCGTACTGATTTGCATCTATTAATTGTATGCTACTCTGTCAGTAAACAGATAGAGCTTGTACGTATGTCTCATGATAGAGGATATATTTGCAGCAACAAATGCTCCTAATATTATTGCTCGTAGAGGTTCTACTTAGTGAGATTAACAAAAAAAAGAAAGCGTAATTCCATGGCTGAACCTTATCGGATGCTTGAAAGGATACCAACTCAAGTCCACCACCTCCACAGAATAATTACAGCAACTGATAGTGATTGCATTGTCAATCTTAGGATGGACCGGAATACTTTCGGACGATTGTGTGTCTTGTTGCGAAATCTAGGGGCCTTGAGTGACGGAAAGTATGTAACTATCGAGGAGCAAGTAGCAATGTTTTTAGGTATATTAGCTCACCACAAAAAAAAAACGTATTGTTAAATTTGACTATTGGAGGTCGGGTCAGACCGTGTCTCACTACTTGCACCTTGTATTAAAGGCTATTTTAAAGATCCACAAGATATTTTTGGTTAATCCGAAGCCTGTAGCTGATGACATAACCGATCCGAGGTGGAAATGGTTTAAGGTAATAATTTATGAAATCTTTGACATCAAATAACTACAGTTAGTGCCTAGTTTAAAACTTATTATTCTACCCTCTAATTTCATGTGGTTAGGGATGCCTAGGAGCGCTAGACGGGACTTACATTAATGTACATGTACCAAGTATGGATAAACCCAGGTACAGGACGAGAAAAGGACAGATATGTACAAACACTTTGGCAGTTTGTGATTGTAATTTGCAGTTTGTATATGTGTTACCTGGTTGGGAAAGGTCAGCGGCAGATGGTCGGATTTTAAGAGATGCATTGAATAGGCGTAATGGCTTGAAAGTCCCAAAGGGTATATAATTACATTTTATTCCTTGTTTAAATCTGTTCCAGTGTATTTGCATTTTATAGGTAATTGCTCATTTGTTGAATTGAATTTAAATCAGGCAATTATTACCTGTGTGACAATGGGTATCCAAACAACGATGGTTTCTTATCACCTTATAAAGGTGTGAGATACCACTTAAAAGAGTGGGGTCCTACCGCTGTTCAACCTCAAAACCCTCAAGAATTGTTTAACATGAGGCACACACAAGCTCGTAATATAATAGAACGGGCATTTGGAATCATGAAGATGAGATGGGGAATATTTAGAAGCGTAACATATTATCCGGTGAAAGTTCAGGGTCGGCTAATTATGGCCTGTTTCCTCCTTCACAACTTCATCCGGAGGGAGATGACGGTTGATCCGATTGAGGCAGAGTTCGACGCGATAGAACAAGAAGACGACGAACAACATGAAGTGGAGTACATTAATCAAATTGAGTCCTCTGCTGCGTGGAATGGCAAGAGGGATGAAATAGCCGCCGAGATGTGGGTTGCTGCCGGGGGATATCTGTAGTCCATTTTCAGTTTAATTCCGCTTTATTTGGACTGATGAATATTTTTAAATAATACTTTCTGGTACGAGCCTCTGCTACATGTTGTGGACGAAATAATTATGGCATGTTTAGATGTGGAAAATTGAATGAGTGCTGAACTTGATTGTATTACATATATTGCGGTTCACAAAGTTAATACCTGCTCCATTGTGCTATATCCGTACTGATTTCTTGCAATTATACAGCTTACTTTTACTTCTCTGTACTGATTTCTTCTCATGATACAGCTTAGAGATTACTTCTTCGTACTGATTTCTTGCTATTATACAGCTTACGTTTACTTCTTCGTACTGATTTCGAGCAATTATACAGCTTACTTTTACTTCTCTGTACTGATTTCTTCTCATGATACAGCTTAGAGACTACTTTATGGTACTGATTTCTTGCTATTATACATCTTACCTTTACTTCTTCGTACTGATTTCTTGTCATGATACTAGATTTTTTTTATTTTATCCTACTGATTTCTTGCTATTATACAGCTTACTTTAGCTTGTGTTTATTTAATCACTTGAATAGAGGTCTTAACATATGCCACGTATTGATGGAAACTTATTTGACGCTACAGGTTTGAGGGGATGTATCAGGGCGAGTTTGACAGAATTCCAGATTATAGCTATGGAGTAGGCAAGATGTTGTTAAGGCAAGCAGGGAAGGATGCGGCGAACGTGGGCCGATGGTACTACAAGTGCCCCGCCAGAAATAACACTACGGATCATTCTTGTGGTGTGATGAGTATCTCCAAAAGAAAAATACACGTAAGGCTAACCAAACGCAGCAGGGCTCCAGTTCAACTTCAATAGCAAGAGACGAGGAAATGAGGGATATTGCGAGGATGCCGCCAACGCGCTTGTTGTCCCATGTCGAAGTGATCTGCGCTTGTGTCTTCATGGCTACTGTTTGGGTCTTACTTGGAGTTGTAATAGGTTTAAATCTGTAGTTGAATTTTATGTAACTAGTAATTACCCATGTGTTTGTGACCTACTACTGATATGACTTCCTGATTGTGATACACTTTCCTGGATATTGTCCTGTAGTTTTGAATCTCTATTTTATGAACTTTGATCTGCTCACTATTCTTGTCACCTTCCTGATTGGTCTTACACTTAAAAATGGGGTCCATTTATAAACTTTGATCTGCTCACTATACTTGTCACCTTCTGTACATTAATTGGAGGGTCCCTTCTTTCACAGGGCATGCATGTGACCTAGATTGATTATTAGGCAAGCTGCCTAACAAGTGCTTTCACTGCATTGGTTGAATTTATGCACTTGAGATTTCCATTTATCAACTTCCTGTTCACCATAACAGGAACACTACTGCACACCACTTATTTAATGAAGGAGTGCTGCAGAATACAATCCTCACAATTATTCGGCCTTTTTCTCCTAGCCACAACTCTCAATATGAAGCCATTCAACGTGAGAAATTTTCCATCCCAAGAAGTTGTTTTTTACTCCGGTAAGTGGACTGCTGAAATGGACTCAACATTCTTGGCGGAGCTTGTGGAGCAAAAGAAGCTCTGCCTCTGGACACTACCTTCTATGCCCTCGTCGAGTTCAATTATTTGGCCTTGCTTGCCGTCAATTCCGGGTTCGGGCTCGAATTAAGCTTGGCCGACGCTACCGAGCGGCTTGAACATCTACAGTCTCGTTTCCACATGTTTCGTAGAATGCTAAAGCTTGATGGTACGTATTGGGATCAAGGGGAAAATAAAGTGGTTATGTCTGATGGATCGTGGCGGAAAATGACAAAGGTATGTCTGACGGTTTAATGCATACTTGTATAAATGCAATTCAAGTAGTGAACAAAAATTGTCCCTTCAAACACTGTAGAAAATGCCGATGGCGATGGGCTACTACTACAACGGGGAGCGCGAATTTATGAAGTTGGCTCAAATATTCGGCCCCGAAATTATGAAGGAGGAGGAAAGGCCTTCGATCATCGAGATTAGTGACAATACCATGCCCTTGAACGAGGGGTCGTTTGTCAACTTGGTTGCTTCGGACTCCGAAGAAGTGACGTCTCCGATCGTAGGCAACCCCCGTCGAAAACTTTTTGCAGACGAGGCAGAGTCCACTGCAGCAAATATTTTTGCAACCAATGCATATCCGCCAAGGAACGCCTTTCCACCAAGACCTCAAAATTTGTTTCAACTACCTCGAGAATATCCTGAATTCTCGGGAGCAACTGATCACAGCTCGGTTGCGTCGACATCTCCATGGAACGATTCAAATGAATGACGACTAAAATAATGACTGTTCCTATGTGTGACTTAGAGAGTACCACGACAAGTTTGATAAGTATTAGATATTGCTTTGATGTTTCCGTTGAAATCTGCTTAGGACCAGAATGATTGTATCCATGCTTTCTTTTTTATGCGATTGTGTTCAACTTTTTCCTTGCCCTTCCTTTTTTTCCTGCTTCCATTTGACGCTAATGCGCTGTTAATTAAAAACTTCCTAATGCTAGACAATTTATTTACGTGGAATTACTCGATGGGCTTAATTAAGCCACTTCTGTTTTGATCAAGCTAGTATAAAGATATCAAATACGAATCATGAAATCTATAACTTGTGCTATAAAATAAAAGTTAACATGTGGTAAAGCTCATTTTATAAAGAAAAAAGACAACTTGCAAGGTGTAAAGCTCCCAAAAATATTATTGAATTGATATTTTTAATGCTATCAGTTGAATGACCTGCGCTTGTGCCTTCACCTACCTGATCTACAGAAAATGCATGCATCAACAAACTCGAAGAGTAATAACAGTTCTCAGTATATAAATGAACACTTAGAGATGCAATCCAGCATGTTAAAAAATATAATATCAGACTTAAGTTCAGTAGCATGAACAACACATAAATGCAAATACTTTACAGAACTAGAGCAGCAAAAGTTAATATATCCACAAAATCTGTTCCGAGTTTCTTATAATCCAACTTCACATAATACTCCGCCAATACGTTGAGCAGGGAAAGACTAATAATGTCCACATTCACTTGAGGCTGAGTAGGTGCATCACTTATTCGGATTTAGCATCTTCGGGAAGGCCCTTAAACAGCACGTACCGCTCCGGTTTATCCACAAATATCTCAGCGACTTCAAACCTCTGCTTCTTCTCCAGACCTTTGACGTTCTTTGTACTGTTGTAGGCCTCTTTTCTCGCTTCATCAACGTTGAACTCGTAGCCAATGCGTTGTGCAATAGTGTCAAGCCGTGCAGCTGTAGTTCGGCTAATCTCAGTTATGGCAGCAGAGACGATGCTAACGTTGTCAGTGGCCTTCCGCTTCTTGCCCTTCCTTTCACTCGGCTTGTTTACGGCAGCATCCTTGGAAGAATTGTGGCACGCGCTGTTTTCCCCGTCGTCATCGGTCGTGAAGTCTTGTGGAATCTGACTTTCTTGCACTTTTTGGTCCTGTTCTCCATCACAGCCCTCATTTGCATCTGTTGCAGCATCCTCAATATCCTCCGCATGATCTCCATTGGCTCTGTCCTTCCCAAAAATGTCATTCCAATCATCGAGCAGAGGCCAGGATTTGTAGCGCATGGCCTTGACGCTCGGATCATGCTGAAACGGATGCATTAATCGTAGCAAATTAGTAATCAACATACCACCAATGCATATGCAGCCAATAACTTGCATTAATAAGAAGCCAATATCATGCCAAATATCATACCATATAACCAACCAAATATTGAGAACATCAACAAATTAAACGATAACAACGAGATATGACCTTAACAATGCCCTCCCACTGATCATCTTCACATTCAATCATGTGGTTCCCATTTTAATGAAGCCGATGCCAGTCCTAGACAAGATCATGTTGAGTGCACCGTGTTGCTTCTTCGCTAGGTTTGAAGCTTCGAGTTGATGTGAGGAGACATTCTTATATCTGTGCCGGGAAATTCCTTTGCTATCATCTCTTCTAACTGTTGTTGGTACCCCATTCTGAAGCCATTATTGGCCCTCCAACCCATTGACACCAGTTCTTTCAAGCAGTCAATGAGGAAACTTTCTTCCTTTGGGGACCAACTACGTCGAGTCTACTTCTCACTCTTTTGACTTCTATAACTCCTACCACGGCTAGGGCAGCTGTTACCTAATTAAATGTGCAGCCAAGAATGCAGAGGTCCAAAAGGTCAAACTGAAAATGTTGTACCTAATAACTAATTAACTAAAAACAACTGCAAAAAATACTTATTAATCATAATTAAGAGTAGAAAGAAAGCCAACTCCCATTGCCACCAGGAAACTACAGTCTGCAGCTAATCATTTTCTTCAAAGCAATTTCACCACAAAATTAACCATGCACAAACAAAAATTTAGGGCACGGCATAACCAAATAGAATTCCATCAACTAAATTCAGATAACCTAAGAGTACTTGCATCCCACAAAGCAACACATGAATTCTTCAGAAACCACTATTAGACCCTCAGCAAATTAGCTCAAGTAAGAATTGAAGTTAACTAAGAGCAAAATAATTTGATCCCAGCTCGAGTCATTAATGATGCAAGTCAAGCATTCAAGAAAGCTGAAACTTTTGATAAACGTACAAGCAATAAGAGCATCAAAGAATGATTTTTTTTTGCAAATTCGCGTTTGATCAAAGAAAGAGTGGAAAGATCGAACCTGCATTGATGGAACTCATTGTGAATGATGATTGAAAAATCGAATCCCTGATGTTGAGCGATTTGTTGCCTCAAATTTCGGATCTGCGAAAATCTCCCTTTTGTTGTCGATGAATCTCGCCTCTGATTTCTCTACTGCTGTCAGCGAAAGGGTTTTCACTGACTTCAAATGTAGGAGACGCTGTGCTTGTCGTGTGAATCTTTTGTGAATTGTTGCGAAAATTTCTTCATCGTATTGCTGTGTTAGGTTTTGAGAATTTAATTCTGCATCGGCTGCTTGTTGGAATTTGACATATATATGTGGCAAGTTTTGTAATTACTTCACTTCTGTAAGGTTTCATATGGAAAAACGTAATTTAATCCGGCACTTAACAGAGCCTACCAAACGTTTGGTTGCGATAAACCGTTTTGTTTTAGGGGCTACCAAACGGAAGAACAAGACTATTTTTGCCCAACTTCTCAACATTATTAATCTTAGCTAATCCAGTGTGGGCTACCAAACACGCCCTTAGAATTCATAGATATTTTATCTACGAGTACTTTATTCTTACAACTCATTTTATTAAGCGTATATACTTTTGCTCAAGTCAAATCGCCAATATAATATTTACACGTAGGAATAAATATTGTGTTACTAAAAAAAAAGGAATAAATATTGTGTTGCTAGAAAAAGGAATAAATATTTGTGTAGTACTAGTATTTTATAGGCAAAGAAGTACTCTCTTTGTCCAATTTATGTCTGCTCGTTTGGAGTGTGGCACGAGTTTTAAGAAAACTGATAAAGTGGTAGTTTGTGGAATAAAGGTATATTTGAGGGGGTAGTGAGATAATGACAAAAAAATAGTGGTAATGATAAAAAAAAGGTGGTATTGACCAAAAAGTAGGAATAAAGTTGTTAGGATGATAAAAAAATAAATATAAAGTTGATGTGGCAAAGGATAGTAAATAGGGAAAAGGGACGAGGGTATAAGTGTAAAATTCTTAAACTAGGTAGATATAAAATGGACAAATTTTTTGTAGTAAATAGATAGACATAAATTGGACGAGGGAGTATTTAATATTTTTAAACGCTAAATATTGGAGAAACATTTCCCACCTAACCTAACCAGTAACCACCACAAAATTTCAACTAGGAGTAGAAAACAGAAAATTAAACACCAACTTAAACCCCAAACTCTGCAAAAAGATCTTCAGCTAACGCAGTTGAATTCCAACCGCCATTAATGGCGTCCGCTGCACTTCTTCGTCTCCCATCATCATCTTTTTCTCTACCACTCAAATCATCCCGACCAATTTCGCCCTGCGCTTCCAAAACCCTAGTCTTCAAAGTCAAGGCATCCACATCCGTCGACTACTCCGCCCCGTTGAAGCCATCTCCAATCTCCACGAGCAATTCCGGCAGCTGGAAGTGGAAAATCGATGGAAACTCCGTGAACATCCACTTCGAGCGCTTCGAGAAAGGCGGCGCCGCCGCTGATCAGCCGCGGAAGGACATCCTTTTGGTGCCGACCATTTCTGATGTTAGCACCGTGGATGAGTGGAGAGATGTGGCTGAAGAGATCGTCGGGAAGAATGGCGAGATCAACTGGAGTGCGACTATTGTGGATTGGCCCGGTCTGGGGTACTCGGACCGGCCGAAGCTCGATTACAATGCTGATGTGATGGAGAAGTTTTTGGTGGATTTCGTCACTTCGCCTGATAGTCCTGTTGCCAGCTTTGTTGCAGGTGTGTGATCGGCTTATTTTACTTCAAATGCAATGGCAATTGAATTGTGATGTTTGTTTCTTGCTCTTGGGATTCTGGTTTTGGTTTTGTGAAAACATGCTAATGGTTCTGAGTTGGTTTATGAAGTGATTATTGTGTTTCTTATATTCTGCAGTCGAATAGGTTTCTTATCGAGAGTAATTTGGTATTGGTTTGCTTGTAGAATATAGAGAAATGAAATGATTTTGGCCAGAAATTGAAAATCTTGTTATTGTTTGGGATAAACCATGTGTGATGCATTATCCTAGATCCTCACCATTTGTTTATAGCACCACTAAAACGGAAGATTTAGATACCTGGACTAGTCTCTATTTTGATTTTACGACGTCCAGTTTATATTTATTTTTTTGAGATAAGAAGTCCAGTTTATATGGAGGCAATGTTGTTGATCTTGATTAAACATGTAGGAGATTCTAAACTGATTCGAACTGATTTGATTGGGTTGGAACTAACATGTCTATCCAGTCAAGCAACAGGTTATTGAAGTTATAATTTTAGGAGAGCCTAGTGGAAATGTAACCTTGGAGAGTGGTATATATTAAGGATGGAGTGTTGCAAATCATATGCCTGTATTTTGTTTATTGAGAACTGATATGGTAATGAGAAAGAAATGTGAGAACTCGATCACTGGGAGGTGGGATACAAGGTCCCAAAAGCTACTTGTCAATAACTAATTAAGGTTGGAATAGTGCCTTGACAAAGATCATACCTTGATCTGGATTAAGAGTCTGATAATAGTGTTGCACCAATCGATGTTTTCTCTCTCATGTCTCAAGCTAATTCAACCTATCTTTTGAGTCTCTTTGAAAATGCAGACCTATCGTTATTGATCTTCATTATTGTTTATGTCTATCTTATATTGTGTTCTTGCAACTGAATTTTATATTTTCATCTGAGACCTTTCTGTTCAGATGATTACGTCCTTAAAAGTAATTGCAATTTATTAGCAAATACTCAAATCAGTGTTGTAGCTGACTAGCTGTGCCAAAAAAGCGCTTAGAATTTTAGGTTGTCTATTATAATCTGTACTATGGATCAAAAGCGTTTCTTTAAATTGGGTATTGTGTAGAAATCATGATTATTATCTGGGATCAAAAGGTCTAAGGTGAAGATTAATAGCCTATGTTGTTCAAGGCTGTGAGGAATAATTTCTTGACCTATTTGTTAGTTGGTACTATATGATAGTGAGTGGTGAAATGGAGGGGGCAATGATCTAGATCAGGACTTAAGAGATTACAAGTCATGGTAAAGGAGACAAAAGGTTGACTGAAAGTACAATTTTGCAACGATAGAACAATTCAGCAGTGGGTTCACTTCTTTTAATTGTTCTTTTTATTGTATCAAAACTTAGTTCCATATTCGATACATAACTTTATTGGTAATCCAGCTGTTTTCTTATTAAGTTCCAATACATTTTCTCTTCTGCAAGTGACTCAATGACTTTTTAGTTTTTAGTAAGAGACTCATGCATTTTCACATGTTTAATTTGTTTTTGACATCAAGCTGTGGTTGATTTCCACCTTCTTTGTTGTCTGATATGTATCATTGTGGTATGTAAAGCCTTTAAGTCTGAAGGGGGTTTGTCTGTTTGCTCTTTGACTAATGAGTCTCATGCGAGCATGATAATATTCGGTTCATAATCAATGGGGTCATTTTATGTTTTTGACATCAAATTAACTAGAGTTGTCCCTGTGATGCATGGTCAGGAGCAAGAATATGGTTTGCTAAGTGATTTTTATTTTTTTTGCCTAACTTATCGTAAATCAAGCTTTGTCATGCCTCAAGACCAGCAATGATTCAACAAACACAATAAGCTCTGCTAGCAATTACTTATGTAGAAAAAAGAAACAAATTTATATATTCTTAAAACAATTTTATAAGCATATCTGTAATCATTCTATTAGATTTTATAATTAAATTTCAATCTTCTAGCATAAAGATAACAATAATAATTATTAAAATTATGTTATAAAATATGTAAGATAACAATATTAAGCATCTGAACATTACTTTGTCAACACACACAAGATATTAAGTGTTAGTAAGACAATATAATTCTCCCTTCGTCCACAAACCGTCTGCCATGTTTTGACTGACATGGGTCCTATTAATTTTGTTTGACTTGGTAGGATGTGTTGTGAGTGGAATAAGGGTCTCACTCGTAAGGTAGTTATGTGTAGGAATATAGATTAAAAGTAAAGTGAGATGTCTAGGGACTATTGCTATAAATGGAAGTGGTAAATGATTTGTGGACGTCCCGATAAGGAAATTGTGGCAAACGGTTCGTGGACGGAAGGAGTCCGTCCCATTTCAATAGGTCTCCTTGCCTTATTTGGACCATTTCAATAAACCCCTTCCTAAAATAGAAACCCAACACATAACAAACACCTTAACATAACTCATTATTTACACCATATGCCCTAAAAAAAGATACTTTCTTCCTTCTCCCTCTTACTTGATTTGACAAAAATACCCCCAATAAAACTAATTTATCTTTGTGACTTTATCATAAATAACTCAATTCTTAACAATAACATTGTATCCAGGCATGGAAGCCTATTGAAATGGGACCAAGGGAGTAAGAGTTAGAGGGTGTTTGACTAAACTTTTAAGTTCTTTAAAATAGCTTATACGTTCTTCACTATCAAGGATTTAGGAGCATATAAGTTGTTTTAAGGAGCTTTTAAGCACACCCAAACACCCGGTTAGTAGAGATAAAACTTATAATTTAATAACATTACTTTCTATACATAGTAAGTGCATTTAGGATAGAAAGATTTTTTTTTAATAAATATATATATATAATGTGAGTGTGTTTGTAGTGAAGGTCCTCTACGTTGATCGTATCATTTTATACTCAAGCAATTTTATTGGCCATTGTTTCTGTTTCATGTTTGTACTTGTTCTTTTTGATTCTAGATTTTTGGTTGACAAATGTTGCTACTCATTATACACTTGCTGAAACAGATGGCCAAATCTGCCTTTGATACCATGTCTGCTTCAGATTTTTCACTTGACATTTCTGGATTATAATTAACATAAGATGTAATATTTTCATAGTTGTAGTACTTGGGTAAGTTATTTATGCACGGTCATCTTAGGTTCCAGGTCCTAGTTTCCTAAAGGAAAGGTGTTAAAGTTGTTCTAGATACTTCTCTCTCTGGTAGCCACGAACCGCAATGAGCTTAGCAACTCCTGGGAATCTATATCCCTTGAATTAATTAATCTTGAATATGACAATTTCTGCTTAACGTCTTCAATGTTTACTTTTCCAGCTTCATTGACAGTTTTACCCTGTCCCCTTAATATATTCATTCTATTTTGCACTTTTTATTTGTCACCTTGCGATTCTCTTTTATTTTCCATTTGTATAGGAATTATCTTGTTATGGGTAATCACCTTGACCACATTCGCATAAACTTACTGCTTTTGATTATGTTTGTTTACACAGACAATGAGTATGTGGTCTTTGGAGGAGGGCATGCTGCAACAATAGCTGTTCGGGCCACAAAAAAGGGTTTCTTGAAGCCAAAGGCCATTGCTGCTGTTGCACCGACCTGGGCTGGGCCCCTTCCTATCGTATTTGGTAGAGATTCCAATATGGAAACTAGGTAAGGACCGAATCATACACCTTCTGCAATTCTCGATAACTTATACTTGCCGATGACTAAAGCTTTTTATTCTGAGGGCTCATATTATGGTCAGAGGTATTTTATATCGGGAGCTGAAATATTCAAAACTTTTATCCACTGATTACAATTTAACTTTAAAGCCAAACCATCTAAAACAATGCCTTGTACCACTGCATTCTATTGATGCTCCAAATTACTCAACTTCTTTTTATTGAACCTGAATGGATATATTAATGTCCAACTCGCTTTAACTATAGCAGTCAATCAATCTTGTGAATTTACAGGTATGGCCTTCTACGAGGGACCTTGAGGGCTCCTGCTGTAGGTTGGATGATGTACAATGTTCTCGTCAGCAATGAAAAGGCAATCCAGTCCCAGTACAAATCCCATGTATATGCCAATCCTGAGAATGTCACTCCTGATATAGTTGAGAGTAGATATGCTCTTACCAAAAGAAAAGGGGCCCGTTATGTGCCTGCGGCTTTTCTGACTGGACTGCTTGATCCAGTAAGTTCTAGGGAGGAGTTTGTTCAACTATTTGCAGGACTAGAAGGAAGTGTCCCTGTTCTGGTTTTGTCAACCTCAGAGGCACCAAAAAGGTCGAAAGCTGAAATGGAGGCTCTTCTGGGTGCAAAAGGTGTAAGCAAGTATGTTGAAGTGCCAGGGGCTCTTCTGCCGCAGGAGGAGTATCCGAAGGTTACTGCCGAAGAACTATACAAATATTTGCTGGAGAATTTTGAAACGGAAGCTTAAGAAATTGTTACACTCACAAAATGATGGAAGACATAGGTAATTTGTCTTCTTCCCTTGTATATACTTACATATATTTCTGTAGCCTGTCATGTTCTTATATTTGATAACTTTGATGTTAAATGAAATGACCACTTGTAGACTTGAAATTCTGGTCTCAAATGGACTGTTAACGATTTTTGTTAGCAGTTTGAATTGAAATTATATTTCATAAATTGTAATCTGGTAAAAAGGTTTTCTTTTTTTCTTGTGAGGTGATGATTTGTTCTTATGGGCTTATGTGTGTGTGTGTAAAATACACGCGAGGGGGATAATGAAATAAAGGCTTTCCCTTGTAGGAACTGGAAACCAATCTGGGTCATTGATCTTTGTATGAATTACAGTTTTCACGAGAATATGCATGCATTCTCGCGAAAGAAACATTGTTATACGTATGTAGTAGATTTACGGTTCCTACGTCCTCATGGAATATTCCTACCAGAACCATCCCTAGACATTTTATGGTGATAGTGAGCTTTAGCTAGATTAGGATTGTGAACATGACACTAATGATGATTTTTCTCTCTGAAACAGTCGTACTTGAATTATACTTGATGCATTTGTAACTCTAGGCAATTATTGGGTGTAGTAACCTAATCAGGAAACAGTTGCTGAAATAGTGTGATTTAAAAGGTTGATAGCGAATGTTGTGCTTTCAATGCAAATATCACAATAATTTTGTTGATGTCTAATCTTACTCGTTAACTAACAACTTGTGAAAAATTCAAGATTTCGTTGAAATTGAGTGCCAGCCATGAAAGCATCTGTGGTACGTGGCTTGTGGAGTTAATACCAAAAGTTTCGGGTACTTGTGAATGTATCGAAAATGACAAATGCAATGGCTATATGCAGATGGGTCATAGAGATTGGCGTGGTTTCCATTTATGCAGTCGAAGGTTCTATCGATGTGTGTACTTACTTCTTTTCTTGTGTGTATGCAGCTGGACGGCTTCGTTTATTTTTGACTCTTGTTGCATACTATATACAATTGGTAGGTTTGCAAATTGAAATTCTTTGTCGACCCCGCATAAGCTCACAACAATTCTTCTCGTGTTCATCGCTTTAGTGTGTATTTACATTCGAATGAACTTGACCTAGACGACGACTTTGATGAACTCATTCGAAGAATGAGCAAGCCGCCCCATCACGGCACGTACAACAATCCTCACTCTGCATTTTCAGGCGTACAATACTCACTAAATGTATTTCATTTTCAAGTCTAAGTTGGATCGCGTTTTTATATCTTATAATTACATTGCTACTTAAAAACCACTTGTTTACTGGATTTAATAACTCCATCAAAGAAACTCTCATATTTAGGTGCCGGAAAAATAAACGTATACTGTATTTTTATGTACTAATATATCAAAGTTGAAGTGTGTTTCATTTGTGAAAACTGAAGTTAATTTTAGCGTAAAGTATAATACTACAAGTTCTGCAGTTGTGTGGATCGACTAGGTCTCTTGATTTGGACCAGTTTCAGATTCCTTTACTTTCTATGAATGTGATTTTCTTCTATAGCCATGTTCTTTATTGTTTTTTTGTTTAGGAATTATTTATTGTACTTCAATCTTAATTAAGTTTCTTCCATTCCCTTAAAAAAATTAAGTTTCTTTCATTTATGTATAAAAAAAAAAAAAAGTTTCTTTCATACTTGTACATCATGTATTAATTTGCTAATATATGTTGATCGAATAAAATATGACACTGAAATAAGATGCGAAATAGGAGAATCAAACGATGCACGGCTTTAGTTGGTCCCGGGAAGCTTACATCATGAGATAAATGGAATTAATAGGTCCGACGTTGCAGCTCAACGTTCATACATAGTTACCCCTACATAAACATTTTCTCACAATTTTCAAACAATATTAATTGTGTTTGTACTATAGTTAATTAAATTAAATCAATCATAATCCCCCAAATAAATGCTACAGTACTACTCCTTATGACTCTAGTTCTTTCACTAGTAATATTAATGTTGATTGATTAAGATAACGATATAATGTTAGAAAAAAAATACTAGCATTTTTAATAAATCTATCCTTATCACTACGGCAATTAAGTTTTCATATTATATATCTGAGTACTGCACAGGGGAAAAAAAGAAAAAGAAAAAAAAAAAACGTACTAATAATAATTATAGAAAAGAAGCATACGGACAGAAATAATTGAAACGGGACAATATGTGTTACGTACTATAAATTAGAATTTTCATTGAAAAAGAAAGGAAAATACTTGCGCTTAAAATCAATGCAAACATAAGAAATTTAGAACCATACATTTTAATTGAGTTGCAACCCACCTCTCAAATTTGTACTTTATTACACTTTAAAGCAAAATACCCACAGTTGTTTGTCGGTAAGGAGCCTCGCACAGATATTCACTACTCAACTTGGAAATATTGTATATGCAATACTTTAATTTTGTATTCACTCCGTACACGAATCAAATGCTTATTTACCTATATTTTTTGTTCATAAATCAAATGTCTACTTATTTTTTTTTTCAAACATACCCTCCTAATTTTCAGTATTTTTTACTCCCTCCGTCCCAAATTACAAGTTCTTACTTTTTTGGACACAAGTATTAAAAAACAAGAGTAAATATATAAATGAAAAAGTGGTATGTCCTAAAGCTTTTGAAAAATTAATTTTTTTTTCTTTGGAATTGAACCTTCCTGTTGGGGCATCCCTAAAAAAAATGATACCTTACAATAAAGACGGCGACAGTATATGGTAGTTTGACATTATGGATTGAGAACAAAATATAACTAGATTTGTTTGATTTGCTCACACCAAAGCATGCGACTATTCATCGTTCGTACCATTTACCTAAAAATAAATTTAGAAATATGAAAATTACACTTAAAACATTCATTTACAACGTGAATTCAATTCAAATTCGCAAAGTCGCGTTGTAAATTTAAAATGAGAAAACCCTTAAGTGGATACAATTTGTCTTAACTTGTTGGTAACTAGCATCTCTTTTAAGTACCAAAATATTATTCGTGTGGTGCAACTTACATATTATACGGATTTTAAAAATATTTGATATATGTTAGTTGAGTGGAGAAGAACATCAACATTAATTATTTAATTTGTTGCGAAGTTATGTATAAAATCATGTACAAAATTAGGAAATAACACATTCTTTATAAACAAATATAGTAAAAAGACTACACTAAAGATAGATTTGATCATGGAGGAATTTTTATCTAAATAGTAATGTTGTGTACATCACCATCGTTTCTTTATTTGATTTTCTTCCAAACATAACATTAAACTAATTTAAAGTTCGACACGATTATATGTAAGCATTTATTTCCGAACGCAATACATTATCTATAAACGGGAAACATGGCGGTTTGTGATTGGGCGGAGAAGAGGGCCCCACTGTATTAGCAGCGCAGCAGATCAGATCCATGAATGACAAGATAATAACGTCCAGCATTGCAAAGGTTTGACCTTTTCATGGCAATTTTTTTTTTTATAATAATTTAATAATAGAAGTGATGATTTCATATGATCACTCTCAAGTCTCAACCCCATAATTTGAACCCCCAAAATCAACACCGCAGCCACGTATGTTCACATATGTATTCAATCCTTTGTCGGGAAATGGGGCCTCACTGTAACAAAATAGTTACTCTACTACTGATGAAATATGAAATTTATATATTACCTGTAATTTTGAATAAAATTTTCTTTATGATGTTAAAATCAAATTAGATTTATATATATAGTTTGTTTTACGTATAGTTACATGCTCACTAAAAGCATACGTATAACAAATTAAAGATATAGGACTGGTTACTACTAGAACAATAGTAATAGAAACGCATCGTAGTGGCTGTTTATTCTTGTTATTTTCCACTTATTTTAATCAAATAAAGTAGTACTTAATTATCTCAAAAAAAAAAAAAATACTACTACCTCCGTCCTACATTACTTGGCTCATTTCCTCCGGACACGGAGATTAAGAAAAAAGAAATTAGATATAAAGGGTGTGGTTAGTGTAGTTAATAAAGTAATATAAAACAGTTTTTAATTGATAAAGTGATATAAAGTGGTGCTGATGTGATATAAAGTGATATAAAGTGGTGCTGAAGTAATATAAAGTGAATAAAGTGATTTCTTAATTATTTCCTTAAATAGAAAGTGAGATAAGTAGAATAGGATGCCAAAAATAGAAAGTGAGACAAGTAATGTGGGACAAAGGTAGTACTACTTATTACTTCTTATCATTCTTCCAAGTAGTGGTTTTGAATTATTTCAATGGGTAAAATAATCCATGTTTTCCTCACAATAGTAACTAAAATATGAGCACTAATAAAATCAGAATACTATTAAAAGTTTATACTTAGCTTTTGCAACACGCCTCCATCCAACATCTTCAAATAATTAGGACATATCAATTTGAGTGTGTCTAGTACTTGAAACATCTAGAAACTAAGACAAACAAACAAAGACCCCACAAAAATAAATTAAATTATTTCATATTTTGCTGTAGCACGTATCACGCTAAAGTTAACTATCTAATCTAAAATAAAATGCGATGTTGACTTTACTTGGATACCTATAACCACCTAAAATTTCTACTAGGTAATATTATTTATCTTGAAAATTATTTAATTTATAATCAATAATTAATGTTATTGTTAGGAAATAATACTCACACACTATCACGAGAAAATTATTTACCCAATTCGATACGATGTGTATTTACGTCTGGGAGCGATGCCAAAATAGAGATTTCGTTATATTTTTTTGGGATACAAGTTACAATGAAAGTGCACCTATTTATAATAGCATAAATCGAATCATAATCCTAACCAAAATAGGAAAAAAAAAATTGTGAGCTAAAAAAAAAGAAATTTATAGGCAAGTAATTCTTTTCGAGCTCCATACACCTATAGTTATAACTGATGAAATACAGTGCGAGGAGGGAAGTGGTCATCAACCTTCTTCCTTCAATGCTCAATTTTGCGGTATAGAGCATCGGGCCGGGCCGGGTTACATGGGAAATGAAAACAATTTTACCTTTTTTGGTTGTGGGCTCAATCGCAAACTCTAACCATGTCAATTTTCATCATCATAATTTGTCTTTATTTGTAGACGTGCCCATCACAATTCCACGTGGTGTACCATGTCCCTCAGATGTCATACATCGAAGCCCGATTTGGAGTGGGCCAGGAGTTCAGCATGGAGGGCCGGGCCCAATGGGCCTACATTTGGACACTTGTAATTGATATTTAAGGATGGTTATGCTTCTCATATGGGTAGAACTATCATTTTCAATATTGCGTGTCACAGAAATTGGTTCAATTTATTTTGAAAATTTTATTACACTTTTATGGCAGCGGCTTCAATCATGGATGTTTTGAGAAAGATGATTTGTACCCAAAAAACAAACAAACAAAGAATATATTAAATGGAGAAAATATATCGTATTAATTGTTAGTGATTTGGGGGCATTCTAGAGATGATTGATTTGAGGATTCTACAGGGAGAAAAGGCGAAAAATAAAAATAAATATAAAAAATGAAAATGAAAATATTCGCCCAAGAAGTCGTGTACATATTGCATGAACAATGTAATAATTATTTTTAGTTGTGGTTTATAATTTAGGTTTATGGTTCATATCTGAGAGTTTGTGACATCGTCATATATTAGCTCTCGCGTGTTTACTTTCATAATTCATTATTATAATTTGTGTTTATGATTCGTTTCAATATCTAAGTTTTTGAGACTTTGAGTACACTATATTCAATATTCCTTCATCAAAAAAATAAAATTCAATGCATAATTATGTTAAGTAGGGGAGGGAGCTCTATTTGGTAATTAATTAACTTATTATCAAAATAAAATTGCAATTTGAACGAAAAATATATTGCTGACTAGATGTATAAAAATATATATAAATAACAAAATAACTGACTATATAGTCTATAATATTATCCTTTGTTTCGATAGCATACATAGTGTAGTACACTATATATGAAATAAAAGAGAATTAATGAGCATAATATATCAATAATACTTAATACGTACAATATGTGATGATCAGCCTAATTCACAGTTGTATGCTATTAATGAGTCGAACTTTGCAAAATTAATCAAAATATTAGATGATTCTTGAATTTGAATGATTTCCTAGAAAGAATAAACCAAAAATCATGAAAATTAATGGAATTGTTAGAAAGTCTAGTTAATTAGTTAAAATATAACCTTCACTCTTAATTATGTACTAAAAATATGCATGTATTTATTTGTACTTTGGACGTGCAAATGTATAATATTTTATTAATAATTAAATTTGTTTTCCACCATATTTAATTAGTCTCATTTTCCCCTTCAAATTCAAGCATTTTCTTGCAAGCCTTGCAATATCACCTTTGGCTTCTCACCTTCCCTCGGAAATTTGAAGATCTAAAATCACGTCAAGATTGTTTTCTTGCATTGATGCAATAAAATGTTTGGCTAGATTTCTCTCCATTAATTTATGATGTTTCCATAGATATTGGCCGTTTCCTCGACATGATCACTCCATAGCTGTAGACGTCACTCTTTTTTGTGTATTGACTTGTCTGGTAATACTATGGATCTAAGTATCTAAATGTCTTTTTAATCAGTGTTGTCAAATGTGTCTATCTCATTTCAAAACTTTGATGTCGTACTTTTCATCCAAAAGAATGTTCTCGGACTTGATGCATATCAAGATAGGTATAGAAGATGCAAAGTGGTATCAAAGATGTTCCATGTAAGCGAAAATTCAGTCTTAGGTCATGAATGAACTCGAAGAGGGTTCCATTTGGTAAGAACTCGTAGGCAAGCTCAATCGCCAAATAAAAGCCTAACAACCTAACCACATTCTTAAGATTCATATCTCGTTTATAAACATCGTCAATTTTCCTCAATCTCTTGACCGCAACAATTGTATCATCGAATAGCATGCCTTAGCTTTGTTGACTACGCCTTACCCTCCTCGTCCACATCTTCAGTTTTCCGTCGAAGATAAGTGGTTTTGCCAATTCTTTTGCGGTGAAAAGTTTGATATCCCAAATGTGTGTATCGCTGTTTGTTGCTGCAAGAGTAGGTGTTTGAAGAGATTTTCTTTGCGTTTTTTACTAACCTCTTTTTCTCAAACACCTATTGCAACCAAAAACTTAGTATGAGAAGTATTAGAAGTCCTAGTACAGAGCCCTGACATGTGTCCAGAAATTACACATCGATATAAAAACTAATATTCTTAGAACTAATATTCAAATTTTGACATACTAATAAGATGCACATGCTATTTAGCAAAACACGTGTATATTTCTAAGTTAATTAGCTTATAGAAAAAAAATCAAACAAACAAATTTAATTATTAATAATATAATATATATTTACAAATATAGTACTGTACATTACATTTCACAACTACCCTTAATTTAATAATATAGTATTCATAGTAGGTAAATCAAAATTTATAAATAAAACTCTTTTTATTTATAAGTTAGATTGATTGAGAATATGCACGAGTGTCACATAATATTACTATCAATACTAGTACCTGCTCAACTAATTTTCGACACACTTTGCATATTAAATAGTGTGTATCTAATAATTGGCTATTAACATCTCAAATTAAGACGAGTAAACTAGGATTTAGTGGGACGTGGGTACATTTTTTCTTACAAATTTCTATATATTTTGTTGTACACTGGGGTCTTTTAGCTCATGAGTCATGACATCATAATCTTCATGTTAATATGGTGTTTTCAATTTAAGTTTGAACTCGTATAATCTTATACGAATTCAAACTAATTAATTCGATTGACAATGATTTACTGTGCTAACTAGCTAAATTATGGTTGAATTGATATAGGATTAGTCAAAACTTAGAATAAAAATCTTAAAGGATTGTTGGTTTCTTGAATTGAATTGGTTGGTGCAATTGGTTAGATTCAATATAACTTGAAACTCCACAGAATTTCCACACGAATAAGTCAAATTGATAGCTATATCAGAGACCTTTTCTTTTCTTTTCTTTTCTTTTCTTTTCTTTCTTTCTTTTTTCTTTTTTCTTTTTTGTTATTGTAGGTGTATCTAAATCTGTATTTTGGTAGATCGTGGAGATACTTTACAAGACTTATGCTGCGTTGAATCTACTCAAGTATCAAATCTATCAATTTACTCGAATTAATTGGAAAGAGGAAAAATTAATTTCGTATATACCAATCATGTCAAACCCTTTTGAAAAAAAAAAAAAAAACACATGACACTAGTTATCTAAATGCCCTATAAGGCTTAACAATACATAATTTAACTCTCTTTGTTGTATAATTTACTTAATGATGATATATATATTAACTTGTACAACACTAATTAATTAAAAGGAATTGTTATTCTCATAGCATATTCTAATATGTAGAAAAACACTAATGTTTGTCTATGAAAGTACCGAATAGGAAACTGAAGTAAGTTTTTTGTTAAAGCTATGAATAGCTTATATAATTATAATCTAACCGCATTAACTGCAATTTAAAGCAAAAGAAGCTTAATAATTATCTATTGCCACTCTACAGTAGTATATATATAGCATAGTACTACCTAAATTTCAATACAACCCTACTTCATGATTAATAGTAAAGAGAATATAGATACATGAAAATTTACATATTATATCAGCCGATGCTTAATTAATTGTGTTATTAAAATCCATTTATTTAGGAAGACTGTTTGCCATTAAAGAGCAGCTTCTAATTTGATTTAAATATTCTACTATAATATATATACATGTATTTTACTTCAGTAAGTACTCGGAAAATAATGTCAAAATATATCACTTGTGAACGATGATCTTTTCAAAAAGTAAAATTAATTATATTTTTAATTGAAAAAAATTTATATTTTCGAAAACTATGACCTCCATCGAAATAATGCAATTTCACCACGTACCATAGCTTATCACTAGGTTGTTACCTGAGTCTTATTTAGCATTTTCTTTTAAAATTTATGTCTCCTTGAATTGTATTATGAATTTTGCGATGTTTAAAGATATAAATGTCAAAGTAAGTTCTGCCCAAAAATTACTTTGTCAAGGTTTTTGGAGGAACGGATTCTCTCCGGCAAACCTTATCGGCGAGAATTTCATCATATGGCTAGTCGATCCAGCCCGACCCGATACTTTCAACACCTCTATTTTGATTTTACCGCATGCTATATATCTTTTCCTAAATTGGTTTTTGCTGAAGGTGGTTTTAATTTATAAGTGGCACGACCCCTTCGCCCTTGGGGCTTTAGAGATATATAATTTTTTTTAAATCTTTTCTGAATTATTGTTTATTTAATCTATCATATCAGCTTATTAAAGATTGATAATTTTTCTCCGAAAGTAAGGCCGAACTCACAATTAACTAGATCGTATTTTAAAATGATTTACCAGAAAAGAGAAAATGCTCATTTGGAGGAAAATAATTAGATTTAAATATAGGTGAAGGTGATTTGAATACGCATTATTATATTAATTTATATGTTAATTGGCGAAGATACTGTCAATAATCAGCAATATTAATTTTCCTTACAATCCCTTAAGTCTAATTAATATTAGGTCCACCATTCTAATGTCAATTTGATTTATTAATTCGTTATAAATATGTTGTTAGCATTTTTTACCCTGGCGCGCACGTGAAATAGTGGCACAAGTAAAAATCAAATTAGTTCCTTTCAATTCTGTCTCATCTCATCTCCTATAAGTTTGAGGCTTCCTTCGAAGGACAAGTAGGACATTGGTAGTGTATATATTCTTGTGACACCTTAAATTAATAGATCAGTCGAGCTTAGTCTATTAGGTTTTCTCAGTGCGATTTTTTTTTTATGTGTGGTACACAATAAGCAATTTGAACATTAGAGACTTGTTGTATAAAAAAAGCACATATCACTCTAACTCAACTTTTTCTATAAGTAAATATAGAGTATGTATGTGAATGTGATGCTCATGACTAGTTTGGTTTGTGCAACGATACATGATTGAGACATTTTTTTTTTTTTTTTGTTATCTTTTTTTGCTTCTTATAGTACGTAGTATTTTATTTTAAGAAAATCATCATGCATACCCACTTTGAGGTATTCTCAATACCCACTAAGATAATTTACTATCTCATATACCCACTTGGCCCACAAAGTGTACTTTCCACCATTTGTTTAAGTAATTTTTTATTCAATTGTGATACAATCATGCAGCGAATCTCATCAGTTGATTAGCTTTTTGAATAAGGCCAAAATTTATTTGAGTGGGATGAGAAATGTGTAAGTTTCACGTGAATAAAGCCTATTAAAATTAGCATGCATGCAAAAATTGTACCAATTTTAACAGTAATTTTGCATGCGGGTAGATATAGAATTGAATGCATTATTGAATTGGAATTTTTCAGCCTATATAAGATTCATAGTTTGAAGGAGCTGTATGCAAACATAAGAACGAAAAAAATAAAGAGAAAACTTGAGCGAATATTAGATCGAAGAGTTATAGTAGTCATTACCGTTTTTCAAAGTCAGGTGAGCATGATACAAATTTTTATTATTTAAAAAAAAAAACTATACAGATCGACAAAAAACTGTAAAACTCGGTAGTGTTTTAACGCGAGCTGTATAATTTTTACAGGATCTGTATAATTTTTTTTTTAATTACATTATTTATTTAAATGTTTATGTTTTATGTTCTTTTTATAACATTAATATATGTATTTTACATAAATACACTCTAAATTCGAAATTCCATATATAGACATTTCTTTAAACGAGGGTAAATTCATTTAAATTTACAAATTGGAGTGTTTAAAATATTAATTAAATATTTCTAAAAACTAAAAAAGTGTACAGATCTAAAAAAAACTGTACAGGTCCGGAATTAGTTTTATTAGACCTGTATAATTATTTTTAGATCTGTACAGAATTGAATTTTTTAATAAATTAATTTAGTTTTATTTATGTATATTTAATTATTAAATTTTGGTTTTGTTTTGGCAGATGGAATGCAAGATGTTCCGCGTTAAATTCAACGGCGTTTGGGACGATTTTGTTTATAATGGCGGAGAAGAGCGCACATTCTATCTTCCGTTGGATATTATAAGTTTTTCCAACATTAAGGAACAAATAAATTTCATAATGATGTCTAGATCGTTAAGTGAGAATTTTGAAAATTCTATTTTTCAACGTCTCAATACGGCGTCGAAAAATTTAAATTGAGTAATGATGATCAACTTCGTCGGTTGTGTGGTACTGAGTCTGAGCGTACATTGTATATTAGTGATTTAGTGTATAGACCTAGCTTTGATTTGAATGCTTCTTCGCAATTTGTCTATGATGATGTGTATCCGTCTCAGTACTCGCAGTACGACGATTCCCTCGCACGTATGGCTTCATGCAATTGGCTTGGCGAGACGCAAATGGGTTTTGAAAGTGCAGCGATTGTCATTGCTCAGGGCAATCACAAGCGCCGGAGCTGCAGCCACAGCCTGTACAATCCTATGCCACTGTCGTGGAGGATGATGATGATGATGATGATGAAGAATATTCTGGTGAATCTGAGTCTGACGACACTGATGACGAAGAGGAACAGACAGCCACTCTGCAAATTGGAACTCTTGCTGAATTTGTTAATTGGGTGCATACTCAAGGCGGTGTGAACAAGCTCCTGGCAATGTTGATGCAGAAAAATCGTACACCCCTTGTTGATGAGGAGACGGAGCTCGCCTCTGAAGCGGCCGACCTACAAAACTGGTTAGTTCCCATGATTCCATTGGAACCTGCTGCTTCGCTTGTTGAAACTGTTCTAGATAACATGCCTGAGGGTCCTTTGAGTATGAGCTCCCTATTTAAAAACAAAGAGCAGTTGAGGCTTGCAGTTGGGTTGTGGCACTTGGAACAACGAGCTGAGTTTTGTATAGATCGATCAGATTCAGGGCGTGTTACTTACAAATGCAAGTTTCGAGATGTGTGTCCTTTCGAATTGCGCGGAAGGAGAGAGGGCAACTATTGGTATATTCACCTATTCAAACCGATGCATACTTGCACAACCAATATCAACCATCCTCTAATGGAGAGGAAGGTCGAATCTAGTGTGATTGCAGCTCATTTTGCGAAAGGCATGAAAAATCAGAAAGAAATCATCACACCGAAGATGATTATGGCAAGTTTTATGCGGGAATGGGCTCAGGATCATCTGGTTGATAAGCATACTGAGGGCCACCCATTCTAAGCCATTCGGGGCTTGTGCCTTGAAGCGGCGGTGCTGAATGACGGGCTGGCGCAAAGGGTTGTTGTGGTTGGTGAACTGGACTCTCGCGGGCTGAGGCACTGGGCGGTGGTGGTACAGGTCCACTCGGGCTAGAACGTCGGCTACTCTTCTTCTTAAACAAGTCTGTGAAAAAAGACTTGATCTTCTGAAAAAACACCTTTCTCCACTGTGTAGTCAATTCACTTCTGACGAGACCTCGCAATTCCTCCATGAACTTGTTTCTTCTTCCCTCTCTCCGAATGCCGGTTTCTGTGTCGCTGCTCGATGATGACGACTGCACTACGCGAGCACGTTTTCCTTTACTCTTCTTAGCTTTCGTCATATCTTTAGGTGGGGGCCTCTCTCTCAGCTCATAAACACTCGGCTCGACGCTAGGCTCTGACACTGGAGGGTCATTAGAAAGCCGCTGAACTGGGGCACGACGTTCAGGCTGTTCACCCTCAGATAGTAGGTTGACGGGCTTCACATAATTCACCGCGAGGGGTTTTTCAGCATTAACCAAAGAGAACCAGTACCACATCCCTTCTTCTTGTTCTTCAGGGTGCAGGGAATCTCGGCAATTCACCCCGTCGACAAAAGCCCTATCCAAATTGCGCTGCAAAGCCTGATCCAGCGTCCATCTCAGACAACGAGGAAGAGCATATTCGTCCACTTTCTTCGCAGTAATTGCTGACAAATAAGGTATAGCCTCGTTCATCCACATCTGCAGTGCCCAAACCGGCCCTTAAATGTTATACCTCAAATTCTTTCCAAAAACAGATTTATGGCGCGGTGCCGCCGAGACATAGTTCTTCAACACTTTGTATGAATAGCCGCCCCAAGGAAATTGGTTCCATCGGTTGAGATCATCCGATAATACCCAAAGCCACGACTGTATCTTGCCTCTAACGTCGCAACCTAATAATACTGCTTGTGCGACCAGCACATGGGCTACTCGAAGATATAAATGTGCTTCTAAACCATCCACTTTCAAAAAACCATCCAACACGTCCTTGAATATTCGGACGTCACCAGCAAAGGCCCGACATGCTTCCACATTCTCCGTCGACAAATCTGCACCGTGTGGATCAAATGCAGACGCTCCAAACATAAGTCCCGAAATAAGAGCGTACTCACGGGGTGAAAACCTCAAATTTCTATCACCAATACGGGTACCGCCCTCCGATGATCAAAGGCACGAGCACGCCAAATAGAAATGAGATCTTGGCTGAAGCGAGGCAAGTCTGCAAGGAACACGGCGTCAACACTGGGATCGAGTCGGAGCGAAGAAGGAGATCTTCAACCGTATCTTCAACAAGTACGGTCAACAGTATTTCTGAGCTGTCAAAGTTTTTGAGCTGATTGTGTTTTTGGATGTTGTAGTTTTTGAAGCAACTGTTATATCTGTCTATGTTTTGCGCTTAACATTGTAACCTTCAGTTGTAACAAAAACTTCAAAGTATATAATACGATTCACCTTGATGAACAATTCCTCATTGTCCAAGCTCTGAATCACAAAGTCTTTCAATTTCATGTTATAACTGTGCTAACCATTTGATGTTTTATCTTATAGACTGTCTAGAATTTCAGCTGAGATTTTAGATCAGCAGTGGTTTCAAGTTATAAGTGGTTTTGGCATCATCAAAAAGGGGGAAATTGTTGGGAAATTTATTAGTATAAGTTTTGATGAATTCCAAAACCGGCTGACCCCAACCGAGTAGATGTTGCCAGGACCTAATGTTAGAATTTAGGCTCGCTGTTTGAGCAAAGTTAAGATTTTATCTTTACAGGTCTCCAGCTGAAGATGGCAACAAGGCGTCACTCAGACAGAACATCAGTTGTGAAGAAAGACAAATGAGAGTTCATTTGTTCAGATGTAAACAAGGGGAAGTCTTCAGAACATCAGTTGAAGGAAACCAACTGAGCGTTCATCAGATGAGAAATAGTTGAAAGGAAGAGAACATCAGATGAAAAAGAAATCATCTGAGGGTCCAAACCCAACTGAGTAAAGAAGTGGAAGACAACTGAGAGTTCAGTTTTAGAACCTCAGTTATAGAATCTGAACAAGGAGTTCAACTGTTTTGAAGTTCAAAGTCAGCTGAGAACTCGACAGATCGGAACATCAACTGAAGATCACTCAGATGAAGGTCAAGACTTTCAACCGACAAACCGAAGTTGACTGTCAAAGATTTGAATTTCAAAAGGAAGTCACATGAGGGTTTGACCGTTCAGTCATTACCCCATCTGGCCCAACACAAGGCTGTCTCAGATGGAAAGTAGAAGAGCACAGATGCCATTTCGGGAAAGTCTGCAGAAATGAGAGACAAGCCATCGCTTTCAACCGATCAGAGATCAACTGCTCCTCCAACGGCTAGTTGATTCTCTCCGCCTATAAATAGAGGCATTCTCTCATTCAAGAAAAGAGAGACATGCAGATAGACACATAGACGACGAAAAATTCAAGAGCTTTCTCGAGAGAAATCAAAGCAAATCTGCAACATCATCATCTAAGAGCATCAGCAGCTGAGAGTTCCAATTTGAAAGAACATTAGTAGCTGAGGGTTCCTAGAATTCGAAACTGTTTTTGATCTTAGGTTGAGTGTTTATTCGTTCAAGCCTTAGATCCAGCTCTCATTCTTGATCGAGCTATAGTTGGAAATCCTACCCTTTCTCACACCCTAAAAAGTGTGCTAGGACCTTACTCTTCCTGTAATTGAGTAGTCAGGTCGTCAAGTACTCGCAAACTTGACTTAGGTTGTTTAGTGCCCGGAAACTAAACTGTAACGGTTGCTCAGCCCGTGTAAGCTGAGTGGTTCTGTCCAGAAGAACTTGGACTGAGGTGTGTGGACTCACATCTCCCCGTGGACGTAGGAGTTCTCTCCGAACCACGTAAATCTTGTGTGTCGTGTTTTCTTTTGTGTTCAGTCTTTATTATCATATCTTAACTGACAAACTAACCACATACAATCTGCATACTTTCACAACAACAGTTTTGGTTTTGACCAACCGTGCATAAAAGCGTGAGTTTGATTTTACGAGTTTATTTTCCACCACATTCCGCACGGCACCAATCTTCCAGCTGAGGTTGCTTACTCAGCTGTGAGATCCCAACTGAGTCCTCTCACTCAGTTGAAGTTGATTTCAAGTGTTAAGTTTTTCGAAAGTTGAAAAATCCTAACTGGTGTATTTCCCCCCCCCCTCCCCCATACACCAGTAACTCGTATCGGGACCATCAGAAAATATATTAGTTATAATTTTTAACAAACATAACTATATGAGTTTGAGACGTAAACATGTGGTAAAATTACTTTTTAATTGAATTTGAGATGTGTTCAAAGGATATAAATTCTAAGCGAGTTTAGTAGATCGCATAATCGAATTATTTAACGCTAAAATAATTAATAAATAATATTTTTTTTAATCTATCAAATATTAATACTATTTAATGATTTTATTAATTTTTATAATTTTCCGTCGATTTTCGACGGGTTATGCACTAGTTTAAATTAATATGATTCTGAAGGCAACGATTGCAAGTCTGCATATCATACAAATATTAAAGATTAGTATCATTACCTTTTCATTTAAAAGTTGTTTATTAATTAAATACTTATAATATTTAATAGCGTGTACAGTTATAAAAACCCGTCAATAAAATTAAATATGTAAGCTAAAGCATAGACACGCGCATATGGAAATTCGTTGTGAGCACATTTGATGTTGTATGATTGTCTCGTCTAGACCCTTTAATTAAGTTCCTTTAAAAAAAACTAGCGTATACTCGTCGATAATAGACATGAAATTATTATTTAATAAAATTTAATTTGAGATGGCATAACAAAAATATTGTTTATTATTCTAATTTATTAAATTTATTTAAAATTTATATATATTTGAACACATCTCAAATTTGATTAAAAAATGTAATTATGCTAACCTCATTTCAAATAAGTTAAGTTTGAACGTATCTCAAATTCAAGTAAGTTAAGTTTGATACATATTTTTGTTCCAAACTCATATACCAATACCCGTTCAAAAATCAAATTTAATTAACACCTATTTTTATAGATAATTCTCAAATATCTTATTCTACTCAAAATCGATGTGGGATAAAAATATATATTTATCTTTCAAAGAAATTATCCCACATCAATTTCGTAGCAGATAATATTGAAGTCAAATGTCTCTTTATCCCATATTAATTTTAGAAAAGCTTTTTTTTTTTTTAAATATTGTTTATAGGAATAAAGATGAAGCTAAATATCTTACATTAAAAGATTAACATAACTTTTGTTTTCAAAAAAATAAGTTGAATCGACGATTAAGAATCGGCCCGTCTACCCCAAGGTTTCGGAACGGATATGGCCCGTCGACAATTTTATTGGGCACCTCTAGTAAAGAGAGCACAATGTAGGACTTCAAATTAAGGGGACTTGTATGCATTTTTGTATTACTAATAAATATATATTTAGATTTATTTTTGGCATTATGAATAAGAATATATTTAGTGAGATTTAATATATTTGGAAATGGAATTGAAAAAATCAACAAATAAATGAGTTGTGAAGATGAGACGATTATAATAACTTATTTACTATTATTATTGCATATGTTATTATTCTAAAAGACTTGTTTTTGTAATGTATTTATAGGTTTTTCAATAGGTGAATTTTTATTGGAAAAGCGATGTGGGTCAGAAGATTGAATTAGAGTATTTAAATTTGATGTTTAATAATTCCAAAAATTGGAGAATTTAGATAAATAGGAATAGAGGGATTTGGGGGTGCCACAAAGAATTTTGTGCAAAGCTAGAATCGTGAAAAACTGTTGTAATTAAATTAAATGTGTGTAAAGGGTTACCCATTCCATTATTATCATTTCGAGTCCTTCTATCGTTCTTTCTCAACCCAAAGACACAAGATCCTCACAGTTATAGTTTGGTTCCTTGTTTTCCGATTCACAAAATTTAAGTGGAAAGTCGACATCTACTTTGTTTAAGAATAAGAAAAAACACAAATTAGTCATAGATAATGCTGAGAATACCAATATTTCGGACAAGAGAAAGAAGAAAAGGTCGAAGTTGCAACATGATTAAATCAGGCTCTCGATAGAGAAGCTAAAAAATTAATGAAAAGAAACGGTAATACGTATCTTAAACTATTAATAACCCTAAATCTAATAAATCGTCTACAACGCAGATACAAATTTATAGAATTTGAGTCAATTGCAATCAATTTGAATTCAATGTCACAAACTAAAAAGATTAAACTTTCGAAACTACGTCAAACAACATTATTAATTAAAAAAAAAAACTCATCGCGTACAAATTAGTAAAATTTGATTGCAATCAATACTACATCAAACAAAAGCTCACGGCCAAAGATCTATTGTCGAAGTTGTCCACCACATACAAATTTATAAAATTTGATTGCTAACAAAATTATTAAAAAATAAAGAAACTCTATCGCATACAAATTAATAGAATTTGATTGCAATCAATTAATGATACTACATCAAACAAAAGCTCACGACCAAGGATCTGTCCAACTTGTCCACTGCATACAAATTTATAGAATTTGATTGTAATTAATACTGCATCAAACAAAATTATTAAAAACTATGAACAATATAGGAAACAAAAGGAAAAAAAGGGTACTAACAAAGACATGACACCCCTCTTAATCTTCCATTCCTAATTATCTTAATTCTCAATTTTTCAGAATTTGAATCATTATTTATAATTTTAATATTCTTTTATTACGTTTAGGGTTGCATTAGGTTTTAGATTTATAAATATATGGCAAAACATATAGTAGAGATAGACAAAGGGTTTCATCGTTCAAATTTTGGAGAATTTTTTTGTGCAGTCAATTTCATCGTTGAAATTTTGGAGAATTTTTTTCTATGGCGTTGGTGCGCTCATTCTCTACTATAACTTAATAGTATGCTTTTCTTCTTCTCCTTTTTCAGTTTAATTAAGTATCGCTTTGTTGAGTTTTTATTTGTTGATTATGCACACATTTTAATTTATTACAAAAATTCTTTAAATGTGCCAAATATATACGATTTTTAACTTTTTACATAATAAAAATTGCACATTTTATATGTAGCGTGACAAAATACAAGTCTCAATTTCACCTAAATTGAAGAACAAATTTGAGCCCTTACTCAAAGATGGCCAAATAATTGTTTTTAGAAATTTTCACATTTCTGAAAACAACCCCAATCTTCAAAATGCAAAACTCGATCATGCATAGAAGATCGAATTCAGCCTTGCGACCAAAGTGTCGGATTCGGTCGAAAGAGTGAAAATTGACGAACATGAATTCAATTTCATATTTTTTTCGAATTTAATCGAAATGCATGATATGAAGATTATCCTAGTTAAGAATATATTATTATATAAATTAATAAATTTCTTTTTTTAATTAAAATATGTTTATCCTATATAATGTTATCAAATTTAATTTATTCATGTTCATTATTGGTATGTTTTTTTTCTTATGTTTATTATGATATGAGAAGTGGCCAATCTACTGTGTGAAATTGAATTGGCTGATTCTGAGTATGATTGCCAATTATTCATTGTCCATAATTTGTAGTTTTTTTTTTATAGTTTTAATTGTTGTATTATATTTATTACAGTGGTATACCAATAACTTGCACATTGTGGGGGTCATTTGGCAATAAGCTCAAATTATTTGTGGACACCAAGTTGAGCGAGGATAAAGAGCCAATTATAATCGCACTTCAGTTTGCTATGCTAACAAAATTCAACAGCTAGAATTTCATTAATCTTTTACATTGTCATGTTTTATTACATAAATTAAAATTCAAAAGTATTGCTCACAAAATTAATGTTATTTCTGGGAAGAGAAAGGTTACCTCAATGAAAACCGCAAGCAAATTTTTTATCTGCCCTGACATTCAAGAAGTTAAAGATTTTATTTTAAGGTTTGTCATTTTTATTACGTAATCACATGTATGTTTTTTTTTTTTTTTTAATTATTACGAAATTACTTATATTAATGTTAAAGGTTCAGATATACACATGTTTTTTTTGTCTCTCACATGTAGTTTTTAGTTAGTTTCATTTGTAATATTTAAAATAATCTTACAATTATACTCAGACGTCGTGTTCGTGGAGCTTCAAGTAGCCAAACTATAACTGATATTTCCAGTAGTACTAGAGAACTGAAAAGTGAAGAGTGGTTGAATGTTGCTCACATGAGAACCATCGAGGAGCTCAAAAATTTGAATGAGGTAAAAACGCTATCATTTTTGTCTTATGTATTTTCAAGACGCTTCAACAATTTCTAATTATGTACACACTCCAGAATAAGTTTGGGAAGATTTATTTGGACATTTTTCCTAGAATGTTTTAAACTTTAAACTATATACTATAATTACGCCCTCTCTCTCTCTCTTGAAGGAATAATATATTGTATCTTTCTGACAAATACTTGAATTCTTAATCTCTTTCCAGATATATATTGATCCACCGTGCAATAGTTAAGTAGGGGTAATTAGGCATACAGGATTCACTAATGCAGAATGGCGTAATGTTGTTTTAATCTTGAAGAACTCAAAACTTAGGATATATTTTTTTAATCTATCTAATCTCTTTCATTCAATTTATAGATTGGAACTTACATTTGAAAAAGAACAATAGTTGGCCTTCACCCTAAAGAAAAATGGTATTATGATGCGTGCGGAAATGAAAAATGTTATAAAGGTGTGCCTATAGGAAGCAAAGTTGGAGATTATAGTAAAAAGTGCAACGGACCAATTCAGTCTCTCACCATGAGGTTTGTATGGTTATATGAAAATAATTGAAAAATATCACGTACAATAATCGACATTAACTAATCAATTTTTTTCCTTTTATTTGATAATTAGGTACAAGGTACACGTGCATGTGGAATATAAAACTGAGGAATTGTACATTATGTTCTTTGATAATTGTGCACTTTATTTTCTGAAAAAAGATGCTAACCAAGTCATGAAAGAAATGGAAGAAGAGGTTGCTCATTATATTCACATTTTTTTTAATTTTAAATTAAAAATGTTCAAACCTGAATGTTATTTGCATTTTGTCATCAGACTAGTGACAGTAATAGCATGCTTGAACTATTCTTAACCATGTTGGAAAAAGAATGTCTATTGAAAGTCGAGGTCGGAAAGAAGTACGGTGGTGGTTATGTCTATACTGCCAAAAATGTTACAGAAGATGTTGGTCTAATATCTCAATTTTGTTCGAATTCCGTTATTTGCATAAGTTTAATTTACTTAAAATATTTATGATTAGTAAATCATCGATTTCATTACAATAGCCATGCATATTATATATTTATTAATTTCAGGAAGTCGACGTTGAATGTAAGGATTCCATCATTCTGACTGAGGAATATGATAAACAAGAGGTAAAGTACAAAAATATATCAACTTTTGGAAGAAAAAAAAAGAAGAGAATAATAAAATAATATTGTTATTATTACTTGAATTTTGAACTCCATATTATTTTAGTTCTTTTTCTTAGATTTTGTTCCAAAAAAAGATTGTAATAAATTTGGTGCGTGAATTTCTTTTTAGTTTTTTTTTTTTTTTCGTTTTCCTAATGCAAAGATTTAGAGTTTGAGATATAACCTTTTAAATAATTTGTTATATTTCAATTAAATTTCTAATTATATTACTTCTATAGAATCATACTCCAGTAAATGAAGAAATAAGCTCAAATTCGGAGAGCGTCAATATCACTTCTTAGAAACGTGGTCGTGATGGTGATCTACACGATAGTGATGACATCCAATTATTATCAACAAAGAGTTTGAAGAATTAGATAGTCTTTGATTTTAATTTATCATTTGATACTTTTCGCTATATTTGGTACTTTTCATATCTTTTTTTTTCTTTTTCTTTAATTTGCTATTGAGATATGGATTAGTTTAGCGTTGAAGCTAAAGATGATTATTTGATTTATTAGAGGTGTAATTAAAGTTACTATTCGTTTTGAATTTATTAGATTGGTGATTTATTGAATTCTGGAAATCTAAATATATGCATATGTAATTTTCTGTTCGATAATCTACATTCAACACAATGATCGTGGTACATACTAATATATAGGCTAACTCGATCACATGTTATGATTTGCATCCATTAATTACGTGTCACTCAAAATCATGCTCCTATTAGTTAAAAAAATTATACAAAACATTATATTGATTTCATGCAGTAAAACAGAGAAGAATGGAACAAACAAACAACTTTTTTCATATTTTGTAAAAGGTATTTGCACATTTATAAAATGAAATGAATTGTTGCAACTCTTAATGTAGGATTTTTATTGTCACATTCATCTTACATACAATCTTAACCCCCTATAGTATTATCCTCTCTCTCTCTTTCTCTCACTCTCTCTCTTGTCTCTTTCTCTTCATAAAAACCTAAAAAAAATCGACTTAAGAGTCGTTTTCCTTTGAAAAACAAATATATTTTCAATCACATCAGTTTTGAAGAAGAATAGATAACTTAATCAAAATGAATGAAAATATCAAAAAGAATGAAAATATTAACAAATAAAATATTATGCAAAAAAAATAAAATATATAATAGAATTTAATCTATAACATATTACTATATAATTGAAATTTTATCAATTTTACTAAATATATTCTTTTTTGAAAATAATTAGGAGATGATTAAGGTCCAATTAATTTGTTAAACAACTCACCTAATACTTTTCATCCTACTTTTTCACTTCTTTTTCTGTGTCGTTCACTATTTTCCCTTTTTCTTTACCCACATTATTTCACTATTCACTGTCGCTCTACCCGCCTTATTCCACTTAAAAAACTCCACTAAACATATCTTCTACTCTTAATTATTTTCTCCTTAAACCATGTGCCCAGAAAAAATAGACCAAGTCTGGTGGGACGAAGTAAAAGTATATTTAGCTCTTATAAAGATTGTCCCACGTCAAATTTGTATGAAAATTGAGATGGATCATTTTCATTATGAAGCTAGATTCATTTTCCTGTTAAGAATACAATGATGATATAAATATGTTAAATATTGATTTTTAATTCAAAAAATTTGAGAATTTAGATAAATATGAATGGAGGATTAAGAGGCCACGTAAGATTTTTTCAAAGTAAGAATCGTATTCCTTTTAATAATGTAATATAATATAATATAATGATAATTAACCTTGACCCTTTAAGTTTGAAAATAATCAATTCTTAAGTCTAATCAATATGAATCGGGTCTCTTTGACACTCAATATATTCATATAGTTTGCCGCTCTTATATAGCCATTTAATAACAATAAAAAAAAAGGAAAAAACAATTGATTTACCGACGTTTATAGTAGCTTTGCTTTATTTTGTCTACAATACATTAATGCCTAGGAAATTGACGTTTTAATTAACCTTTATAAGCCTCTTATAAAAATATGAATATGAAACTTGAGTTTGTGTATGGAGAGCTTTCAAGCTTTTTAATAATAAAATCTGTGTAAATCCAAGTTCAAATTTTGTGAATTTGAGTTCAATATGAACTAAGGAGCAATATTTATCTCTCCTGTATAGTTTGCTTGTTTTACACAAACGAAATTTATTCAAGATGTTTTTTTCGTCGTAAATAAATAATGCAAATAAAGCCTTCGCCAGCCACCACAGCATACCACAAATGATTTTCTCAATATATTCTGATCTTTTTTAAATATGAATTGAATTTTTGTTAACGGAATTGTGCAAGGTACAAATGAACTAAATAAAGTTGTTAACACTCAATGATTGGTCGTTGGCTTAAGTTTAAACACTAAATAAAGATTACCCTATTTTTTTCCGTTCGATATAAAAGAGAGCTAGCTCATGGTCAAATCATATTAAATAATTATGTAAATATAGTATATACTAGTATTTTATTTTGAGAGTAGTAACTAACAAAATCTATTCAAACTTGATTGAACAATAATTCAACGTTGAGTAACACATTTTATTGGAAACCGAAATTTCTGACAACAATTTTAACGAGTTAAACGGGTGATTTTGATTGATTACAGCGCTTCAAACCTTATCAGCAAAAGTAAATGAGAAAGTATTGAAAAAAAATTGTCCTGTCCATTATTTGAAAACACAACTTCTGCTGTTCTTCCTCTAGATCTTAATTATACAAAGTGAAAGGAAATTAATATAAAAAGTTGGTCAAGTTATAAGAAATGTGCTATTCTCTCCGTCCAATGTTAGTACGAAGTTTTCAATATTTTATATCTTACAACAATTCAAATTTTATACACACTAATCCGAAATGCATGGGGAATAATATATATAATTTTTGGAATATAGGTGCGGAGTGTTAACTATCATCTTATTTCTTTCTAGAAGAAAATATAGTATTACAAATCGGTATATATAGCTGCAAAAATAAAGTTTTCCTTGAATTTTAATTAGTGCATATGTCTCATTGTATTAATTTCTTATAAAGATATCTCATTTATGCAAATATCCAGTTAATGTACGTCCGTGTCAGTGTTTATAAATTTGGCGTAAAAATGGTCAGCCCAACTTGAAATTCAATCCAACTTTTATTTTTACAATCTCACATGATAAAGCTTAATTTGGGGCCACTCCATAGGGTCGGTCAGACGAAGCCGATTTTTTGACAATTTTAGAGATAAGTTTATCTATCTAATTTTATATGTTGAATTTGTAATATCTTATCAAGTGTAGGACTAGCTAGTGTGAATGACTCGCGCGCTTGTAGATTAATGTTCATGATTCCTATATCAATTAACAATTAATTGATATTGATTTGAGTTTGCTCTGATATATACCGGCCATAACAGGGCCCCTGATGAGATTTTTTAACGACTGAAGTCTAATACTAACATATGATACTAATAATATATAATTAACCGAAGATACTAATTCTAATTGCAATTTACACATATAAAATAACATTTAATTAACCTAAGATACTAATAATTATTATAATCAAAAGAGATTTTTTTTGCTGATATCTTGTAAAACATGCCATTTATGCCATCTATATTTCTTTCGGATGATGGCACAAAAATGGCAATTAATCTAGGACAGTATGCACCACAGATAAGCCCTATATTCAATGGCTTGCAAATCATTGATTTGAGTTTGCTCTAATATTTATAATTATATTGTGTCCGGTCCATAATGTTTTTCATTTTGTTTAATAAAATAATATTCAATTAATTTTATTTGGAAATTAATAAATCCTAATCATTCCTTAAACATCTCATAATTATCCATATAATTATCTCTATTACTCCATAATTTTTCTTAATTGTCCCCTAAATACAACCAACCATATCATCAGGTTGGTTGTACCAAATTTTGCCATTAATTAACATATGTTGCTTTTATCCCCTTGAAGCCAGACATAATCCTAATTTATAACTATATATATTTACATATCAAAATTCAAGAGAACAGCACCCACATAATATAAATGAATCTGCAGGATATATATGATAAACATTAGATAAAATAAATAATATTTTGGCCGAATATATATCTTAAATTAGAAAAGAGAGGAAACTAAGAAAAAATTAACTGATTATTTTGCCAAGGATGAGGGTGGTACAAAAAGCTGAATTATTTAAGGCAATCTTCAATTTTTCATTAAGTACATCAAAATGTTCACATTGATTGCCACGCGTTTGTATTTTTGCTAATTTTAACATAAACAAACAAGAACACAGAGAGAGAGAGAGAGAGAGAGAGAGAGAGAGAGAGAGAGAGAGAGAGAGAGAGAAGCTGCTGACTTTTTGCAAGCAAAAGAGTAAATGCAGTTTGCTGTCCGCTTTTGACTCTTTTGATGAAGATAGCAAAATAGGCCATTGAACCCTTTCTATACCTCCCTAAACAAACAATGTCTCTATATATTCTCTCACCGCACATCCTATCCCCTTCAGTTACACTCTCGTCTCTCTCCATTTCTCTCTCTCTCTCTCTCTCTCTCTCATATATCCCAACCCATGAAAACACAACAACTCCTAACCATCTAGGAGAAAAGAAGCTTGAAGAAATTTTCAAAAAGTGATCTTTTTATTTCAAGATTATTCTTCCTAAGATTCTCATATGGGAAGACCACCTTGTTGCGACAAAATTGGTGTGAAGAAAGGGCCATGGACTCCTGAAGAAGACATCATCCTCGTTTCTTACATTCAAGAACATGGCCCTGGTAACTGGAGAGCTGTCCCTTCTAACACAGGCAAGCCATACAAAATTAAATCAATCTAAATTATAATTATCCGATCCTCTTTTTTTCCCCCTTCAATTTTAGTATGTTACTATTAGATACAAAATTAAATCACTCTCTTTTTCCCCCCCTTCAATTTTAGTATTTTATTTGAATTTTTTTGGGTTTTGGGTTGGTTGTCATCATTTATATCTGTGTAATAAATATTATGCAGCAGCACCACCTACTCATGCACTTCTCTTTTTTTGGTTTGAATCAATGTCAAAATGTGAAGTTTCTCTCTCATCTCTCTCTCAGGTTTGCTTAGATGCAGCAAGAGTTGTCGTCTCCGGTGGACTAACTATCTCCGGCCGGGCATCAAACGCGGCAATTTCACCGAGCACGAGGAGAAAATGATCATCCATCTGCAAGCCCTTCTCGGCAACCGGTTCGTACCTATAATTCACTTCACACACAACACACACAAATTAGTTGGACGAAACTTGAACATCTTATTAATAATAATAATCAAAAAATTGCAAGAGTCCAAATTAACTAGCTAGGGTTGGCATATATAACTAAAATCTTTATTATAGTTGGACGAAACTCGGACATCTGCTTTAGAAAAATAGTTTCAATTTTTTTAATTTCCTTTTAGGTTAATTAATTCATTTGTAATTAACTGAAATTAAAATTTGCAGATGGGCTGCGATAGCATCCTACCTACCGCAGCGAACCGACAACGATATCAAGAACTACTGGAACACGCACTTGAGGAAGAAGCTGGGGAAGATTGACGGTCACGATCATGACAAGATCGGAAATGGCGGCTCTGCAGATTTCGAATCAGTTTCAAAGGGGAAGTGGGAGAGGAGGCTTCAGACAGATATTCACATGGCCAAACAAGCCTTATGCGACGCTCTCTCTCTAGACAAATCCGACAAGCTCAATAATTCTCTCTTTCCTATGGATTCCGACACTAAACCGGTAGTTCAGACATCTACGTATGCTTCGAGTGCCGAAAACATAGCTCGTCTGCTCCAAAATTGGATGAAGAAATCCCCAAAATCGTCTCTGCAGTCCGAGAGCAGTGATCTGAGCACTTGCAACCCTTCGGTCGGGCTCAGCTCGAGCCCGAGCGAAGGGGCGATCAGCACGGCGACGTTGGTCGCGGCCTCGAGTTCGGAGATGTCGGTGGAGGATCAGATGGTGATGGCTGAGAATGGGAGGAAGCATAATAATGTGGAGACAGAGATGCCCTTGAGTTTGCTGGAGACGTGGCTGTTTGATGATGCGGCTGCGCAGGGGCAGGATGGGGATTTCATGGAGATGGCCTTGGGCTTGGGGGGAACTGCTGATTTGTTCTGAAGAACAAAATTATTGCATGTGGATTCTTCAAAACAACTTAGCAGTTTTTAAGGATGTTTAATTTAATTTGGTCTTTTATTTTAAGGTTGAGAAGATTTTTAGGGTTTGATCTATGTAGTTTGGCTGATGATGATCTAGAGAGAGAGGTGTTTAGCTCTTACGTATAAGTTGAAAAGAGCTCAAAAAGTGTAAATTACTTGGTAGTTTTAGAGTACTCACTCCTCTCATCAGAATAAGCTCCCGGCCCCATTCTCTCTCTCTCTCTCTCTTCCTTACTGGAACAAAGAGAGTGTTTGTACATTATGCATCCTCTGGTGTACATTCCTGAGAAATGAGAATTAGGGTTTGACTTTTTATGCATTGGAAATCATAAAAGAGACTAATTTTGTCTGTGTTTTGGTGGCATGGATTGGCTTTGGAAATTAAGTATTCGAGAAAAAACTTCATCTAAATTTAGTTAGAATCCTTCTTTTTATAAGATTCCAATCGAAATCCCAATACCCAAGTCAAAATTAATCGGTTTTCTTACTTTGATAGGATTTTATTTATTTTTAGTTTATCAAAGCATACTTCATTTGATTATTGCTGGATAACAAAACATGGTCCCACTTATTAAACATTTCTTTTTATCTACATTATGTAGTGTTTACATTTTACAGTTATACTCTCTGACCTTTAATAAATATAATATCTTTAAAATTATTTATTTTAAGTAAAATTATGGAGCATTTCAGAATTTTATAGAAAAATAATACAACCAAAAAAGTAGTATAAAATTTTATCTTTTCTATAAAAAAAAGTATTGCCCTCTGATCCCGGTCAGATTCTTGTGTGCTTTCAATTCATATTGCCCAAAAAGAAGAAAAAAAAGAAAAAGAAATATAGAATCAATGTTAACGCAACTTTATTATCGACGGGGGAGGCTGAACACAAGCAGATGCTTATAATAAAGTTCTTGTCGATTGACAGCGATGAAACCAGCATTGTAAAATGAAGAAAGAATTAACATTGCCCTATTGGTGCAGGCGATGAATTAATATCAAACAACCAACTTTGCACCATTTCTTAGGACAATATGGATTTCATAAATTTGTTGTCCAATTCATAGTTATACACGTACAAAATTAGCGAAGCCCAAAACCGCCACTTGAGAGTATGTTTAAGTAAACGGTGAACTCATCCATGCTTATATTTGACCCTCAGTAAAACCTCTATTAATTAATATTGTTAGGATTACAAAAATTTATTTCTAAATGGAGGTTATTATTAAATAGAGGTGTAAGATGTTCTTTTTTTAATTTTAAAGTGCATACAAAATCCATAAATGTTAGTATAATAACCAAATATGTGTGCTTAGAATAATTTTAACAAAAATAATATTATACATGCATATATTTAGGTGATAGCAAAAAAAATTATATGAAAAAGCTTTAATCTTGCTCAACAAGTTAAAAAAAATTGAGTTATAAAAGAAGATGGTTGGCCATGTAACTACTATTGAATACACAAAAGTTAAAGGATGTATTTTTTTTAGGGATAAAGGATGTGGTTATAAGATAAAATGAAGTCATTTTCATATATAATCTTAGACAAGTATATTAAACCAGCTTAAATATATCGTAACAAGATATAATATATAAACAAATATATTTATATTTATTGCTATTTATTCCAAAATGGGGGTGTAATTCCTTAAAGTGGGACTTGAAAAAATAAAAATTATGACATCATAGAGTTTATTCTTATTTATAATTAGTCCCAAGTTTGGACCATAAATTTTTATTCCTAAATGGAGTTTATTCCTAAATAGTGTATTCTTTAGAGAAGTTTTTTCTGTATATAAAAATATATACATATGTAAGTGTATAAGAAGTTAGGGGTGAGCAAAAAAACCGAAATTCGAAAATCCAAACCGAACCAAACCGAAATATGAAATTTGGTTCGGGTTTTTTCGGATTTCGGATCGGATCTGATCCAATTTTTGGGGAAATTCGGATTTCGGATTCGGATCGGATCAGTGCTTTAAAAAACCGAACATATCCGAAATCCAAATTATATATATAATATATTATTATTTTATTTTATTAATAATTATTAATTTAATATATCTATTCAATTTATTATAAATTTTTTATTATGAATTATTAATAATTTAATATGTTTTTTCAATTTTTTATTAATTATTATAAATTTAATATATTTTGAATTTTTGAATTGTTTAATATTTTTTCTTTAGAATTTCGGATTTTCGGATCGGATCGGATTTGGTGTTCGGATTTCGGATTTTTTCGGTTCGGATTTGTTCGGATTTCGGATTGGATCGGATCTATTTTTTTCTAAAATTCGGATTCGGATCGGATTGAGCAAAAATCTGATCCGTAATCCGAATGCTCACCCCTATAAGAAGTTGTGTCTCCACATCAATTTTTTATTTTAATTTATATCATGGAAACCCGCAGCTGCTAGTACCAATGGCTGCGGATTTTCACAATATAAAAAGAATTATACCACGATGTAAGTGTATAAGAATTTTTGTACGTGTCTCCACATCAAATTCTGTAAAGGCATAAAGTTGCTCATGAATAACAAGGCAATGATAAAATATAACACGGTGCAAATATTTAATTATAACCATTCCTTTTGCTTTGACAGTATAGTAGAAAGAATTTATTAGAGACATGCATGAAAGGGTTCAAGACACGACCACGCACATTACATGTATGACTTATTGGAATAACATTTCTTATATCTTTTTTTTTAATCGAACAATTCTTATGCTTTCACCATCTTTACCACTTATTAATTACTTGTACCTTTCCAGATACAAAAATGGTTTGATAAGTTTAGATGCACACAAACACACACAAATAGGAAGCTTTCCTCTTTAATTCAAACATCATTTATGATTGTATGCATATTTTTCGGAATGAATTGAATGAATGAAGCTGGCACGATCCAGCTATAATTTTACCGACATTAGTTTGACTTGTAGTCCTAGCTAGATATTCTAACTAATACATAGAATTATATATTGAAATGTTTTTCTATTAAGTCGAAAACTGAAAGTAATATATATTTTGAGTAGATATGTAAATTATGGATTACATATGATAAAGTATTTATCATGTGTTGTGAGGCATTATAATTTTCATTCTAACAAATGACATATAGAAATGGAACGTTCACAAAAGAAAAACGAGCTTATTTGAATTGGAATGAAAAGAGTACCTTTTATTTGCTGTAAATACTATATAAGTTTGAATATCTTTTTGTGACGATGGTACTACCTGAGATTTGCTAGGATAAATTAAACACCCACCACTTGGCCATTATCCTGAAGGAAACTAAAACCAATATCTATTCCATTGACTTTAGCTGTGTCGATATTTAGGATTAACTATATATTATTAAAAGTAGACTTAATTGTGTTATAATTTAAAATATTTTAAATGAACTTGATTAACGCAATGTTCAATAAGGCAAACAAAGTATGAACCTTACAGTTTTGCATTTCGAATAAGCGAGCAAAATTTTGGTAATATCTAGGTAAATTATGATCAAACATTATGTTGACGTTCCAACATATAATTATGTTGGATTTAGGAAATTATTTGCAAGAGAAGGGGGGTGGGAGTGATTAAATCACATAAAAGTGTAATAAATCGAATTATCGTGACATGACTTTCTTTTATGAAAGCTGTTTGGATATATATGTATACACATGGTTAAAAGTGGAAGAAGTTGTCTTCAAATTTTTTTTTTTTTTTTCAAGTAAAAAGATCTGAATTCCAGCTAGTCATTACGAACCAGTTAGGTAATCATGTGTATATTATTCATGGATGATCTTGTTTTTCATTAAAGTTTGAATATTCATTATTTCAAAAAAGTATGAATATTTATATTATTCAAGTGATAGAAAATTGAAATTATAGAAGAAAACCACGCAAGCAAGTAGCGGCTTCGGATCAAATTGCACTACTATTGGTTTTGTCATTAATTTGTTGACATGTATATGCACCCATTGAGATTTAAAAAATCACTATGAACCATTAATTATCTAATACTACATATGCATGTACAATAGCCTGCAAAACACATAAGAATATTAATTTATTATTATTTGTAAAAAATATTTCTTTATTATCGTACATACAGAAAGTGTGTTATTATCTCAGAAACGATTCTGAATACAGATACAAACACGAAGAAAAACAGACAATAAATTAACATCTGCAATATAATTTATTAAAAAAATAATTAATATTATAGTAATATTAAAAAAAATCTTTCCAAGGAGCAAAAGGGGATGATTCTTCACATGCTCGAGTAGGTGGGGCTGCGGCCGAGGTGGCGGAATCCGCCGCAGATGCAGCCGTTTCAGATTAGATTCATTACAACTGAGTTCATCACATTCTTATAATATAAATATAATGTTTCCACTTGTATCAAATTTTGGTGAAGTAAATAAGTTATGGGACTAATTAATTCTCTGAATAATGATTGTATAATATCGCCTGCGATTAATTAGCAGTAATGTCTGTTTTCGTTTGTCCGAATCATAGCAGTAATGTCTGGTGATTAAGGGTGATAAATTCATTTTTGATTTGTATAATTACGAGATGGAGGAGTATGTAAATGCAATACTTTGTTTTTTCATTTTGAGTGAATTCTTGGTTCTCTGAAATTTTGTAAAGGAGGTGACAGATCATGTATGGAGGCGATGGTTTAGGGGCTTTATGTAGAGAACTAGTGTAAAGCACATCGAAAATTGACCGGAAATTATTATTTGATAAAATGAAAAAAAAATTAATATAAAATAACATAAAAAATTATCTGTTATCAATTTTTTTTTATTTTAAAATTTTCAAAGAAAAATTATTTACATATAAATCTGTTAAAAAAATCAAATTTAATACACCCCCATTTTTATAGATAATTTTCAAACTTTCCTAATTTCTTCTCAAAATTGATGTGGGGCTAAAGTATATTTGACTATCAAAGAGATTGTTCCACGTCGATTTCATATGAGAATTGGTGTAGATTCTTTTGACATCAAATATCACTTTGTTCCATATTGATTTAGAGAAGATTTTTTTTCACTTTTTTTTAATACTATCTATAGGATAAATGTGACACTAAATATCGAACATCATGAGATTAACATAAAATTTTAAAAAAAAATTAGTTTAACTGGCCGATTTGGAATCGACCCGTCTATCCCGAAAGTTTCAGGTCAGAATCGGCCCGTCTATCCCCAAGGCTTCGGGTCATAATCGGCCTGCCGTCGACCATTTCTATGAGCACCTCTAGTATAAATAAGATTAAAATAAATTCAAATATCAGTATAAAATTTTATATTTTATATAACTCATTTAAATTCATAATTATTAAGTTCTTTAATAATTGTTTTATAAATAAAAAAAAAAGAAAACATAATGGATGGATGACTATTATTGAGAGTGACCAACTATAAAAAAATTGGTCAAATTAAATGTGAAGTGCAAGGGATGTGAAAATACATAATGACTCTAAATATTTATAAACTTTTCAATATAGGTGAAACTTCACATAAAATTAACATGAGATTGAAAATATTATTAACATTTACAAGTTTATTTTATGTTTAATAAATCAAAATAATAATGGAATAGAAGTTATTAAGTTTTCCTAATATATAAAATAATTTATTAGACCAACTTAAAAAATAATTTATTTCGACGAATCAAATTGAATAACTATTTGCATCAAATTAAATTGATGATAAAAGTTATTTACACCATAATATAAAAATGAATAAATTTTTCATCTTAATTATATTATTGACACAATCTTTAATCCAAGAGATCTATTATTTATTTGTATCTTATGCAGAGATACTAAAAACAAATATGGACTTTAAATTTAATGTGATTAATGGATGATATTGAACGTGATTAATTTGCTTATTTATTTACACGTAATAAGGTGTAGGACTTTAAACAAATATGGACTTTAAATTTAATATGTTAATGTATTGTCTTTTCCTTTAATTACTATCATTTCCTAATTTATTAGTACCATTATCAATATAGTTATTTATTTGGTACAAAAGATAAACGTCATATACAAATTGAGCTATTATAGGCGAATCTTAAATTTTTATATTTTTGTTGTATGACAGATTTACGTCTATGGCTTATTGTTTTTCATTCTTTTGTAAGATGTTTTTATGACACATATTTTCTAGATTAATATTTAAATAATAAGTTGTTCATGTTTTATTTTAATTTTTTTAAGGGACGTTTTATTTTAACCTATATATATATATAAGTATTAAATTATAATAGATATAAATTTTGAAAATTTGATATTGTTAATATTTTGTTTCCATGTCATATGATATAGAATATAAATATGATAAATATTGATTTTAAATTTAGAAAATTTGAGAATTTAGATAAATAGGAACGAAGAATATAAAGGGTGCCGCATAGAATTTTTTTTATGTGGAGTCCTTTTTATTTATATAATATATAGACAGATAGATTATTATTATTGTTATATTAGAATTTATTTTTTAGTTTAATTTTTGGGGTAATAGGAATAAAATAGTACAATTACTATAATATTAATATTTTTTAATTTAGTGGGCTATAGCCCATAGAGAGTAAAATAGGGGTGTGTTTAAAGTTATCCAATCAGTTATCCAAATTTCGCATAAATAACTTTGGGCTTTCAATTAGATTTTAGAAATTAAATTGATAGTCCAACAAATTAAGCCCACATCTCCAAGAAAAAAACAAATCCTATTTTCGCTTCTTTTTTGAAACAATAAAAGTAAAGCCCAACCCTAACCATAATCATTTATAACTGCCGCTGCTTCTTCAAGTGGTGCGCCGCTGCCTCACTTTACTGCATTTTCTCAATCAGGTACCTCTCTTTTCCTCTATATTTTGTTAAATTTGTTACAGAATTACAAATTGCGTTTAGTTCACAGTATAGTATGGTCGGAAGCATTTTTAACTGCATTTTTAGTCTTACAGAATGGTTGGAGAATACAAGTGGAGAAAGAGAATTAATAAGAAAGAAAACCAACCAAGAAATCAAGATGAAATCGCTCTGCCATGGTTTTGGGTATGTTTCTGTGAAATTGCTCATTTAAATCGTCTATTTCTAGATTATGACTCTTTCCAACGTCAGCCGCCTAATTAGATATATTTATCTGCCATTCCCAGATTCGATTATATGAAATTATTGCATGGTTTCGCGAATATGATACAATACTATGTTGCCCTTCCGAATCCGAGGGATGCTCTTGTAGATCACTACAACATGAGTATTGCGATTGATTGTTGCTGCCAACCGAAAAGAGCTGGCTGGTTGTGGTCTCGGATTCAAAATTGTTGAATAGAAACCGTTTGATCCTAATGAAGTTACCTTTTATTTTGATATTTGCAATTATAACCCACAAAAAATTGATTCATACTTTAGATATTATAATTGTTGAACGGACTAGATTATTATATGCATTCGGTGTTGGAGTTGCTACTTCCAAAAAAGTGATTCACAGATGAAGTATTTATCAACGGTTTAGTTTGTTGGTTTATTGGTTCAGAAGGCTTCATATTTTTCGGGCATCAACAGTGATCTCGAAGACAAATTAGAGGGAGTTCATTAGCCATAAAAAAACGTTTGGACAAGGTTTATCTTGTAGAGACGTTATAACTGATTTACAAATGAAGTATTTATAAACGGTTTAGTTTGTTGGTTTATTGGTTTAGAAGGCTTCATATTTTTCGGGCACCGACCATGATCTCAAAATCAGAGGGAGTTTATAGACCATCAAAAACTTTCGGTCACCAACTGTGATCTCGAAGACAAATTGGAGGAGTTTATAGGCCATAAAAAAACATTTGGACAAGGTCTATCTTATAGAAACGTCAGAAAAGCAAGAAGGCGGTGGTTTGAGTATACTCAAATATATGGTTGTAATAGTTTATGTTGGAATGTTTGAAGTCGTTGTCTATTACAGCATATTGATCAATAGATTTTGATGTTGCTTGCTGTGAGAAATGGACAAAGCAGAAATGTTCTAAATTTAGTTTAGTTCTATATTGTAAGTGAAAAGAAAAGAATAATTGCACAGGTTTGAAATTATTTCTCTCATATCTTTTCAAGTTTCAAATGAAAGAAAAGAAAAAAGAAAAAATGACTCAACTTAAAAACCCAATTCAAATTCAAAAATTTTAGATAATGACATCAATCAACCTAAAATACTTTTTCTTTTCTTTTTTTATTATTTAATTATCACATATAATCTATAATTAAATTTTGTTATATTTGAAAGGTATAAGAAATTACTACTTGATATTTTAAATATGATATGATATTGAAATATACAAACTTTTTTAATTTGTTCTTCAAGATATATCGATATTGGACTTTATTCTAATGGGCGGAACTGCAATCGACGGTTCCAGCTTCGGAACTGGATCGGTTTCGATTTCAAACCATCGGTTCCTCTCTTTTTCCGATTTTTTTACATTTTTATCAATATTTATGTCATTATTTATTTCACCTAAATATCCATTAGAATGCATAAATTTACATTTAAACAAGAAAAAATAGCAAAAATGAAAGGAAAAATGCATGATGAAACCCCGGTTCCGATTTGGATTCACAGGAACCGAATAATCAAATCAAAACTTGAACCGACAATTTCAGTTTGAAATCAAAACTGAAGAAGTTGGCGGTTTGGTTCCAGTTCCCTCGAAATGGAACCGAGAAATGTCGGTCCGATTCGAGGTTGGAATTGGAACTGCACCGTGACCACCTCTACCCACCAGTGTTAAAAATCATATTCCATAATTTCCCTTAGTTAAAAATATTTTACTTAGAAAAGGTTTGCTTGCCTTTTTGCTATGACCGAATCCAAAAACAATAAAATGGGCTCAGATAAAAATTGAAGTTAGATTCTTATTGTAATTCATAAATTTCATGATTGTGATAATAAGTTATGAAGTACTCCGAATATAAAAATAAAATTAATGCGCATAAAATCTAAATATCAACGTAAAGTTTACCTAAAAAAGTGCTCACAAATAATGAGCAGCATATCGATGCTCACGGAGTTATTTCGAAATCCTTTATCCAAATCAAATCGAAAGGCAACCTTTAATTTGAATTTAATTTGCTATATAGCTTAGTTAACCCAATTACTTCATCATAATAATTAGAAAATCATCCCTATAATATAATATAAAATAAATCAATCAAAGATGATATATTAAAACATCTAAATTCTGATACATGATATATTTATTTATAAAACAAAATCAATCAAAGATCTAAGCTACAATCAAATACACAATATTCTAACCTTATGCATCATTGGACGACATGAATCAATTCCAACTTATATAAATTAAATTAAAGACACATCTTGTGAAATAGTTAATGCATGATCTTAGGTTCTAATAAGACCTCCTCACATTACCCATTTCTTCCCTTTTGTGAAAATTCCGGTGGCAGCCGCAGGCGGCGCAATTAAGCACCACCGAGGACCTCTCTTCGCCTCCGGCTGTGGCCGAGAACTCCCGGCAACCATCGACGGCGTAGCCTCCAATACTGGCTGCATGGTTCTTCATGCACTCGCCGTAGCGAATTCCACTTGAACTTCTCTCGGAACCTTCTTTTCTGATCACAACAATTTTTTTCTTCATTCTGCTAAAAAAACTCGGAACCCTAGTTCTTGTCTACCTTAATCTTTCCAAACTACAGTTAACAAATTATAAAATAGATCGAATAGTTTTTTCTTGCAAGACTGAGATCAAGAAAAGGATTGAACAAATATGAAGATAAAAAGTAGGATAACCCTAGCTAGCTAAAGTTGGAGTATTTATGTATGAAAAAAAATCGTGTCTTCCCACTTTGAAAAGGTGAAAATATTAGTATTATTATTATTATTATTATTATGATTATTATTATTATTATTATTATGATTATTATTATTATTATTATTAATCATTGGATTTAGCTACAAGAGTTTGTACAGTGAATTTGATTCATAGTTAGATTGTGTTCATTGGGAATTCACCACCTTTGTTTTGGAGGTTGTCTAGTATTTTCTTGTCTAGCAAATTAAAGTTTAATTATTAGTGTAATTAATGAGTGCATATATGCATTCCTTCTCGGTAACAATTGGATAATTTAATTTTCGTCTTTTTTTAAGAGAATTTGAATATGAATTGAGTTTCTGATTAAGGTACATGGTCAAGCGATTTGGGTTGATTTGATACTTCCTCTCAGCCATTCGTATTGTCATCTTTTCTTTATTTAAGTATCATTATTCTTAATCTCTGTGACGAACAGTAGCATGACAATATTAGTGGATCGGAGGAAGTATATAGAGGTTTTACTAAATAACTAATATATCTACAACTTTTACTAAATTGAAGAATGTAACTACTCAAAGTTCAACTTTAAAGTATCCAAAAGCAACGCAACCAACTTCACCATGTTAAAAAAACTCGAATTATTACCGCTGCTAATGTATTTGCAATTGATTTCTCAATCAAACCAAGACAAAATTGAGGGAAAAGTAGAAAAGGCGATTCTGTTTTAATTGTCATTAATTCTTGACAACACACAACTGTAATAATTATTTTGTAAAAGGAAAAATTATAGATTAATATCCCAAAGAAAATGTCTCGAAACTATATTTAGGTTAGTCTTGTGATAGTTCGGGTATTTAATAATAACAATGTATAGTTCCAAATATTTCCATTAAATGATCGGTACTCAGGTTTGAGCTGTCAATTAATATGTATAGTTCCAAAATATTTTTGTTAAAATATTCGAGTATATGAAACACAAGTATATATGGAGTCTATCTAGTCGTGTGGGAGCATATATATTTCACAATGCACAAATAACTTACGCATATTTTACAAAGGATTTAATTATATTTCATACACAAGAGAAGTAACTTTATTCATCTCGTAATTGTGCAATTTTCTAATGTCTCATAAGTAGATGGATTGTGACAAACATTACCAAAAGAGGAAAAAAAGAAAATACAGCAAAAGAGGCCAAATATAGTACGAAATTATTGTTCTACGACAAATTCAATTTTTGTGAGTTTACTGCACCAAAATTGGATCCAAGATACCAAAATTATTGATGTTTGGATCATACTGTATATAGGTTTGCTCTCACTATCAGTAAGGAATCCGATGCAACGATATCTTTGGATTTAAATTTTGCATCAGATTTCAAATGGTGCAGTGCAGCATGTGAGATAAGTCTTGCTTATAATTTGGAAGATCTGTCAAATCAAGTAATACCAGAATTTATATTCGATGACATTTTTTAAACGAATGTTGAAAGGTGAATTTCTTATTTGCATATTTTCAAAAGTCGCGATATTCAAAAGTTAATTATCCTGAACCCTATAGCTTGTGACAAATATTATTTAAAAAAAAAAAAAAAACTGTGACTCATGATATGAGGCAAGCCATGTATGATAATCTTAGTGGATCTGAATTGATTGGAATTTGAAATTTAGTTAATGCCACTATTTTTATATTTTCGGACCCACATATAAATTGACCAAAATATTATTTGGGTCGACAGGTTGAGAAGAATCAGGAATGCTACACCTAAAAGCCAATACATACTTGATTTACTCCTTTTCTTCTTGTAGTACTGATAAATTATTTATTAATAATCTTGATACAAGGACACAATATCAGACACTATAAAAAATCGAGAGAATAAGACTGTGATTTAAGCACGGATTAACTATCGAAAGTTGACTTCTTATACGCCAAAATTTGTTATCTTTGTAAAATTATTAGTCCTCCGACCCATTGATATTGTCATGTTATTCGGTACGAAGATTAAAAATAAAGGTCAAAAAAGATAGAAAAACGGGTAGGTTCCATTATTTTTGAAGAATTTTGAAGGCTTAAAACTTTCCTTATTTGAAAGATGACACAATATAATGAAACATTTAAATAAGGAAATAATGATAATGTGAATAGGTTTTAGAGACTAGTTCGAAAAACCGAAGATTCCAAAATCATAAAAGTTGATGGAACCTTTGTTGGGGGCATTCAAGTCTTGTAACGTCAACTTTTTCTTTCACAATTTTCTTTTAATTGAGACAAAAAGAGATAACTTCTATTCTATCCGGTTGCAAATATAAGAAGTTTTGGTCTTTTTAATTTGTTTTTTTATAAGACGTTTTTAGTTAACGAGATTGTTCTCTCTCTCTCCCTTCCATCAATTTATTTACTTTTTAATTCATTATTAATGATGTGCTTGTTTTTCAATTAGTTTGTTGAGTTACTTTCATTTGGAACTACTATTTAATCTGGTGGCACGGATTGATGCAGTAATAAATATTAGGTTGCTAAATCAAAAATTTCGATCACATGTACCAAAATTAAATAAAAATTGATGCAATATTTTACAATTAATACACATATATATATTTTAAAATTACACAAGGTATACATTCTATCCATCTATAATAGTACTTTCTTATTGTTTCTTTTCAGGTCGTTCATAAAAATTCTTTTTATTTGGGACACTACCCTCAACAATTACTTTTTTTCGTTTTCTGCACTCAAACATGACACTACACTACACTACACTAAATGTAAGACTATTAAAAAAACCGTAACACTCCCTTCTAGATAAGTATATCATAGACGAAGAGAGTATTATCAAATAAATCACTACACTAGACAAAGGTGAGGATCACCATACAAGATGAGAAATATACATCCCGCACACAGACGTGGTTAAATCGAAAACATCGCTAACAAAAATTTTATATGAATTATGACTTTTTGACACTTAAAATTAATATGCTTAATTAAGTAACCCAGAAAACAACCGACAAGTTTATCGTTTTGGGCTTTAATAAGGTCTTTGCAAAAAATTTGTATTTATTTCATCAGTTTTAGTGCATAATTAATTCTAATTCTAATTCTTTGAGTTACTTAAACCTTCATACACCAAAGAAACGGTCGTTGTTAACCAAATATTCCCCTGATTTTCATGAGATTAGTGCCACTAACTCCATATGTTGTTTCTACCAAAATATGAAAATATTTAATAGATTGATTCCCCGTATGAAATTAACTAAAAATGGCGGAGAATATTTATATTTCCCCGACAAACTTAACTTGGAAAAAATATTTAATGGGAGGAGAAAGTGAATCGTTGCCTTTACGGCTAGTGTAATTGGACAAAAACGGATTCACACCTGTCCTAATTACAAGCAAAATACAGTAATAATAATAAATTCACAATATAACTGCAAATTCTTTATTGAATCAGTGTTAATTATCGCAAAATTCAAAAAGACTGAATAGAAAAGGGTGGTATTCTTTGTAGTTTTGATCATAAGTTAGGTGTGAATTTTCAAGAAATTGGAGCCTAGAGCTCTTGTCGAAGGGGGCTGTGTCTGTGTGTCATCATGTGATAAAGGTGCAACTTCAGCTCAAATCAGGTAACTCTCTCTCTCTCTCGTGCCCACCTTTCCTTTCTCTGTTTTCATATTTTGTTTATGATGATGGAATTTGAATAACAACAACAAAATCTTGATGGCCCAGATGAGAAACAATGGTTCTTGGTTAAATTTATGTTTGTAATTACGCTTGGATTTCGTTTAATGATTTTGTCTATGCTCATAAGCTTTTCTCTGTGTTTGTGTGTGTGTTTCACATGTGCAGGTTGAATTTGGGGCATTTTGGTAGATCTTTTTGGGGTGATCAAAGGAAAATTTTGAGTTCTTGGGTTTTTTTTGACCTGACTGGATTTATGCTCTCTAATTTGTGAGCTGTTGTTTTTTTTAGAGAAAGTTTCCAACTTAGATTGCCATTTAATGAGGTTACTGTTATAGAATTAGGATTTGTAATTTAATACAATTATATAGAGAAAAACTTATAAGAATTCTCAGAGAAACTTTGATGTGTAATGTCTTCATCAATTTCAGAAAAGAAAATGCTCCCCTCAAGGCATCTTTCTTGTCTCATAGCAATTTCAGTGTTTCTTTTGATTTCCTCTTCACTGTCTCTTATTGACTTCAGTGACAATTCTTCGACTCCTAGTTCCGTTTTTCAGTTTATAAGTTTGAATAATGCATCAGCTGGTTTGAAATCGACTACAAAAGGCGATAGACAGGAGAATCATGTTCTTGATATTCAAAGATCAGAGACTAGAAAGAATGTAGTTAGTGAGATTGAACCCAAGAAAGTCGAGGAAGAACGAGAAAGATATAGGAGATCGTCTTGTGATGAAGGGCAGGCTCTTCTTAGAGTATATATGTATGATTTGCCTCCTGAATTTCATTTTGGGTTGTTAGGTTGGAGGGGAAATGGTAATCAAACTTGGCCTAGTGTTGAGGAACGGAGTAGAATACCGACTTATCCTGGTGGTTTGAATTTACAGCATAGTGCGGAGTATTGGCTCACTCTCGATCTTCTTGCATCAGATACTGCAAATGTAATAAGGCCATGTAGTGCAGTTAGAGTAAAGGACTCGAGTAAAGCTGACGTGGTTTTTGTACCATTTTTCTCGTCTTTGAGTTATAACCGGCACTCAAAGCGTCAGGGGAAGCAAAGTGTTAGTCTCAATAGACTGCTGCAGGAACGACTAGTGGAGTTTCTAAGAGGTCGGAAAGAATGGAAGCAATCTGGAGGGAAAAATCATTTGATTCTTGCTCATCACCCTAATAGCATGTTAGTAGCTAGGGAAAAGCTGGGCTCCGCCATGTTTGTGCTCGCTGACTTTGGGAGATACCCAGCCGAATTAGCTAATGTTGAGAAGGACGTGATCGCCCCGTACAAGCATGTGGTGAAAACAATTCCAGCTACTGATTCTGCCCCTTTTGGTGAAAGGCCAATATTGGTCTATTTTCAAGGAGCGATTTACAGGAAGGATGTAAGTAATGCATCCATTTCATTAAGTATGTGCATTCGTGTTTTATTGTGTGTTTATTGCTTACTCTGCTCCGTGTAGAGTTCATGCCACGTTTTGTAGCTTAGATGGTTCAGTCAAAAAGTTAAAACACACGAACACTTCTAGTTGCTTATGTTTATGCGATTTAGCTGTTTTGATTTATATATGGCTGAATATAATCCAAAGATATCCCACATCGTGCACTTTGTGTTTTCTATTTCGTCTGTCTTACTGCATGATGTTTTCGCTCTCAATATGGATACTTATTTTGCTTGATGTTTAGGGCGGAACTATTCGCCAAGAACTTTTCTACCTGCTTAAAGACGAGAAAGACGTGCACTTTACATTTGGAAGCGTTCAAGCACATGGGGTTAGCAAGGCGGGCAGGGGAATGGCGTCATCCAAGTTTTGCCTAAATATTGCTGGAGACACCCCTTCATCCAATCGTCTCTTTGATGCCATCGCAAGCCACTGTGTTCCCGTGATTATCAGTGATGAGATCGAGCTACCGTATGAAGATGTTCTCGACTATTCTGAGTTCTGCATATTTGTCCGTGCATCAGATGCCGTGAGGAAAGGTTACCTTCTGAATCTTCTCAGAGGGATCAAACAAGAGAATTGGACCAAAATGTGGGGAAAATTAAAGGAGATCGTTCGACAGTTTGAGTACCAGTATCCATCTCAGCCTAATGATGCTGTTGATATGATTTGGCAGACTGTTTACCGCAAGAAAACACGTACGAAGCTGAATCAACATCGCAGGAATAGGTACCGTAGATCACAATTTCAATAATGCCTAGTATAATCGAATGATGCACTAGGGTTTCATAGTTAATGTTTTTGTTATACCCTTTTTTATTTTATGTTAGAATATGAAATATGAAAACTCAGTTTTAGCAAGTTCATATGATTCTTGATTTAAATCACTCATTGCTTATCTTGTGTGAGAAGTTGTTATATTCTTTTCGGGGTCCTCTCTCTGTTGCATTGCTTGTAGGATGATAAAACCAAAATCGATGTTGCTGTTCAGACAGAAGAACTATATTCCTATGTGAAAATAAACATCATAAACACATGTTGCTTCCCGAGCTGCTTTCGAATGCGTATACGAATAACATGCAATGTCTAAACAAATGAAACAATCGAAGCGAAACAAACCTACACTGAAACATTAAGAGAAAGCAAAATTTTCATCGAAGGCAGAGTCTCTGCATCAAGATAGGCTTCAAGTATTACTTTCTAACCTCATCATTTGCAGCGTGTACATCAGGATCTGTTATGGATAGGATCTGATCCTCCTCTCACCGTTCGTTTTCCTGATTGATTCGGGTCAAAAGTCATTGCAGGTGAAGGCGCGATGTTGAATGGCATGTTGTCCGCTTCTTCTAAGACAACGGCGCTCAGAAGAAGCCTACCTCCTCCTCTCCATCTATCAATGTTTCTCAATGCAGAAATAGTTTCCGGCTGGATGGAAAACAATCCGACACAGAAGAAGACAAGAATCGCGGTCCTGTAAGTTAAGAAGCGCATTTCTTTCAGCAGAAAAAAAACAGGATGGGATAAGGTAAGTTTCCTTAGTATAAAGAATTATGAGAGAATGGATTCTTTGTCTGAAAATGAGGCCTATCTGTCTGATTATGCCTTATTTGTACTTGATTTCTGTTGTGGGATTAAAGCATAAAGTAGAAAAAGGGAGCCTAGAACATCTAGAGAAGCCAGATTCATCCCAATCATAAGCAATAATAAGGCTGTTGTTTTAGAAGATTGTGACAGGTTTGAACAAAAAGTTGTTGGAAAAAAGCATCAAACTTGAGAAGCCAAGAATCTTTAGCATTGGCTGATTCCCAACATCCTATTCCTTACCTTCTTCTTTAGACCATCATTCAAAATATACCACCAAAGCCCATCGAGCGGTGGAGTGGTGAGGCACATCGTCGTGTTCGTGCACAACTTGATTGAATGTCATGTGCTTAGGTTTACAGGACTACTAAAGAATTTTAGTATGCTAAAGAGCCATTTCAAAATAATACTAAATATTAATTATTCATAATGTATTTTCTCATTTGCATCACACTAAAACATGTACAACTCATAAAAAAATGACATGGATCTATATGTACTTGTTGCACTGTCACTTTCAAAAATAGTGGCTTGATTACCTGTATTGAGAGATAAAGAAAGACAGCCAAAGTTAAGAATAGTGAGTTGCAAAAAAGCTAGATAAAGTGGAATATTAAAACATGTTGATAGTACATAGAAAAATCACCCACGCAAAATTACCAAGGATTATTTTGCTTTTTTTTGCAAAATACGACCTTTAAAATTCCAAGCTCCCTTCCTCAATAAGAGAGAGAGAGAGAGAGAGAGAGAGAGAGAGAGAGAGAGTCTTGGTTTCTTGTGCTTAATGGATTTCCTTTATGCTTTTCTTTACTTCATTCATTCTTTAGATTGTGTGCAGCACTAAGATAAATCCCTTCATTCAAACTTGTAATAGCCCTTCATATACACTTCTATTTCTTTCCATTTCTTTTAAATTTTGAGGGGATGGAAAAAAGAAAGAAATTTCACTTATCCATCCAGTCTTTATCTTTCTTTTTTTACGTGCATTCTGTTATCTTCTATTTTGACTATATTATCATGGTTTAACACTCTTTTATCCAGGAAAGGATAGATTAGTACAAGGGAATCATGGTTATATTGACATAATATGAGGTCTGACACGAGGTAGTTTGTACATATTCCATCGACGTGAATTCAAGCATAAAGTTTATTAATCTTTTAGTGGCTTGAGGCATGTGTCTCAAGAGTGGCTCGAATAAGTTCGGGCCTTAGAGCATCCACACCCCTTGTGTCTCTAAGGGGCGTGATAGGGTTGTGGTCCCACCATTGCGCCAATTGTTGCATTGGTGGGGAGTGATTGAATTAGTTTTGAAAAATTGGACTTTTCATTAATTTAAATAAAAATTGAAAATTACATTTAAAAAAACCCGAAGATTACATAATACAAAAAGCATAAAAATTACTACTCCGGCCCGAGAGGCCTCAATCGCCTCCAAATGTGCTCGAGGCATTGTCGTCCCCTGGCATCTCCGATGCATTTTAATTCAAATTCTGATTTTTTATTTTTTATTTTTTATAGGTGCACGTGCCAAGATTAAAATCAAATCGAACCGTCTCGAGCAGGAAGGCTACGACGCGATGAGAGAGGTGCGATAGCAAGGCATCTCGAGTCGGCAAACGGAAGGACCGTTGCGCATCCTCTTAGAGCATGTACAGCGGGGGGTCGATCGCCGATGTCGATCCCCCCACTCGACTCTGTTGCTCGACCTCGCGGTGTCGAGGACCGTTTTGCATGCTTCGACCTTGCGGTGTCGATGAGGGGTAGGGTTGAGAAAAAATCGAACCAAACCGAAAATTCGAACCACACTAAACCATAATTTGCAGTTTGGTTTGCTTTTTTAATTTAACGGTTTGGTTCGGCTTAAGAAATTGAAACCCGAAATTATTTCGGTTTGGTTTGGGTTGGGCTAAAGAAAAAATTAACTTCTACCCGAAAATCGAAATATTTTTATATGTTAGTATTTTTTAAATTTTATCTATATATTAATGTTTAAAAGTAATTTAAAATTTATGATTGAAATTGTGATAATCTAATCATCACTTTTACATACACATGTGTCAAATCATAAACCCGTCTTGATATTCCAATTATAAACGATAAACTCTATCCCGCCTCCAATTGTAATGTCGCAACGCATGTCATCAACGATGCTGCTTGGCTTTGGTTGAACAAATAGAATTGCTATAGTTTGTGCAAATGTATTAAAAAATAGGAAATAAAATAGGTGCAAATGTTGTGAAAAATATGCACTTAAAAATATATATATAATTTCGGTTAAAATCGAATATAATCAAACCCGAACCGCAAATTACGGTTTGAATTTAATTTGGTTACACATATAATACGATTTGGTTTGGTTTGGTTTGGGAAAAAAATACAATTCGATTTTCGGTTAATTTTGGTTCGATTTGGGTTGAGCCCAAACCAATGAGGGGTGTCGATAGTGGTGTTGATTTTTCGACACCCCTCTCGACCTCATTCGTCCCACATTTTTTTTTCTGACATTAATTGCAAACATAAAATTTAACCAAGAACCATTTGTTCTCCGTTATTGTTTCACTAGATTCCCCATAAGAGTTGTGGAGATTTGCTCTATAAATGTGAGATTTTTCATTTTTTTTGTAAATGAGTTTAGTTTTAGCGGGATTTTGCTATTGGATCTTTTTTTTTTTCAAAGTCTCCTTGAAGAATGGTTAATTTTTCTTTTGTCAATGTAAATTCATAGTTCTCCAATATTTTTAGGGAATATATGCCGACTGAAAACGTAGTTGTGAAAGCAAAAATCATTATGCACAAGTTGGATTGCTTGTTTGAACGAATTTTCTCTAGTACTTCACTTTACAAAAATACGATTGCACACTCATACATTTAAATGAAAACAAAAGAATTGAGACAGCTAAATCATTGCAACACCTTGTGGTGGGTGGATGAATGATGCTTTCAGGGTAGGTGTTGATACTGCCTGTGCGCCTGCTTCCACTGCTCGCATTTTTCAGTTAATTTAAGTTTTTTTTTTTTCGGGAGGAAGAAAAGTCGGAGAGAGGTAATGGGGGTAGGACACATCTTGAGCTCGACATTTCCTGGTTTAACAAGTCCTTCCAGAGGATAAACCATAACATTAGCATAAAGAAGCTTCACAACAGAAAAATTTAACTAAAGCTAAACTGAAAACATTGGAGATTTGGTTGATTGATCAACTGACATCTACCGAGCACACAGTGCAGCCGTTTTTTCTTATGACAACTACCGAACACGGTGAAACAACAAAGGCGATTGGTTGATTGATCGACTGACATCCAAAATTATATTTGTGAGATCCAAAATTTTAGAAAATATACAAATCAAATAAATTATCTATATATATCAGTTGAGATTAAAAATATATTATCTTATAAATATATAAAAGAAATATGATATATATAAGAGTCGTGCATGAGAATTGATTTAAGATTGAGAATATGAGTTATATGATTATTTATAATGCGTGTATTATTAATAATGTGTATATATATTTCTATATATACACGACATTTATTTTTTTATACATTATTGAAGTAATAATGCCAAAAAATACGAGAATAAAGGATAAATAAGAATGGAGAACCATGTGCACGACATGTAGTATGAACACAAATTTTGTTATTACTCCCCCCCCATCCATAATATAAGTTGTTTTCATGTTTTGTACAATTATTAAGGAATAGCTTTTTTGTTAAGAATCAGATACTTGGTCGTGTAAATAACAATAAACAATGCGTACTTTATTGATGTAGAAACTGAACATTTATAACGTCGTTAGGATTACAACGGAATATGAAGAACAAGTTTAGAAAAATCAGATCGTCCGAAGTAGAACTTCTGCCCGCAAGGCGATAATACGGTCTGGTAGTGCTCACGGAAAGACAGCTCGTCCCCAAAGGTTAAAATGATCTTAACGTCTCGGCAGTAGCAGCAACACAAACTGGACCGAGCACCGGCGAACTGGACTAGAACGAAGACTGAACTCAAAAATGTATGAAATGCTTTGCTTGCCGTGAGAGATGAGAGAATGCACATGATTGATTGAGTTCTGCAAATGAGCATGCCTCCTATATATAGGCTCTCCAACCGTGTGAAGGGACTCGTCTCCATAAAAGCCATTATGAAGGAGCCATGATGGCTGGCGGTTTCGGATGTGAAAAGGCTCACTCGGATGAAGAGTCTTGACTGTTACAGAAGGCCAAGAGTCATGAATTAAATACAAGCCAAATCATCCACATATAACTGATGTGGGACAACTAACATTTATATAAATATAGCATGTTAGTTTCTACTCCAACATCCAACATTTAGCATACAATATCTTACTCACCGAAAATCGGTTTAGAGATATTAAACATATCACGTTCATTTACTCACGACGTAGATTAACATCCAATAAATATTTTAATTAAATAATAAATATTTAATTAATGATTAAATACTAAATCATTTCCAACATTTTTTACCCATATTAACCTTATTGAATGCTAATTATTATAATTATTAAATCTGCTCATTGTGGATCAATCTTTAACTATATCCTCTGCGTGAGGAGTTATCAGGTAACCAAAAATTTGATTTTAAGCAAAAATATATTAAAGAAATTACCCTTGATCTTCTTCCAATGCTTAAGTGGATCTTCTTCTTCTTTTTCTTTTTTGAGAATATTAAGCCGATCTTCTTTGATCTCCATAATTTTGGAGAGCAAAAAATAAGTATGAGTAAGTGGTTCATCAAGATGGAGAAGAAAAGAACACGGAAGATTTTTATTTTTTAGAATAAAGAAACGGAAGATAATTATTAACAGGGTAATAATTAAGGGTTAATGTTGGTATATTTACTTAGAATGACTTGTAAAACAAAAGTAATTAGAATTATCTAAACGACCTACATTATGAATGGGAGGAAGTATATATATATATATACTCCGACCCCATATTTATGCATAATTTTGGTGGGCACGAGTTTTAAGAAAATTTTAAAAAGTGAGATATAAGTGAAGAAAAAATAGATGTAAGTGGAGATGGTGTTCCATATTATAAGGGTAATAAGTGAATAGTTATTTTTGCTCCGCTGCGTGTGGCAGAAATAATTGTCAATCGGGATGGCATCGAGAACATTATATAGAGATTGCAAGTGGAATTTGAATTAATGTTATTCGTGTTCACAAATAATGAACGAATACGTTGAAAATTGAACGGCTACATTGGAAAATGAAAAATGTGAGACTTTGTAAATTTACAGAGAAAGAAGATAAGGAATTGAACGGGAGGCTGGATCTTGCATCCACCAAGCGTGCCTCCAATTTCATTAATCTTATGACACGTGTCACTTAACAGTATTTGAGGAAAAAAAATGTAAAATAAATTTCGGTAACCATGGTTAGTATTGTTTGTTTACGTGTCACATTCCTTTGTTTATGTACAGTTTTTTGACTATATTTGTGCAGTGTTTGACTATTTAAGTAATACTTTATTGCCATAAAAAAAATAATACTTTATTGTTTATTTGTGCTTCGATGACGTTGCCAATTTGGTTTTGTGTGGCTGGTTCCCGTAAAAAAAATATATATATATATATATATTATTAAATAATCTTGAACTGGGTGCCGATATTAAGAGGAGTATGAGAAAATCTTCTTTTTAGTCCTTCCTAATATTGGGTGCGGCGATTTTTTGTTCCCATTTCTCCACTTCTCCGGAGTTTTTTTGTTTGAATACACGAATTGTTTGCTTCGTACCAGTGGGCTGCATTTCTTTGTGTTGCCGGCGGTCGTTCGGCTTCAAGCCTAGTATTCTTTGCTTCCACATTTCGGTGATCTTCTGGGCTTCATTTCCTCATTTATTTATTTATTTATTATTATTTTTTTTTAATATTGTTTGTTAATGAAGGAGAGTGACGGCTTCATTTCTTTTCCCGATTATGGCTGCCCGATGTCCATCACTTGTGAGGCGTGGTATGAGCGCGCGGCAGCGTAAGTTTTCTTTGTGGATTGAGGAATTTTTCTCCACAATTGTAGGCCTTATTTTTGTTTGTGCGCATGGTATAATTCAAGAACTGCGGATGCTGAAATTGATGACAGAATTATAGATTACAAAATTAATTAACTCGGAGTCGCACAAACGATGGAAGAAGACGGAACCGAATCGCAGGAGAATAAAGAACGATTGTTATTAAGTACCTCGGAGTCGCACAAACGATGGAAGAAGACGGAACATCGATGGAAGAAGACGCAACCAAATCGCCGGAAAATAAAGAACGATTGTGATTAATTTCCTCGGACTCGCACAAACGATGGAACAAGACGGAAGTGAATCGACACGGAAGAAAAAACGATTGAAAGAAAGGAAGTAACCAGTCAAAAATAGGGCAAGCTGAACAAATAGGTGGGATTCTTGGGTTACGTCACAATCGATTAGTAACAGTGCCTAACCATACCCCAAACTCAACCACGGTTAAGAAAAAATTAATAAAATAATACAATTTAAGAGGAAAAAAAATAAAGTGAAACGGTATATAATATACAGATGGACGGCTAATATAAGGTGGATCCACACTGTGTGAATGCAGGATCCAACTTCTCGAATTGAACAGAAACAAAACTAGACGCACTAACAATTTTGAGCAGGAAAACTAAGATTTACTAATAGATAGATTTATTAATTTAATACTAATAATTTATTAATTTCAGTTAAGAAGTACAATTTCTCATTGTGCTACTGCTGGGTTGTTGGGCTTTTTGGAAATATCACTTTATTTTGCAAGAGGGATGACTCTTTTTTAGGGATGAACGCGGTTCACCTAACTGACCATTTCAACACACAAAAACCGCACGCACGATTTTTTATTCAGTTCGATTATCCGTTAAAAATTAGAAATAAAAATCAAAAACCGCAACAACGGTTGACCTAAAAAACGGTTTGTTATTCAACAGTTAAAAGTTTAAAGGTTTTATAATTAATAGCATAAAAAATTATTCAAACATAAAATTTAAAGATGTACTCCCTCCGTTCACGAATAAGTGTCCACTTTGAAACAGTAACCATGTTCGTGAATAAGTGTCTACTTTGCTTTTTTGTACAATAGTACCCTCTTTACTTTACAGAAATTACTATCCTTTGCCATTTACGACTCCACCTCACATCAACTTTATTTCTAATCATCCCAGCAACTTTATTCTTACTTTTTGGTCAATACCACCTCTTTTTTGTCATTACCACTGTTTTTTTGTCATTATCTCACTACCCCTATATCCTAACTTTTACCCCACTCACTTTCAATTTATTAGCTTTCTTAATCTCCGTACTCAATACAAAGTGGACACTTATTCCTGAACGGAGGGAGTATGAATTAATTATAAGTTGAACTCGCATATTTTCAAGTAAAAGTAGTAAAAATAAATAATTATTATAATTTTATAAGATATAATTAGTAAAATTAATAATTTTTATTGAGTTTCGGTTCGGTTCGGTTAATCGTCGGTTTTTATATATAGAAATAAAAACCTAACTGGTACCTTCAGTTTTTCAAAATTAGAAAAATAAACCAAAATCGCCAGTTTGGTTAACTATATACAATTGTCGGTCGGTTCGATTTTTCGGTTCACTTTGCTCGCCTATACTGTTTTTATATGTGTACACAGATAATTAATTAGACCAAAATCTATATGATACGGATTTTGTTTATAAAAGCTCTAAGCCTAATTTTGCTTCAAATTATAGTTAAGAGAGAAGGATTGTACACACTATTTATATCTCCACATCCGTGCCTATCCAACTTATATGAGACAACCTCTTTAGGTTTACCGCATCCAAACGAGTAATCTTACTTGATAAATAGCAAAAGCATGCACCCTCAACTGAGTTGGATAGATCATAGATGTGTCGCAATTTTTCAAAATTTTTGTAAAAAGATCACAATTTTAATAACTTATATATTGGAGGAACCGAAGCTCACTATTGTGTGTCCGCCATTATCCGTTAAAGTGACCTGTTATCCCAACTCATTTATGTAAGCATAAGTTATACTCTATACTTTGTGTAAGGATGTATTTTTTCATTAAATCCAAAAATAATTACTTATTTCGTCGTCCTAAAAATTTAATCTAGATTTTTTATGTTTTTTACTTAAGTCATCCTAACAATATATACTCAACATAGAAAATACAATGCCCCACAACATATATTAGACACTCTCAATATAACTTCTAAATTTTTTTTTTGCGAATATGATGTGATGTCCAAATTTCTGACCCAAATATAGGTACATATAAGTTTCCCCGGTAAGTATGTAATTTTCCAAGTGGTCAATAAAATCATTTGGTATATATTATGATTGGAAAAAAAAAAGAAAAAATAAAAAAAAGATGCTACAAGGCCCATTATTGAATGTAATAAAACGGCCCATAATGTAGGTTTAGTTTGTAGATGAAAAATAGAGAATATAAATCAGGAAACTGAATACATAGAAAGAGAGAGAAACACACTTGCAATATTGAAGCGGTTTTAAAAAAATCAAAAAACCTAAAACCGCTAGGGTTTACACTCAAAGCTGCTCCGTACCTTTTCCATGGCGGACGACACAGCTCCTGTGGCTCCTATGGAAGTCAAGCCAAAAGCGGAAGTCTCTGACGTGAAGATTCTGCCGGAGGATTCCGAAAACGGCGGCGCAAAGCGCTCCAGGGAGGAGGATGAGGCGGCGGATAAAAAGGAGGAGAAGAGAACGAAAACCGAGGATGAGAAGTCCGGCGAAGCAATGGCCGAGGAGGAGAAGGAATCGGGTGACGCCGTTGTCGGGCCGAAGACTTTCGCCACGTCTGTTGCGATGTTTGATTACTTCTATAAGCTTCTTCATTCCTGGACTCCCAATCTCAATGTCAATAAGGTAATGACTGGCTCCCAGTTTCTACATTTTGCTTGAATAAAACCTCATTTTTTTATTGAAATGGTCATGGTAATAGAAATTATTGTTTTTGGTATGATGAGTTGATTTTGGAAATTACATGGACGGATGTGGAGCGATGTACAATGATTATAAGAATACTACAAATAGCATTTTTAGTGTTGTGATTGTTGAGAACATAAGGATAATGGATCTGCAATGTAATATGCTTATGTTTAAAAATATTTGAGGTACACAATGGCACGGTAGTCTGAGTGATCCTTTGTTGAAAAAACAGTTGGAACCTATGCAAATTTATCTGACTCGATATGGAAATGAGAAACTTTAATACGCGTATTAGCAATGAAAATGTTGCATGCTAACGATGAATTTTAGTTTGTTCTATTAAATTGATCCTGTGTCTTGTTCTAGATTGAGCTCTGTTTTAGGTTATATGAACTAAATATTAAAAGCTAATGTGCCTTGTTCCTTTTGTATTCTAGATTGATCCTGTGTCTTCTTCTTTTTCTGTACTGTTTATGGCTGTGATGTGAGTAACCAAACTATTGAAAAGCTAGTCACTGAAGAATTTGACTTGGTTACCATATTCAAGGTCTTTGGAACTTGGTTTTTCTTGACTTTTTTTTGTAGAATTGCTGTTTGAAGAAGAGAATATAGGCCGAAGTGGTCAAAATTTATTTGTTTCCCGTTACAATTACAATTACAATTACTCTGTAATTGTTTACTTCGTTGTTTCTAGCTTTAATTCAATTGACTATCAATTTTCACTATCTTATGATTGCTTTGCTGCCCATTTGAGCTCGGTTTGTCACAATTTGATTGATTTCTATTACATTTGCTGTATCTTGTTGGATAACAGTTATCATTTTCTCTGTCTGTGTATACTGAGAATTACGTAGTTTGATCTCCCAGTTATGATCACTATTGCTCCCTGTATTTCTGAATCTTTCTTTTCATTTTTATTTTTTTTTAACTTTTTAGATCTGATATGGTTTTTGTTCCTCGCTGTGTGTTCAGATTAAGATTGAGATAAGATTCTACTTTTAGAAGTCAATTCACTATGGACTAATTTCATATTCTATTCATGAACTTGACTCTGTTTTTCAGCCGACATTAAAAACCAATCACTGTCTCTTGCAAATCTGTCTTGTTATTCTAATCTCACTACTCTTATCTTTTTGCATATTCAGTACGAGCACCTAGTGTTGCTAGAACTGCTCAAAAAAGGTCACGTAGAGGCTGAGAGGAAGATTGGCTCAGGTGTGAAAGCTTTCCAAGTTCGTTTCCATCCTCAGTTCAAAAGCCGCTGCTTCTTTCTCATCAGGGAGGATGAATCTGCTGACGACTTCAGCTTCAGAAAGTGTGTAGACCACATTTCTCCATTGCCCGAAAACATGCAAGTCAAAAATGATGTCAATAAGGCATTGCGTGGAAAAGGAGGAGGCCGTGGCCGCGGCCGTGGTCGTGGCAGAGGTTGGAAGTGAAGAAATACTGATTTAAGTGTAATCTTCTTTGAGTTTGTTTGAAGACAACTTATACTTGTGTTCAAAGAGACTTATTGATGCTGCAGAATCTGCAGTTTATTTATATATCTATGCGTTTTAATGCATTTCCTAGTTATGAGTGAAGGTGCTTAATTTACTGACAAAAGTATTTTTCAGAATAGTATGATGTGAATTGGCCAAAGTTTTTTATGTATGTGTGTTTTCTAGTGCATCCTTTTAACATCATGAATTCTACATGATCTCAACAACAAATTCGTAATGGAATTTACATTATTCTTAATTTTCAGTGCATTCATGAACTGGATTACTAGTTTAATTTTAATTGAATTTTATAGAAAAGGGAAAAGTAGGATATACACCCCTATCGTTCACCCCCTTAGAGCACCCACAGCCGTGCCCTCCAAATTGGAGGGCCCTCCGCCCTTCACCTAAACTTGGCGCACAACGGCGTCCTCCTAAATTTGAAGGGCGCTACAATTTTTTTTTTGTTTTTTTGATAATTTATAATTCAATTAAAAAAACATTCATTCATTCCTAAATAAAAACATACAATAGATAATTAAAAAAAACTACTACAAATCGTACTCTTTTTTGAGTTTGGCGCACATAGGAAAAAAATTACATTAAAAAAAAAGGATTACAAAAAAATAAAAATACTTAAAAGAAATTACATAAAAACAAATTATTTGGGAGCGAAACGTGCCCATATTTCTTCGATCAAATCATCCATTAGCTTTGCATGGGCTCTTGAATTACGAAGATCTTCTTTCCTTTGCAAAAATTGTTGAAACTCGATCGTAGTACCCATGCCAGTATTGTTGTTTGAGGAGCTCGGGGCATCTTCCTCCGGGCTCCAATTAGTGATATGGTCACCTTCGTCTTCAACAATCATATTGTGCAATATGATACAAGCATAGATAATTTCAGAAATATGCTCTTTAAACCAAAGACGTACCGGTCTACTTATTATTCCCCAACGAGCTTGAAGAACGCCAAATGCCCTTTCCACATCTCTGCGTGCAGACTCTTGCTTTTTTGCAAGAAGAGCTCTCTTTGGATTAGTAGGGCAACTGAGAGTCTTCACGAAGGTTGGCCACTCCGGGTAGATACCGTCGGCGAGATAGTAACCCATTTTGTGTTGGTTACCGTTGGCGATGAAGTTCATGGCAGGAGCTTTGCCTCTGAGAAGATCATCAAACACAGTTGATTGATTCAAAACATTAATGTCGTTGAGAGACCCTGCCATACCGAAGAACGAATGCCAAATCCACAAATCGTGAGAAGCAACGGCCTCAAGGACAATTGTCGCTTTGCCCTTCTTCTGGTTCGTGTAAGCTCCTTTCCACCCTGTCGGGCAGTTCTTCCATTGCCAATGCATGCAATCGATGCTTCCAAGCATCCCGGGAAAACCGTGTCTCGCCTCATGCATCTGGAGTAGTCTTTCGCAGTCATTTGCCGTCGGCGTCCGCAAATATTGCCCACCATATGCAGCAATAATGGTAGTGCAAAATTTCTTCATTGCTTCACGGCCCGTTGTGTCGCCCATTCTCAAATACTCATCGTATTGGTCAACGGCACCACCGTTCGCAAGTTGCCGCAATGCCATGGTGCATTTTTGAATAGCCGTAAGGCTCATTCTTCCGATTGCATCCCGGCGCTCCCGGAAATATTCTTCCCGTGCCTCCAGCGTGCAGAGAGATTTCCTCATGCGAAACCTCCGGCGAAAGAATTCGGGACCATAAACTGGCTCATCAACAAAATAGTCGACGTAGAGTCGGGCATTTGCATTCTCGCGGTCCCTTTCCACCACGATTCTCTTTCGCCGAGATATTGGGTCTTCACTCTCGTGTAACTCCACTAAGAGTCGGAGATCGGCTTGAACTTGCACCGCCGCTTCCATTGCTTGTTCGCCAAGAGCAATATATTCATCAAGCTCATTGTCGAAATCGTCGTGGTCGAAATCGAATTCGCAGTAATCAACGCCGGCACCGTCGTAGCCGGAGTTATGATCGCCGGAGTTGTGATCGCCGTCGCCGTGGTCGGACATGATGGAATAAAATTTGGAAGAAAAGAATACAATTAGATGAAGAGATGAAAGGATTGGTATGAAAATGAAGAGGAATTGGTATGAAAATGAAGAGGAATTGTGTGGTATTTATAAGATAAAATGAGAAAAAAAAATAGCCGTTTGAATTTCAACGGTTACTGCAGCGGCCAATGAGAGGCCGCCACGTCAAAGGGCGGATGGCGTATGTAAATGGCCTAATTGAGCCCTCCGCCCACGCCCTCCAAGTGGCTGCAACGGAAAAGCCCTCCAAATATGGAGGGCGCAGCCCTTCCGCCCACGAGCTCCGCCTACGCGATGTGGATGCTCTTATAGTATTTACCTCCCCAAGGAACGTTTAGGTGCTAACAACACCCCAACGTGTCAAAAGTAATGCAAAAACACCCTCGTCTCTAACAGATTTTTTAATGCCATTAACTATTTTTCCTTTTCGTCTTTGCTTTATTTTAGTGGGTCCCACTCCAACCACTAATATTTCTAGCACACACGTACTATTGATTTCTTCCCTTCCTCAACATATAAACCTCTTTCTCTCTCTCCTTCTCCAAATCAATCCCTGCATTCAGTAGAAATTTTACAGATTACAAAATGTAGAAAGTGATTGAAAGAGAAAATACAATATGCATTATGTTGTATGAATGAATCGAAGAAGATAAGAATTCATATTCATGAAGAAACTATATGTTCAGTAATACAATCAATGAAACAGTAGTTTTACTATCATAGCTCACTCTTATTTATATCCTACTGTATATAACCACATCACCTATACAAAATCAACTTACAAGATAAGCTACCACATGGTAAAATATCATCCGCTAGATAGCTTGGATTCTCCATTTAATCAACGCTCAAGATCACTCCTGCCTTTGCTGAGTCATCGCCTCATCCAGCTCACTTTCACGTGCTTCTTTATCCTTTTCACGTGGCATTGGCTTAGCTGTTAGCTCACGTGTGCATGCATTAGAATGCATGCTACCTTTCCTATACCCCCCGCAAGGTTAACATGTATATCATACATGCTAACCTTGGAAAGAAGTAAACGAAAACGAGAACCACCAAGGGATTTGGTGAACAAATCTGCAAGCTGCGAAGTAGTAGATAGATGAAGAGGATCAATAAATCCCAGCTTGAATTGATCACGAACAATGTGACAGTCTATTTCCAAATGCTTTGTCCTCTCGTGAAACACTTGGTTTTTAGTGATATGGATTGCAACTTGATTGTCGCAATATAAAGGAATAGGAAGTTCCAAAGACAATTGAAAATCACGAATGAGATAAGAGATCCAAAGAAGCTCATGTACAGTAGAACCTAGAGCTCGATATTCTGCCTCAGTAGAAGAAGCAGAAACGGTCGTTTGCTTCTTACATTTCCAAGAAATCAGAGACTTGCCAAGAAAAATGCAGAAACCAGTAAGAGATCTACGAGTAATAAAGCAAGCCCCCCAATCTGCATCACCATAAGCAGAAATAGAAAGAGCAGAATCAACTGCATAGAATAACCCAAGAGAAGGGCAGCCCTTCAAATATTTAAGAACATGTAATGCTCCAGTCCAGTGATGTTCACAGGGTTTAGCAACAAACTGACTGAGCTGCTGAACCGCATAAGAAATGTCCGGCCTTGTAAGATTTAAATATAGCAATTGCCCCCATTAAACGCCTATATGATTCAGGTTCTGATAATCAAGGAGAGAAATCCAAGCTGAGCTGCATACCTTGAGGAAGAGGTGTGGCAGCATATTTGCACCCTATCAATCCAGCCTTCTCTATGAGATCAAGAATGTACTTTCTCTGATTGAGACAAGTTCCTGCTGCTCCTCAAATAATCTCCATTCCAAGAAAGAATTTTGCTAAACCAAGATTCTTGATGGTAAAAGTCTGATCCAAGAATTTCTTCAAAGCTACAATCAACTCTTCATTAGGACTGGTAATTAAGACATCATCCACATAAACTAGAAGACAAATGAAAGAATCACCAGAACCTTTAATGAACAAACAATGGTCACTGGAAGGTTGGATAAATCCATAAGAGAATAGTTTGTTGCAGAATTCTGCATTCCACTCTCTGGAAGCTTGCTTCAAACCATATAGACTCTTCACCAACTTACAAACTTGCCCCCTTTTAGCTTGATGATATCCCTGTGGTGGCTGCATATAAATTTTATCATGCAAGAATCCATGCAAAAATGCATTATTCACATCAATCTGATGGATATACCAGTTAAAACTAGTAGCAATTGCAATCAAAAACCTCACAGTGACCAGCTTAGCAACAGGGGAGAATACCTCTTGATAATCTATGCCAAACTGCTGATTATATCCCTTGGCAACTAGACGAGCTTTGTACCTCTCAACACTTCCATCTGCCCTTAACTTGACTTTATATACCCATTTGGAGCCAATGGCTTTCTTTCCTGCAGGTAAATGTGTTAATTCCCAGGTATGATTTTGTTCAAGAGCTTGAAGCTCATGATCCATTGCAGCTCTCCACTCTGGAACTTGATTAGCTTCAACAAAAGAACGAGGTTCTTGGATTCGATCAATGCTGACTAAAAAGGCTTTGTATTCAGCTGTCAAAGCAGAAGATACAGAATATGGAAAAGTAGGTGGAATTAAAGATCCAGTAGGTTGTGAAATAATAGAAGAACAATTCACAGTTCCCACAAAATCTTTCATCAAAACAGGGGGTTTTCTAATTCTTGTACCTCTTCTAGGAATAAGATCAACATCCATAGAATCATCTGCATGAACAGATGGGGAGATGTTGGTGGGAATTAAGATCTGGTCTGAAGGAGGAATAGAATCTATATCATTTAAGGTTTCAGAAGGAAAAGCATCTTGAGGATTACCAATGCAATCAGAAGATGTAGGAACAATGTCATCATGCTCCTGCATATGCTGTGACTGCTCCTCATCAATTTCCATCATCTTGGCCAAAGGATCATCAAGAACATCATTATCAATGTGAGAATAAGCAGCAGAATTTGGTAAAAATCTTACATCTCTGGAAGTAAAGATCTTGTTTATCATATCAAACAACAAATATCCCTTTTGATCCAAAGCATAGCCAAGAAAGATACATTTCAAACTCCTATCATCAAATTTAGAACGGTGGGGTGATAAATTCACTGCATAAGCTAGACAACCAAAGGGTTGAATGTGAGAAAAGTCGGGCTCCTTCTTCAGTAAGATAGTATAAGGACATTGCCAATTTAATACTCGACTTGGTGTCCTATTCAATAACCAAGTGGCATTTAATATGGATTGTGGCCAAAACTGTTTGGGAACTTGATTCTGTAACATGAGAGACTTAGCAACTTGTAATAAAGTCCTATGTTTCCGTTCTACTATTCCATTTTGTTGTGGACTAGAAGTACATGATTTCTAATGAATGATACCATTTGAAAAATAAAATTCATGCATCCTCTTATTTACAAATTCTGTGCCATTATCACTTCTCAGAATCTTAATCATAATCCCAAACTGTGCGTGTATCATCTTGACAAATCCAATTAGCACAGACGAAACTTGAACTTTATTCCCCAATAAATATGTCCAAATGCTTCTACTGTGATCTTCTACTATTGTTAAGATAAACTTGGTATTTGTAACATTCTCAGCATAATATGGCCCCCAGATATCAACATGAATAAGCTCAAACATGGAATTACTTCTTCTGTTCAATAAAGGAAATGAACTACGAGGTTGTTTGGACTTGAGACATACCTCACAATTCAATATAGATGCTTTTTCTGCAGATGTCATCTCCCTTGTCAGCAGCTGCATGTGTTTCATTATCCCAAGACTTGGATGTCCAAGCTTGAAATGCCAGTCAATATACTCTCCTCCAGATGCCAAAGCCAAATGATTAACATTATGTGGCAATAGGGGTTCCATGACATACAATCCATCCATCATCTTTGCCATCCCAAGTACTTGATCATTTTTTAATATCTGGAGAACACATTGAGTATCTAGAAAGAGACATTTTACTTGAGAATCTTTTGCAATCTTGGCAACTGATATCAAATTATGAGTGATCTCAGGTGTGTATAGAACATTCTTCAAGATTATGTTCTCTGTCAATCTGACCTCTCCAACATAGTACACCGGTTTAGGAGATCCATCTGGCAAATAAATCTCAGAGGGAGTCTCTAGTCTTTGCATCTCAGTAAGAATATTGTAACTCCTGCATACATGTACACTTGCACCAGAATCCACTATCCATGCATTTGACTTAAGCTTATTGACAATGCTAAAAGCAAAATGCCCTTCAAGATCTGTTATACCATGATTTCTGTCTTGAACGATGTTGACATCTGTTCTAGCAGCTCATGTTCCTTGTTTTTGCATCAGATTTCCCATGCATTTTGCTATTTCACTTTGAATCATTCTCTCAAAGTTGCTACTCACTTCACCTTTCATTTGATGATTTGTATTATCATCAAAATCAAACGGTGTATCCACATGGTTTGCTCTAGTTTTTCCTTTAGGACATTTGAGCTTCTCATACCACTCTAGATACCCATGAAGGTTAAAACAATCAGGTTCCTCATGTCCAGGCTCTTCACAATAAGTACATTTGAGCTTTCTTCTCCTCCTTGCTAAGCTTCATCCCCTTGAATCCATTATTCTTTCCAGCACTAGAGTTGAAACCTTTCACCCCTCCATTCTTATGCATTGACTGACTTCCTCCATTCATGTTCATAGTTACAGGATGATGAATTTCTGAGATGCGTTCTGAAACTGATTTTTGTTCCTCTATTTGCAAAATCATTGAATATGCCTTGTTAACATTAGGCAATGGCTCCAATAGCAAAATTTGCCAAATTATACTCTCATATTGCTCATTTAGTCCCATCAGAAATTTCATGAGCTTCTTTTCTTGTTCCCTCTTGTTAGCCACACTTAAACTACCACAGGTACACTCAAGAGGAGGTAGAGACATATTCAACTCATTCCACAAAGCATTTAAGTGGTTAAAATATAACATCACAGATTGATTACCTTGAATATAAACTCCAATCTCTCTCTCTAGTTTTTATACCTTCGGTCCATTACTTTTACCGAATCTCTGACCTAGTGCATCCCATAACTCCTTACTGTTATCGATATGTATGAAGGCATCAACAATTTCCTTAGAGATAACATTTGTAATCCAGCAATAAACAAGGTAATCGACTTTCAGCCATGCTCTATAGAAAGGAGAATTTTCAGGAGGTTCAGTAATGTAGCCATCTATTATCTCCAATTTGCTCCTAGCTCCTAGAGCTCTACGGATAGATTTACTACAATTAAGGAAATTACTACCATTAAGATGAAACGGAATCAGTTGAATACCTGGATGATCATTGTTATGGATCATCAAAATCTCCTTCATCTGCGCTTGACTCAACTCAAATTCATCCGAATCTCGCGCAAATTGCCTTCTCTGATCTGTTTCTGCTTGACAGGTGGTCTCTCCTTCATCTTCAGATTGTGGATTATCCATCTTGCCTTCTTCCTCATTCACGAGATCCGTCCATTTGAAGACTCGATGTCTTCCCATTGTTTGATTTAAAGACGAACGCAGGCTCTTGATACCATGTAGAAAATGATTGAAAGAGAAAATACAGTTTGCATTATGCTGTATGAATGAATCGAAGAAGATAAGAATTCATATTCATGAAAAACTATATGTTCAGTAATACAATCAATGAAACAGTAGTTTTACTCTCATAGCTCACTCTTATTTATTTCCTACTGTATATAACCACATCACCTATACAAAATCGCTTACAAGATAAGCTAACACATGGTAAAATATCATCCGCTAGATAGCTCGGATTCTCCATTTAATCAACGTTCAAGATCACTCCTGCCTTTGCTGAGTCATCGCCTCATCCAGCTCACTTTCACGTGCTTCTTTATCCTTTTCACATGGCATTGGCTTAGCTAGCAGCTCACGTGTGCATGCATTAGAATGCATGCTACCTTTCCTATACAAAACAGATAAGTAAAAAGTTGATGGGTGAGAGAAGTATGATGGTGGCGGTGGTGGTGGTTGTCTCTGGTTACAAGAATGACGAGTGATGGAGCGGGGATGAGGCGACGAAAAAGAGCGATGGTCGGAACGAGGAAGAAGAGCAGTGGTTGGAACTATTGGTGACGACTACAATTCCCCCTCTCTTTCTGTCTCTCTATGTGTGTTAGATAGCTCATACCCATTCTCAACATCACAGTGGATATTAGGTATAGAAAAATAACGAGACCATTTCATAATCTCTAGAAACGTATATTTGTGTTGATAATATAGGAGTTCTGCACTTGGATTTCTACTAGACCAGAAGTCGTTCTTCTGTTGTGAGCATCGAATGCAAGAGTAGGGAATATACACGAGTGATGAACTAATGGAGACGAGATTCAAGGTGGGAAATATATATCTAAACGGGGGTGGGAATCAATGGACGTTTTATTTTGTGAACGAAGTTGAAGGATAAAGGGGGCCCACAAGAAAAATAGAAAATGATTTCTTTTGAATGCAAGTTTTGATTTGATTTGGAGGGGGGGGGGAGAGGACTCAGAGGAATGGAAGAAGTCAATAGGTACGTGTTTGTTAGAAATAATTTTAGGGGTTGGAGTGGGACCCACTAAAATAAAGCAAAAACGAAAAAGAAAAATAGTTAACGGTGTTAAAAAATCTGTTAGATGCGAGGGTGTTTTTTGCATTACTATTGACACGTTGGAGTGTTGACAACTTCTAAACGTTTCTTGGGGAAGTAAATACTATAAGGGGATGAACGATAAGGGTGTATATGCTACTTTTCCGTATAGAAAATGAGTTGACCCTTATTTCGAGTAATTATTTTTATTTAATTATATTGCTAGAAAAGATGATACTCCCTCCGTCCTGTTATTCTTGTCTTGTTTTCCTTTTTGGGTTGTCCCATTATTCTTGTCATGTTTTCTTTTTTGGAAATAATTAGGAGATCATTAATTTGTTAAACAATCTACTTTACACCTTTCATCATACTTTTCCACCTCATTTTCTGTGTCATTCACTATTCTCCTTCTCTCTCTACTCACTTTATTCCACTTTATTTCACTATTCACTCTCTTTCTACCCACTTTATTTTACTTTACCACTTTATTTCACTATTCACTATCTCTCTACTCACTTTTATTTTAATTTAAACACTCCACCAAACATACTTTCTATTCTTAATTATTTTCTCCTTAAATCTCATACCCAAAAGTAACAAGACAAGTCTGATGGGATGAAGTGAGTATATTGGGGGGACCAATGTATTATTCATATTTTCCAAACCCTAAAAATGAACTTATGATAATTTTATAATTGTATTGATTGTTCATAATTTTTTATTTTTTTTTACCTCATGACTAAAGGGGAAGCGTCATCATTTTTTCTTAGCATCTGGAAGCGCCGTTGATATTATTAATAATTCATACGTAAAAAAAATTACCAGAACAAAAGCAATTCGGAAACTAAAGTGATAAAACATTTTCTTTTTCTTTTTTTTGGCGTTACTTTAATTATATGAACTATATTTATTTAATTATTTTTTTCATGTAGTAATTATTACTCCCTCTGTTCATAAAATGATGCGGCATGAAAATTAATAAAGCTGATAAAATTATTTTGAATGAGTAAAAATTAAAAAATAAAAGTAGTGAGATAACAATAAAAAAGTAGTGATAAAGATAAAAAAAAAAAAGGGATAAAAATAACGTAGAGGATTGGCAATTATTTTGTGAACAGAGCAAATTAAATAAATTTTCTTTTTAGATCGATCAGCAAGCAAAGTGTTTTTAAGTGCCTAATATTTGCAGCCGGCTGAGAAAATTCGCCGGAACTCCTCCGATGAACACATTTCGCGAAGAAACGAGGATCATTTCTCTCATAAAATCATCTAAACAAAAATCCCATCTGCTCCAGCTCCACTCCCTACTTCTTCGCTCCTCCCATTTCTTCAATCCAACCGTTTTTCTCGCTTTTCTCTCTCGTCTAGCGCTGCCGCCATTGCGTGAGTTATCCTACTCCTCCAGAGTCTTTTCCGACTTCCCGGCGCCCAATGTTTCTCTCTACACTACCATGATTAGGGCTCATTCTTTCAGCCGTGATTCAGCGCGCAAGGGTTTCCAATTCTACCATGAGTTGGTTCGTTCAGGCATTTCGTCGAACGCTTTGTCAGCGACTGCTGCTGTGAAGTGTTGCACGAAGATCGAGTCCTTGCGCAGCGGAATGCAGGTTCATGCAAGGATTTGGAAAGATGGGTATATTTCTGATGACCTTCTGTTGACTACATTGATGGATTTCTATTCCAGTTTGGAGAAGGGTGGTGAGGCATGTAAGGTGTTTGATGAAATGTCTGACAGAGATGTTGTTGCGTGGAATGTGTTGATTTCTTGCTATAGCCGTAACGGGCGGACTCGTGATGCTTTGCTGTTGTTTGATAAGATGAGAAACTCAAACGAGTGTAGGCCTGATGATGTTACTTGTTTGCTTGCTCTTCAGGCTTGTGGGAGCTTGAATTCTTTGGAATGGGGTGAAAAGGTACATAGCTATATTCAAGAACAGGGCCTCATCGATGCAAGAAACGTCTGTAATTCTCTTATAGCAATGTATTCACGTTGTGGATGTGTTGAGAAAGCGTATGAGGTGTTCAAGCAGATGGGTGATAGAGACGTCGTGTCATGGAGTGCGATGATTTCAGGTCTAGCAAGTAATGGCTATGGCAGAGATGCCATTGAAGCATTCAAACAGATGCAGAACGAAGGAATTTTACCCGGTGATCATACTTTCACGGGGCTTTTATCAGCATGTAGTCACTCGGGTCTAGTAGACGAAGGCCGGATGATTTTCCAAGCGATGAGCCGCGATTTTGGAGTTAAGCCCAATGTTCATCACTACGGGTGTATGGTGGATCTCTTAGGCCGTGCTGGTTTGCTAGACGAGGCCTATGAACTCATACGTTCAATGAGGATCAAACCGGATGCAACAATGTGGCGGACATTGCTTGGAGCATGCAGAATTCATGGCAATACTGTTCTTGGAGAGCGACTAGTTGAGCATCTCGTTGAGGTCAAGGCTCAGGAAGCAGGGGATTACATTCTGTTGTTGAACATTTACTCATCGTCTGGGAACTCAGACAAGGTGATGGAAGTTAGGAAACTTATGAAGGATAAAGGGATTCATACAACGCCTGCTTCTAGCGCGATTGAGTTGAAAGGGAAGGTGCATGAGTTCTTTGCAGACGACGTTTCACATCATAGAACGAAGGAAATCTATGAAATGCTTGCAGAAATCAATCAGCAGCTAAGGATTGGTGGTTATGTTGCTGAAATAACCTCGGAGTTTCATGGTATGGAATCGAAAAGCGAGCAGCTATATGTATTATCGTACCACAGTGAGAAATTGGCGATTGCTTTTGGAATTCTTTCTACGCCACCTGGCACTACAATAAGGATTGCAAAAGACCTTCGAATCTGTGTAGATTGCCATAATTTTTGCAAGATCCTCTCTGCAGTCTACAACCGGAGAGTGGTTATTAGGGATCGTAGTCGTTTTCATCATTTTCAAGATGGACTTTGCTCATGCAATAATTATTGGTAATGTGCAATGTCTGAGGGTTGAGACAGAAGAGATGCATCGATCATCATCCGCTTTGATCAGATTCTGGAAGTTGCACTTGCAATAACGGATATGAGTGATGAGCAGCTAAAGAGCTCCTTCATCAATGAGTTTTTAAAGTTAAATGTGCTTGAGTGGGAGAGAAGACCATAGTGTGCGACAAGCTTATGGCCGATTTGAGCTGGATAGTGAAGCAAAAACTGATGTGCCAGGTTAAGGTGGATACTGGATAGTGCGAACAAAGAATTACAGCGAAGTGCTTAGGACTAGAGCTGGTTTGGTTGAGTTAGACCTGAATTGAACTTGTTCCTCGACATTCTGTTTCTATGGTATTTGAACTGAGAGTTGTAGCAATCATATACAAGCAAACATGGAGAAGTCCTTACCAGTAGTTACTAGTAGTTAGTTTGGTGAGGAATTCTGTGTGTGTGTGTGAGTTTATGATTTGGTGTAGCTACATTGATTGTACATGTGTTGAAGTGACAAAATGTCGTTATTAGCTTGAATTTATGGCCATATGAGATCTGGTTTTTGTTGATTTGTGTGTCAATAATTGGTGATAGCAGGATGAAGGTGAATGGAAAATAAGAAAAACAAGTGATGATTTGTTTTGTCAGACTCAAATGGAAATGTCGTCTTTGAAGGAATATGAAAAAATGTTTTGTAAATCATAAGCCTCCACTTACCTATACGACCATAACATTTACTTTAGTACAATAACCACAAGCCAAATTCCAAAAAGATATAGGGGAACTTGGTGTGGCGGATCGCACTGAGTTTTTGGTGCAATCTACCATGCTTTTACATTTTTTTTTAATATGTTATTTCTAACTATTTAATATTTAATTAACTTTAATTTAGACTTAATTAATTCTATCCCAGATTAATAAACTCTAATTATAAGTAATTAGCTACAATTACTCCCTAATCATCGACCGCACTGTGCAGTTGGCTCGTACAAGATGTTTTGCCAAAATATAAATCACCAGCACGGAATTAGGTGATCTTGAACCGGGGGCCAGGGATGCATGAACTTCATTAACGAATCCCCACAAAATAACAGCCATTAACGGATGGCAAGTAGCAAAATTTGTTATATTTTACTATAATAAAACTTAAAATATTGCTATTTGCAATAAATTATGAAACACATAAAATAAAATGAATATAGCAATGAAACACAAAGAAAGGAGGGAGGGAGAGAGGGAGAGAGAGAGAGAGAGAGAGAGAGAGAGAGAGAGAGAGAGAGAGAGAGAGACTAATATTGTAAAGACGAGTAAGCATTAGCATTTTAATGTAGAATGCAGCAGTTCGAACAGCGTAGCTAGCTACTGCGAATTTCTGCAAAGTTATTACCAAATTTGGAGAAACACAGAACTCCCACAACTTCTAAAGCACTACATTACATACTCAATTGCTATATAAGAAGAAAACATCGGTTTAGTAAGCTGCCTACAAAACTGGAATCTGATTCATCATTTGGTATGCAATCGCCGCACTAGTTTTATTTTTCCTCAAAACATACCGGTAACAACATTTCATGCAGCCACTGGCTGCTTCTGAACGAAAGCCACGCCTTTCTCGATGCTCGTCTTCAGCTCTGCCTTGAGAGCTTCCAACGCCTTCTCTTCATATTCGGTCAATCCTTGAAGCTCTGATGAAATCACCGCCTCCACCCCATCCTTTCCAAGCTTGATTCTTGAGGCAAAGAATGGAAGCTCGGTCAGGTCAGACTGGATATACGAGCATTCATAGACATCGGTGTCCCCATCGAGAGCACGGAGTGAAGACTCGACAAATCGTGCTGCAGCATACGCCATAGAAAGAGTGGCAGATCCTGCTCCTGCTTTTGCCTCAACGACTTCAGTCCCAGCATTTTGAATCCTTACAGTTAGTTCTTCCACTTCTTCAGCAGTTAAAGTAACAGATGGCTTTGCCTTTGACAACAGGGGCAGAATAGTAATCCCTGCATGGCCCCCAACAACTGGGACATCAACATCGATCAGCTTCAGGTTTTTCTTCTGGGCCACGAATGTGTTTGCTCTGACAACATCAAGAGTGGTAACACCAAAGAGCTTCTTTGGATCGTAAACTCCTTTCTGTTTCAAAACCTCAGCAGCAATTGGAACTGTGGAGTTGACTGGGTTGCTAATAATGTGAATGAAGGCATCGGGGCAGTTATCAGCAACAGCCCCAACCAAGGTCTTCACTATGTTGGCATTAATGTTGAAGAGGTCATCCCGAGTCATGCCTGGCTTCCTCGGAACACCAGCAGGGATTACCACAACATCAACATCTTTCAAACAGGAGGCTAATTCAGATTCTCCAGTGAAATCCGACACCTGAGAGGGTGTGTTGCAGTGACTAAGATCAGCAGCAACTCCCTTGACATTCGCTATATCATAAAGGTTCAGTTCAGAAACTAGAGGCGACATCTTGATCAAAAGGGCTAGTGGTTGGCCTATACCACCAGAAGCTCCAAGAATAGCCACTTTGTACGAAGCTTGAGGCTGAACAGAGCTGTAAGATCTCTTGCTACATTTCTGGGCCTTCGAAGTATTAGAATGCTTGAGAACTAGAGTGCTTTCACTGCCTAAGAATGACGAATGTGATTCACAACTCACAGACGTTGCTGACTTAAGGCCGCTGAAACTTGTTAGGTACTTCTTTGGGTTCAACTTGATGCTAAAGGCCTTCGACTGCGTGAAGCCAACTTTGGACCCAGCAGATGCAGTGGATCCAACAGAAAAACTGGTTGCTGTTGTTGCGGCCATCTTGCTGTTGCAACCTGCACGGATCAGATTAAACTTCTACTTTCTCGGACAAGAACTACAATGCCTATTATACAGAATATAGCCAGCCTAAAAGTATGTTAAAGAATCACGAACTAAGCAGGAACTGAATTTTGTTGTACAAGAGTAAAGACTACAAGCTGACACGAGCATAACAAGATCTTATTAAATCACAGTTTTTTTTTTGTGAGCGCAGAGTTAGATGCAGTCTGTGAGATAAAAACCCCATATCCCAGTAGGAAAAGAACAAAGCCTCCATCTAATTCAAAGGCAAATGATTATTTTTCCAAACAAGTTTGTGACTAAACATCAAGACTCATGAAACTCTTTTCACTTTGTCTTCTCCATTCAAAGGTTTTGAGACAAGGGTAAGTGGCTAAACATGAGCCTCCATCCAACCTATCTGCAACAAATTTACTCTTGAAGTATATTTTTACATATAAGCAAATCAATTAACTGAGAATCAGATCCCATCAAATTTAAAGTTTCCAAAATTCTTAAACATTAGCTTGACACGAACTATCACAACATAAATCTTAAAGTGCACAAATTTTCTCTTTTAATAAAAGGGGACAACTAACCTACATAAACGAAGAGAAAATCTGGTAATTTTCATCGAAGACTTGCTCTCAAACAATAACACTTGCAGAAACTCTAGACAATATCAGCTCAAAAAAACCACAAATAAAAGAATAAATTAGATCTAATACAACACAGTACACATCAAAAAGCAGAGCAAACACAGTCTAACAAAATATATGCATTTATTTTGTTCGTTTTTCCTAATCCCAGCAACACTAAAAAGATCGAAAACATCGACAAAACAGCATAAAATTAACAAACCGAATCTGTAAACGCAAATTCACAAATTCCAATCAAACCAATACTTGAAACCTATCAAGATGCCACAGATCTACGAGCTAAAATAGGTGGAAGTGAAACATACGTCAATTTAGGTAATTGAGAAATGAATGAAAAGCGAAAATTCAGCAGAAATGGGGTTAGGTAAAGAGGAAAAAGGGAAGAAAATAGGTGACAGAGGGTACCTTTTTTAAGCGTGGACGTTGATTTGGACAGAAATGGAGATTTGGTTTGGTTTGGAGATTAAAAAGGAGGGATTGTGTTACACTCACAAACCCGCTGTAGTGCGTGAATTGAGGGCTCTTCATTTTCTCCGCCCAGGGGCCTCGATGTAATCTCCCCACATATATTTCCAACCAAACCCACATTTTTCAACATTCATTATTTTCATTTATTTATATTCTTTTTCCTTTTTTATATTTTCAGGTGTCATCTCATGGAATATGGATGCTACATTTTTAATAATATACTCTCTCCGGTTTCAAATATAAGATGTTTTAGCATTTTGTACTACGATTAAGAAACATTAATTAACTCTAAATTTTAATGCGAGAAATTTATTTGATCAATTGTATTGTTATCTTTTGGGTTCCTTTTTGCAATTCATGATAATGTGATAGGGTAATATATTGTCGAAGTTAATGAAATGACCTCAACATACATTGAAAAATGAGCACATCATTAATAATGAGTTCAAAAGTAAATAAAATTGATGGAAGGGAGAGAGAAAACACTATTGATAACTGAAAACGTCTTATAAATAAAAGAGCTAAAATATCTTATATTTGAAACCGGAGAGAGTACAAGACATCGTTCATTCTTAAATAAGTGTTTCACGGCGTCTAAAATTGCATATCAAGAAAGTTAAAAATTATTCTCTTTATTCCAAGTTATTATATAGGAAAATTAAAAGTGTATAATTTTATTTGATGCCAGTGATAAAATGGAAAGAATATCATAATTTCTCTTAATTTAAAAAAAAAAAATACTAGTACTAGTATTTATTAGGGAACATGGAAAAAAGCTAAATGAGACTTTTATTGTTATTAGAAATAGGAGTATTATATAATAGTCTAATTAGGTTTATATTTTAGTACTCAAAGGTGGTATTTGGTTTTTAGGATAGATTGGATTACGGTTAATAAGATTATACAAGTGATTAATAATTCATCCAAATTTGAAATGATGAATTATCACTTAATTAGTGGATACGAACATTGATTATGTTTTCCATCACAAACTTAATCATTCAAACTAAACATGAGATTAAGTAAATTATTTTATTTATCAAGTCTATCATCACCTAATAATGATTCAAATAATTATATGAGTTTTTTTTTTCTCTCTCTTTTGTTTGATGACCTTCATGAGTATGTAAATTGAATATTAATTTGTTCAACTTTTATCCATAGTTTTAAATTCCAATTGAAACTTCTTAGTTCACGAAATCATTATCTAAAAAAACTGATCATAATCTTTGATGAATCCCAATATCATTTGTAAACATATATATATATATATATATGGAGATAAATCAAAATCATTTTATTGGGAAAATGTGCGAACGTTTTTGTTAAGGGGTTCAAATATAAAATTTTGACAAACTATAGACCAATAATTTTTGTTTTCTTTCTTCTAAAATAAAAAAGACAGAAAAATCAATTTTGGGAAAAGCCTACGGCCGTTAGAAGAATAACTCGACAAATTCCGAAGAGGCCATTAACTTGTCAAGCCTGCTAAGAGCCATTTAATTAAGAAAATAATGGCATTCATACATCTTCCATTTGGATTCCATTGGAATAAGTACTTATTTTGAATTCAGTGTCCAAAATTTAAAACTTTTATTTGAATTCAAATGTTATTATTTCTTAAAACTCAAGAAAAAAAAAAGTAAAAGTTGATGAATTTAAAGTTATTGGAGACAATCTTGTTTTAAGTTTAATCCCCTTTTTTTTTCCTCTCATTTTCGATGAGAGATAAAAAACAGTGAAAGGGAAGGATAATGAAGATAAATAAATTGTCCTACATTGAAAGTGGATGGAGAAAAAAATAGAGAGTTGGGTTAAATACAAGATGAGATGAAGTAATGTACATGTGTCTATCTAATGTAGATTTTTGATTCTCATTAATTAAATTTTCATACTAATTAATTTTCTTTATTATTAGTATTATATTAGTACTAATTAAAAAAATATTCTATATAAAAATTATTGGGGGCGGATTCGGGATGAAAAATCTATATTCCTGTTATCCTTGTTGTCCCCTCCACCCAATCCGACTTGGATATAGAAGTTTATACCCATCCTCGATCTGCCCCCGAAATATTAATCCCTATTCCCGTCTCATTAGGGGTGGGTACCCGCAGGTTTGGATCCCACGGGGTACAATTGCTATCCCTGTTTCGAAAAGTTATTCTTTTTCTAATAAAAAACTTAGTTAACATACGTGAAATAAGTGGAGAAAGCTATGTGGCACGAAAATAATGTTGTTTAGTTGATTAAAAAAAAGAAAAAAACAAACAAACTGAAATTATCTTTTCCTCGTCTCTATGTATCGTCCTGTCTCATCTCGTGCTTCTCTAATTCTCTCTCTATCTCGTATTGCTTTCTGTCTTTCTGGTTCTAGAATCCGCCGGTCGACGTCCTTTGATCCTGTCGATTGTTTGTAAGAAATGAATTTCGTATTTTCTAACTTAATTTATAATTATATTCCCCATTTCACTCATTATCTCATTACTAGTCAGTACGGAAATCAAGGGAAAAAGATAAAATATTAAGTTTGGAACATCCATTTACAATAAATGAGACATATTGTAAACGAGGGAAATAATAAAAACCACATCGGTTTATTACCACGATCACGTTATGTTTTCCATTGGCAGGTCAATTTTCATGTGGCTGGATTACCAAATTTCCTACAAGTTAAAATGATTGGAACTTAATTAAAACGCTTAAAAAAGTTTGATCCAATTGCAGTAAAGTTCAAAGATTGAGAATTATTTAGCGAAGTATCTATTTTTCAACCTTTATCATTATTAAGTTGGAATGAGTTTCCGAAATTTCATTTTTGTTTTCCCTGAGGCTTGTTTGTTTCATGTCGATAAGCGTTTAAACTTTTAATTTTTTATTTTATTCCTAAAATATTAGACGGACTTGTTAAGAGGATAATAAAATATGTGAGAAGAAACCGAGAAGAAGCTACGAGCTGGCTTCGGGCTAAAATTGGCTAACATCTCCTAGCCCGATAGTGCATCGGGCTGTTTAATGAATCCAGCCCAAGAAAAGCCTATACGGCCCACAGGGCGAGCAGGCTAAGCCCTCTTCTTTAATAATAATAATAATAATAATAATAATAATAATGTAAATGGTCTTGAAAGGTTTCGAATTCATAAACACTAGGTTATAAGTTAATGGACGTTTCTCCTTAGTCGAATGAGAATCTATCATTTAAAATATTCAACTTAATTGAGTTGGACCGATCAAAATATAAATTAAATAAGCCAGAGAGATGCATGATCCTTAGCTAAAGCTAACTAATTTCATTTGATGTGCAAGACTTGAAAGTATTAATTGGTGCGAAACATAGAAATTAAATTGTAATTAATCCTGAACTTTCTGTTTATACTTTATAGATATAGATACGCACTCAACAAGTTGGTCTCGTTAGGCTTCTGCCGTTGTATCTGAAAACAGAGGTAGTTGCAGTAGGTTAGAATTTCCTTACCTTTTGTTGGTTCATCAAACTTCCCCTACCGTTGCACCTTTTCCCCCCCTCTCTCTCTCTCTCTCTCTCTCTCTCTCTCTCTCTCTAAATTCATAACCATTCCCATTTTCTGATCAAACTATGTTTAACAATTAACATCTTCCTAGTATTAAATCCAAATCAAGCCCTCCACATTTCAACGAAAAGCTAGCTTTGACATTCCAAGAAAATGATACATCTGAAACTAGAAACGTTGCTTTCGATCTTCCTTACATTGTTACTTGTCCATGGACGATGCAACTGCAAGATAGTTCAGTTCATCTTCGGCGACTCTCTCTCCGACGTCGGCAACAACAACTATCTCTCTAAGAGCCTCGCTCGAGCTAGCCTACCGTGGTACGGCATAGATTTTGGCGACGGACTGCCTAATGGAAGATTCTCCAACGGCAGAACCGTCGCAGATATAATAGGTAAACCAAAATTTGTCATATTTTTACTTCATTTACTCTTACCCAAAAATGTTGTACTAATATTACATGGTTGTTCCGTGGAATTCTAGGTGATAAGATGGGGCTCCCGAGGCCGCCCGCGTTCCTAGATCCAAATATAACCGAAGATACCATACTCGAAAATGGAGTGAACTACGCGTCAGGAGGTGGTGGGGTTCTGAATGAGACAGGATCATACTTTGTGAGTATGACAGTTCCTTATAGGTCGAGTTTGTCGCAGTTTTCCTGAAACAGACATGTATGATTTACAGTTGTCATGATCAGGTCCAGAGATTCGGGTTGTACAAGCAGATAGAGCTCTTTCAGGGGACTCAGGATTTGATCAAAGGTAAAGTCGGGGAGAGTGAAGGCAACAAATTCTTCCAAGAAGCACGGTATGTGGTTGCTCTTGGCAGCAACGACTTCATCAACAACTACTTGATGCCCGTCTACAAGGATTCCTGGACCTACAACGACGACACCTTTATCCAGTATCTTACACAGACACTGGGTAACCAACTCAATGTGAGTCGACCCGTTTATTTAGTTTCTACAATTGACGACCTAATGCTTATGTTTTGCATGATGTTTATGATTCGTAGATGCTACACGCATTAGGCGCGCGCAAGATTATGGTGTTCGGGCTGGGGCCAATGGGATGCATCCCACTCCAGAGAGTGTTGAGCACATCAGGTGGATGTCAAGACAGGACCAACAAACTTGCCCTAGGCTTCAACGAGGCAACGGGCAAGCTTGTTGCTAAATTGTCGACCTCCCTGCCTAACACGACCATTAGATTTGGAGATGCATACGACGTTGTCAATGACCTGATCTCCAATCCCAGCAAATATGGTAAGAAATACGATGAATAAAGTATCCCAGGGGCGGACAATAAAAAAAACATCAAAAATTTAATGGGTCTGCCCCTGTTATATTAATAAATATTACTCCCTCCATACTCTAATAATGTCTCATTTTGGTGTTGGCACGGAGATTAAAAAATCTGATAAAGTTGTTTTTAGTAGGGTAAAAGTTGAAATATAGGCGTAGTAGAATAATAACAAAAAATAGTGGTTTTGATAAAAAAATTGTGGTATTGATAAAAAAGTAAGAATAAAGTTGTTGTGTTGACTAAAAAGTAGGAATAAAGTTGTTTTTAGTGGGGTAAAAGGTGGGTCCCCTAATGACAATGGATAGTAATTTTAGGATTTAAAGAGGGTAGTATGGTAAAAAAAATAGAGTATGACATTTATTGGTGAATGAATTTTAAAGGGGAAGTAGAACATTTATTGTAGAATGGAGGGAGTATAACCTAATATTTAGGATTAATTTGTTTAGTACCTGGTCTATTTGACTTATTACGAATGTACCATGGGATATTGTGGTCTAGGGTTCAGCAACTCGGACTCACCGTGCTGCTCGTTCGGGAAGATCCGGCCGGCCCTAACATGCGTTCCGGCGTCGACTTTGTGTACGGACAGGAGCAAGTATGTGTTTTGGGATGAGTATCATCCATCAGATAGTGCTAATGAGCTCATTGCTAATGAGATGATCAAAAAATTGGGATTTAAGCCTATTAATGAGACGGATTCGCCTTCGCCTGCGTCTGCGCCTGCTTTGCCTCCATCTGCTGATGGAAATTAGAATTTTTGACTGTTTATTTTGTTAATTAATCATACAGTTTTTTCTTTTCTTTTTTCCAAAACTGGTTTGAGTCAGATTATGTTTTGGAGTTGACTATATTATACGGATGATGTTTTTATTTTGTTACTTGTGTGCGTATGTGTGTGTGTGTTATTTTTTTTTCTTTCTTCCTCTTTTAGTTTTGGTTCGATGATTCTGATCCAGACATTTATTTGTGAGAATATAAGTTAAAAACAAAATTGATTTAATAAGCAGCCGGGTACTGTTCTTCAAAATCTTTACTTGAAATAGTAATATTTTATCTCGTGATCGAATTATGTAGTATTAATTTACATTTCACTATGCAAATATGCAGTCTGAGAATTTTGCTGTCATTGAAAAGTATGATTCTTGTGTTTTAATTTTGTGTAGGATTTGATTATGTGTCTGCTGATTAAATATAAGGTAATAAGAATAAGTGCTATAATTAATTCGTTGCAAGTTTTTAGTTTTCAAGCTAAATTTAAAATCCAATCCTAACTTTATTAGGTGAATCATTTGATCACTAGTGTATTGTTTTCCTTGTTTAAACTGGAGATGTGGTGACATAGACCAATACGGTTAACAAGTAAAGTTATCAAAATTGGGTCGCTCCAATTGAGTAGGCCTAAACAGGATCTGAATTCTCTCCATTAGTCTCATCTCCTTTGGGGTTGGCCTCAAAATTAAGCATTCGGCCCACAAGCGGCCCGAACATCTAGTTTTTTGATGAATCAGGGCTATGCTTTTCTAGGTCAGCCCGACCCCTCCCCGATTATTAATTTGGCTTGTCGGGCTCAAGCCGGTTATATTTTGTGATTGTTTGTTCAATTAAAATACATTAAAATGAGGCTTAATTTAAATGATTAGTTGAGGCGTTACAGTTTTATCCTTAATTAATGAGAGATTTTGCATTCAATTTCATCTACTAGCAGTGCAATATATTCCTACTTTATCTGGTGGTGGTGTAGTGATTCTGTTTGCGTGCCGTGTCATTTTGTGTGATGTTGAGATTTCACCTTTAGCGATTTATTTAATAAGATATAATATATGTGTAATTCAAAAAAATATATACACTACAAGTGATTTCCAAAAAATAAAATAAAAACACTATAAGTGGGTGGTGTACCACCTCAAGTTGCACTTGTTTGATGTCCCACTTACCAAGAAGGAAATGTGAGTAAGATATTATTTGGGACACCCCTTTAAATAAGATGGTTTACCTAACAACCTCTCACTTTCAAACTTTTAACATAAAAATAGGATACCATATATTATGGCCCATTTCAAGAACTATAATAGATCTCATGTGTTTTTTTTTACTAGATCTGATTCAAAGATTAAAAAATAAAATTTAAAAGAAATTATAAAAGCTACTATATAGTATTACAAATGAGCTGATCTTATTGATACTACCTCATGTGCTCAAATCATCTTTCATTTTTGGGGCGGTCTTTAAGGTTCTTCCTAATTATTTTTTTGACATTACCCCACAACAAATTATTCTCTCTTACACTTACTTTACCAACTTATTTACCTAAAATACTACATATGGTCAATTAATTAATATACCGATACCTTCAATGTGGAACCCTTTCTCCACTCACAACAAATTCAATCACTTTTTCTCTACTCACAACCAACTCAACAACATTTTTCTTAATACCCGTGCAACTTCTTCCTAGGAAGAAACTTGGGAACCGTAGTAGTTTCAAAATAAGACATGATCTTTTCTTTGAAAGAATAAATTAATTCGATAGATTTTGATCATAATACAGTAGTATCTCATTTTAAGAGCTTAATTTTACAACATTTTCTTATGGAGAAATGGTTAAGCGTTGCAAGAGGCAAGCTTCAAATTTTATAATTTCCAGTAACCAACGAATGCAGATACTTAATTAAATTCAAATTTCATTCTTTTGAAGGAATTCAACTAGCCCGGTTCACAAACAAAGGTCTTTCCCGTAAAAAAATAAAAATAATGCATTTTTTTATTATTACAATGCATCATCATAATAATGTATTTCTGGATTATTAGAATGCATTGCTATGATAATATTACATTCTGTGTTCAATTATAATGCACCGGTCAATTTCAACCGTAGATTTACAAAGATCAATGGTCCATATCGCTTCTTATATTTTTACAGAAAAATGAATTTACATATGATCTCTTCCTTATATATATATATAAAAATCAAAATATATATATATATATATATATATATATATATATATATATATATATTACACAATGATGAAACCACTATATTACAAAAAAGTGGGACAACTACACTACCAAACAAGATGAGAAAATACTACTCCCTCCGTTCAGGAATAAGTGTCCACTTTGTACTGGGTACGGAGATTAAGAAAACTAATAAAGTGAAAGTGAGTGGGGTAAAAGTTAGGATATAGGGGTAGTGAGATAATGACAAAAAAACAGTGGTAATGACAAAAAGAGGTGGTATTGACAAAAAAGTAAGAATAAAGTTGTTGGGATGATAAAAAGGTAGAAATAAAGTTGATGTGAGGTGGGGTCTTAAATGGCAAAGGATAGTAATTAATGTAAAGTAAAGAGGGTAGTATTGTACAAAAAGGCAAAGTGGACACTTATTCACGAACATGGTTATTGTTCCAAAGTGGACACTTATTCGTGAACGGATGGAGTACTTCCCAAGCAGGCGGGATTGAAACCCAAACTCTCTCATCAAGAAGAGACTTGTATGATACCTCGGCCAACCATTTAAGCTATGCCTCATCCGCTAAATTTCAATTTCATTAAGCGTTGAGATTCACGTTTTCTTTTACATAAATCATGCATGAAATTAAAACAAAAGAGATAGAAAAGCATTATTAATAACTCTTCATACCCAAACATAAAATCTGATCCACAATGACACAGGAGAAATTATGAAAATTAGTTATTCTACTCATTCATATTAATCAAATATTTCATGAAGTCATCTATAGCTAGCATAGTAAGATGAGATGCGAACTTGGAAATCTCAAAACTATATTTCTAATCTCTATAAATTTCCTCTACTCAAATGGAAACCCATGGCTACATTTCCTCTTTAAAAACTAGATAACATATATAAAATCTGCAAATTAATACTTATTATCTATTACCAAGATCTAATTTTGTTTCAGCAGTCATTGCAGCCTCTTCCTAGTTGAGGCCTCGGCGTGTGTCGATTATTCGCCCCCGACCCCGGATAGTCATTCAACTCTATCTCCATTCTTCTGATGATCAATTTAGGGTTTTCCTGCACATTTTAATCCAAAATCAGGATAAAATTGATACCAAAGTACGTATATATACATATCTTTTATTTTACTATAGGCTGATGTTTGTTAAATATCTACAAAAAAAAATCAAGATTCGGTTTAAGTACCAAGAGGGCTCTTTCTGCAACTTCAACACTCCCAACTTGCTGGACAAGATTCGAACTTCCTGCAACAAATTAAACTCAGAAAAATTAGTATAAACGATCATGTACAGGGCAAATATTGTAAAAGGTAGCAAGAGTATAATGTATATATATAATTCAAGATTGACTGATAAATTACTTGTAAATGGGATGGCTTCATTCATACTCATATGGAAATACAAGCATAATATCACCACCATTACCCTAATGCAAGTGCCAGCCATTGATACAACACACCAATGATCAAACTCTCTCTCTCTCTCTCTCTCTCTCTCTCTCTCTCTCATGCATGTATATGCAACACAAGTGCTTAATATATAGTTTCCAAAAAGCAATTCAAGTGGTGGATTTATAGATAGTTGTGTGAATGTGGGAAGTGGGTAGGGCACTTTGTATGGTGCATGGTTTACTAACACAAGTCAAAAAGGTGTTGGTTGTAAGATCATCATGCATGAGGAAAATTTTATTACACACACAACATATGATATTATTACAAAGAAATACTACTATCTAATGATAAGCCCTTTAATTTTTATGAGTACAATTAATTGAGCCTCAAATTTTAGTTTATGTGGTAATCCGCGACTCGTTGAGGTTTTATTTGTTATCGATGGCAGAGAAACGCCTAGCTAGGTTGCGTGGGGATCGAGCTTCGGCTTTCCCCAACATAACTAATTTACTTATTTTTATAACTGCAATTTTAATGAATCGAAGAAAAATCATCCCAATATATTTTGCCGTGCTTCTGTGCTGTGCCTGCCAACAATTATACTAGATGAAATTCATGAAAAAAGAAAAAATGTACTATAATAGTGTAGAGTTCAAAAACCTATTTATTCATTGTCTTAATTAATTAGTTTTAAATTAAAGTTGCTGAAATCTTGGCAGTCTGTATGGCAATGACTTTATTTATTTTTTTTAGTTAAGTCAACATTAATTAATGTAAACTTTGCATGAAGTTTTGATATGATGACATTTCAGATAATTATCTCAGTCTACAATGTTAGACTTTTGATTAGTGAAGAAGTGGAAGATATGATGAGATTTTATTTAAGTCAATATGGAAACAAAAAGATGGTTCCACAATTGCAAGTGGAATATGACAATTCCTACAGTGATCTATTTATTTGATTAAGTTCACATCATGATTTTGGAATTGTACATAGATCCAGGTTTAATTAATTGTTTTCTTTAAAGTATTTTTTTCTTATTCAAGCCTTGTATTAATCAATTGTATTACTAAAGTAAAAACTCAACTACATATGTAATTCTTCGGAAGGGGAAAAAGTAAAAGGAAAACTATAATACCATCGTTTGTTTTATATACTGAACCTTTTGTCATATATATAATATACTAGTGAATTGAGACCTAACACATCAAATATTTTAAACATAGAATTGTGTTAGAACTGATTACTACTTCGACAGCTGTTAATTTGTAACACTGCCTTTTCCTTAAAAAAAAAATTGTGGGTGAACCCACGTATAATAAGGTTGTGTTTCTTTTCATTGTAGACTAATATGTATCCCGTCGAAAATCGACGGAAAATTATTAGTTAATAAAATTAATAAAATTTGATACTCTCTCCGTCCTTTTTTATTGTTTCCATTTGGTAGTTTACACGAGTTTTAAGAAAATTGAAAAAATAGGTGATAGAAGGAATAAAGGTGTATTTGAGAGATAGTGATAATTTATGCACTTAATTTGTTAATTTGTGATTAACAAAAAGTAGGAGAGAGAAGGAATAAAGGTATATTTGAGGAGTATTGTCTTACGCATTTTTTCATTTTTAGTTGACGGAATCCACTTACAGTTACGTTACTCGTTTTTTTTCCGTTACAGATTTTTTTTTGCAAAAAACTGTTTTTTCTGTCTTCCTTTTTTCGTTTTTTTTTTTTTTTTTTTGCATAGAGTGACATTTGTGTCTTTTTTGATTTTTTCATTTATAGTGTGAATGATTTTTCGATTTTGTCATTGTTATTGGTACTCATTATTTTTTCGATTTTTTTTTTCTTGTTATAATGTTGCATTATAGTCTTATGCAGGAATTTTCACACAAAAAAAAAACCTGCTGCAAATTGCATTGAAATAAGCAGAAGCTGAAAAGACAAAAATTGGAGGCAAAAATCAAAATTTTGGAGCCAAACTTGCATTCCTTTTCATTAAACAAAGCTGATTATACACAATGATGTGATCAAAATACAAAGGAGAGAAAATTCAAACTAAAGTATCCAACTAAAATCCCTATAAATAATGGCAAACATGCAGTTTTCTGGATCATTTTCAGAACTGATAAAACAGAAAAATAACCAGCAAAATGGGATCAAAAAAAGATCTCACATCACATGAGCAAAACACCATTGCTCAATGGCTTCTTGAACGCAACACCGGTGGCAAATTAAAGCATGAAGCCAAGGCAGCAGCTGCAGAGACATTTCAGGTGAGTTTGAAGACTATTTGGAATGTTTGGACTCGGGCCAAATCTCAACAAGCTCTTGGAATTCCTGTAAATATTCAGAACAGAAAAAAGGGGTCAGTACAAAAGAAAAATAAGCCATTCGATGAAGAAAAGGTCAAAAACCACTCAGTTCTATAGAGGACATCACTGAGGTTAATGGCAGAAAATTTGGGAGTGAGTAAGACTTTGGTTCATACATGGTACAAGGAGAAGAAGCTCAAGGCACATACTAATGCCATCAAACCTTTCCTTATCCCAGAAAATCAGTTGTGTAGATTGAATTGGAGCATCTCTCAGCTTGGAAGCATCATTGAGGGTGAGAAGATTAGATTTCAGAAAATGCACAACACAGTGCATGTAGATGAGAATTGGTTTTACCTTTCCAAAACAAAGGATAGGTACTACCTTTGTGCAGGTGAGACAGAGCCACACAGGGCATGCAAGTCAAAGAGGTTCATCACCAAAATAATGTTCAATTGTGTTGTTGCAAGGCCAATAATAGAGGAGGATGGAACTGTCATTTTTAATTGTAAATTTGGGATTTTCCTATTCATCACAGAGGAGCCAGCAATAAGGAATTCAAAGAACAGAGAAAAAGACACCATGGAAACCAAAGCAATGCATGCAGTTACAAGGCCAATTATGAAAAATCAACTACTCATGGAGGTAGTAAAGTTTCCTTATATTTCAAACTGCTCATGAAATTGCAGCATTTGTCTATCATAAGAATAAGCATAGCATCTGCACTGCATCACAGTATCAGTCAAAGGGTGAAACCAAATCAGATTTCACTCAAAACGCATCAGCACACATATTTGCATCACATGCCTATGATTAAGGACAAACATAGCATCTGACTTAACATATTTCAGATCACAGAACAACTAGCAAAGTATCAAATTGCATCACAGTATCAGTCAATGGGTGAAACCAGATTAGATTTCACCCAAAAGGCAATCACCACACACATTTGCATCACATGCCTATGACTAAGGACAAGCATAACATCTGACTTAACAACCAAATATGCATCTAACAACTGCATTTTATCACAAATAGCATCAGCACACACAAATTGCATCAGTTTGCTTATGCATAAGAACAAGCAAACCATCTGAACATCAACAAGGGATCAAGAGTAGTATCTGACTTATCACAACACGCAATCATGCAGATGGTGCCAGCAATTAAAGCCAAGTGGCCAGTTCATATTCTAGGCAAATATATCTACATCCAACAAGATAATGCCAAACTCCATATTGTGGACAGTGATCCAGAATTTCAAGCAATAACAAGAGCAAATGGATTCCACATCCAACTAATCAACCAACCTGCCAACAGTCCAGACACAAATGTGAATGACCTTGGCTTCTTTAGAAGCATACAATCACTCAAAGATCAGAAACCAACAAATAATGTTGATGAGTTGCTGCATAATGTGCAAGAAGCATACAACAATTATCCACCAGACAAGTTAAACAACATTTTCCTAACACTACAAAGTTGTTATCATGAGATCATGAAGGTGCAACGAGACAATAACTACAAGATACCTCATATGAAAAAAAAGAGTATGCAAAGGTAAGGGGTCTTGCCAGATTGCATTGAGGTGGATGAAAAACTTGTCAGAGAAAGCTTAGCATTCTTAAACACACATGGAAATGTAGAAGAAAGATTCTACAATCTGGATATTATCTCCAAGGCATTGGAAGAAGTGGGTTTAGAAGACTGAAGTCAGGCAGTTTACAGGGACAAACAGCATCATAGTTTTTGTTTTGCAGCTGTTTGGAATGTAAATTTATCATTTTGATGTAGTATCTGACCTATGGTTTATTTTTGCACCTTCTGCAAGGCACAATGATCAAGAGTAGTATCTGTCCTTATTATCACACATTTCACATATGCAATGACACAACTTAATCAGCACACACAACTTAATCAACACACACAACTGCATCAGCACACACAATGACATCATCTGCATACATCAATGATCAAGAGTAGTATCTATCCTTATCACACATTTGACATACGCAATGACACAACTGCATGAGCACACATGCATCAGCACACACAACTGCATCATCTGCATACATTAATGATCAAGAGTAGTATTTGTCCTTATCACACATTTGACATGCAATGACACAACTGCATGAGTACACACAAATGCATCAGCACACACAACTGCATCATCTGCATACATCAATGATCAAGAGTAGTATCTGTCCTTATCACACATTTGACATATGCAATGACACAACTGCATGAGCACACACAAATGCATCAGCACACACAACTGCATCATCTGCATACATCAATGATTAAGAGTAGTATCTGTTCTTATCACACATTTCACATATGCAATGACACATCTGCATGAGCACACACAAATGCATCAGCACACACAACTGCATCATCTGCATACATCAATGATCAAGAGTAGTATCTTTCCTTATCACACATTTCACATATGCAATGACACAACTGCATGAGCACACACAAATGCATCAGCACACACAACTGCATCATCTGCATACATCAATGATCAAGAGTAGTATCTGTCCTTATCACACATTTCACATATGCAATGACACAACTGCATGAGCACACACAAATGCATCAGCACACACAACTGCATCATCTGCATACATCAATGATCAAGAGTAGTATCTGTCCTTATCACACATTTCACATATGCAATGACACAACTGCATGAGCACACATAAATGCATCAGCTTACACAACTGCATCAACACACAAATGCATCATCTGCATAGATATTTGATCAATAGTAGTATCTGAACTTATCAACATTTCCATATTCATTTTCAGAGAATTAAGGCAGCATAGGCATAATTTTCATACAAGAACATGCATCATAGGCATCATGAACATCAGATTTCAGTCATCATTTGCATCAATCTTAGACTTTTCAAGCAAAACAGACAGGGATCGCATGAATCAGAAAATAACTAGCAAGAAATTAGAACCAGATCAGATTTCACCCAATGAAAATCACGAGCAAAAATCAGAAGGAGAAGCAGAAGCCATCACACAAATAAGGCATCACTAACCATCCCCATGCAACAAAAAAATCAGAACACAGCACATAAGGCATCACCGGCCATCCCCCATGTTAAAGAAAATCTACCTGATTTATCAGATTTTCATCTAGGGTTTCGAATTCGGGCTCAAACTCAAGGGGCAAATCCTTATCGGGCATATCATCGATTTCACCCTTCATCTTCGCAGCACAGTAGATCTGGTATGGATCTAGGGTTTCCACCACCGCTGCATCATTTTCAACGGAGAATTCCGTTTCCGGCACGACGGAGGGAGTACCGTGGTCTGGATCGGTGGATTCTGGGGAAGATTCGTAACTTTTCGGCCGTGGTAAATCCTCCAAGAACTCAGGGGTACCGTGGTCGGCATCGGAACCCATGAAAGTGGCATGGAAGTTGGGGGAATCGGGATGGTGCCACTTCATGGTGGTTTATCGATTAAGTGGGAATCACGGTGGGGGAGAAGAGGGAGAGACAAATGAGATATGGCAGGGGAGGGCCATAGTAGACCAGGGAAATTAGGGCTTTTAAAATGGGGGTGAAGACGATCGAGAGAGAGAGATGTGCAGAATGAATGATGAGAGAAGAAAGAGAGTGTCGATAATTAGGTGGGGTGGGGTGGGTGTGTTGGGTAGGGTTAATTAAGAGGGTAATTAATTGTTATTAATTAACTTCTTAATTAGATGTTTAAGTTGTTAAGGGTGGGTTTACAGTGGCAAAGGGTAGAAAATAGGGTAAAGGAATGAGGGTATATGTGTAATTATGTGCAAATAGATACAAATAAAAAGGACAAAATAAAAGGGGCAAGTGAGAACAAATAAAAGGGACGGAAGGAGTATGTGATAGTATAAGAAAAATATTAATTATTAATTTTTTTAGGTAATACCCATTAAAAATTCAAATATAATTTACTCCCATTTTTATAGATAATTTTCAAATTCCTCTTTTTCTTAAAAAATATGGGACAAAACTACTCACTTCTCAAACTAGGGGTGTGCATCGGCCGGTCGGTTCGACCGACCGACCACAATTTAGCAAACCGACAAACCGACCGAATGCTGATTTTTTGGATCCGGGCCGGACCGAATTTTTTTTTGCACCGAATTTGGGCCGAACCGAAATAATTCAGTCAGTTCGGCCGGTTATGTTTAAACCCAAAAAAAAGTAAAAAAAACAAAACTTTATCTCAATCTAGAAAAAAGAAAGAACGAATCCACCATTCTATACTTGAATAAAGGATAAGATGGTTCTGCTTTACTCAATTATTTTTCATACTTCGATTTGTATGGATTGTGATGGGGCCAAACATTTTTCTGCTATTCATTAACAATCACCAGCTAAACTATTAACAATAATTCCTAAATTAGATAATTAATTAAGAAAAAACTCATTCTTGTAATTGAGCAAAGAACAATTACTCCCTGAATCAGATAAGCTTCACTGAGTGCGACGGTAGCCGGAGAACAGGAGAAGCAGAGGATTTTTTGCGGAGTGGTGACTGGTGCGATGGTGGCTGGAGAATGGGAGAAGTGGAGGACCGGAGTACAGTAGAGAGATTTGAGAGTTGAGAGAGAGTTTTCTGGTTTTGAATGAGAGATTTGGAAAACCAGCAAGGTTCAAGGCATGGTAGGACCTCTCTCCATGTTTATGAACTGTTGAAGAAATACGAGGTAATGACGGTGGCCGGAGAATGGGAGAAGTGGAGGACCGGAGTACAGTAGAGAGACTTGAGAGAAGAGTTTTCTGGTTTGAGCTTTGAGGCATAGCGGCAGGATACAACAGGAGAATAGTAAGGGTTTTTTTTTCACTTTATATTTATATTTAATTATTTACTTATTACAAATTCGGTCGATTCGGTCCCCGACCGAACAAATTTATGAAAATCGGGAACCGAACCGAGAACCGAAATCCGACAATTTTACAAACCGAGCCAAGAACCGACGTGTATAAAAACCGGACCGAACCGACCAAACCCCATCGGTTCGGCCGGTTTTTCAAGTCCGGTTCAGCCCGTGCACACACTCATCTCAAACAGATTGTCTTGTGTTGATTTTATATGAGAATTGAAGTGATTCTTTTTTTTTTCATATACCAAATATCTATTTGTTCCACATAATATCATACAAATATAAAAGTTGCCCCGATGGTACATAATTGACCTTTCTACACGCACAATTATCGACCCGTTCACAAATTGTTAATAATTTTTCTGTCAATTTTCCTACACATTCAACGTTTTCCAACGGAAACGATTAATCAAACAATTCGAGACAGTGTGGTAGAATTATTCAAACCTATTTGAAATTTATAAGTCGTTCTTGTTTCAAACCCGATTCAAAAAATTAGTCGTATGTGTTCCTTTCTAAAAAAAAATCCGTATAGCAATACCCGTCGGTTGAGAATTGATCTGTCTACCGCCATGGCTCGGAACCGGTCCATTGACCACGACTCTGATTTAAAAATGTGTAATTTATGAAACTCAAATAGAATTTATATATACCCAAAATTTAATAAAAAAATATATTCAATTTTAATATATAGTATAGATACTATAAGCAACCCCAGTCTCCTTTTACACATGTTCTACATTTTTAAGTATTCAAGTTTAATTTATGCATATAATTATTTAGCTTAATTTCCATTTTGCAATTCACACTACTTTCAATTACTCCCTCCGTCCCCCAAAAGATGACCCTCTTTTCTTTTCGGGACGTCCTGCGAAAGATGACCTCTTTCTACATCAGGAAATAATTATTGCATCCACACTACTTTTACATTTACATTCACACTATTTTTACATTCTCTATTATTTATTCACACTAATTTTACATTCTTTATCAATAAAATATTCCACTAAATACACTCACTACCTTTATTCTTAATTTTCGTACCGAAAAGAAAAGGGTTATCTTTCATGGGACGGAAGGAGTTGTATATACATTTGACAAGTGGAGTTTAAAATAATAGTGTACGTGAGTTGCAGTTTCAGGGTTCAGTGGTGGTGCATATTCGTACCAAGCATACTTCACCGCCCTGGCAGTGGTGGTGGCAGAATGAGAGGCAGACGGTGGTACGGCGAATATGCATGTTCCCACCACCCAAACACAAAGGTACGTAAAAAGGTATGAAAATATAAAATTTGGCTAGATTTGGTCCAATTTCAGCTATAATTTGTTCAAGTTAAGTTTCTTTACAACGAAAATTTTCGGTAATAGAGAGTGGCTAGATGAATGAATTAATGCAAACATAATTGCATGTCAAAAGTATAGTATTTATTTATTTTTTATTTTTAGAGTTGTGGAATGCGAGGAGGAATAGTAAGTAAGGTTTAAAAACTTAAAATTCATATTGGTACGTTTAGAATGTTCATCACTATTCGGGAGTTTGAAAAATGACGTATCTTATTTTTTTCTTACTCGTTGATTGTTTTCCATTTAGGAAAAAAAAAATATTAGTATAATTTATAAAATTGTTATAAGTTATAACGCTAAGTTTAGATTTTCCTTCCATATTATACTATATAGAATACATTAAAATACCATAGATATTGATTTGATGATTTTTGATCTTGTTAAGATTTTGTTTCCATATCAAACATAATATAGAATATAAATATGATAAATATTGATTATAAATTTCAAAAATTTGAGAATTTAGATAAACAGAAACGGAGGAATATGAGAGGTGCCACATAGGATTTTATTTTAGAGTGATGCACCCATATAGCAAAATCCCCCCTTAAATTACAATATATGTCAAGCAACATAATATGGTAAAAATATAGCCAAAAATGTGTTTTGTGGACAAAAATACTCTTACTACATTATGGAGGTTATTTTCAGATTTATACAAAACAAAAACGTCACCCACCATTCTAAAATCCCCATTTCCCTCATTTCCCACATTTTCACTTTCTCTATCTAAATAACCTCTCCACCACCAAACCCTAACTTTCCCCAAACCCGCCGTCCACCACCCATCTCTCCCCCATTTCAACCTCATTTCCGCCACCCTCCGCCTCAGCCCCTCGCGCCGCCGCCAAAACCCTAGCCATCGCCAAAAACCCTCCGCCTCAGCCGTCCATCCATGGCTTCTGAGAATGAAGAAAGCAAATCAGTGGAAGAAGAACAAAGTCCTCCACATGTAGATGAAGAACAAACTTCTCCGACTATAGATGAAGAAGAAGACGCCGGAGATGAAGAAGCCGCCGGAGACGAACAAGGCGGCGGAGAGGAAGAAGCAGACGGAGACGACGAACCCGACGGCGACGAAAGAAGACGGCGCAGAGAAAGAAGCTGTCGCCGTCGATTTGGGCGGCTCTGAAACAGAAATCCCCAGCGACCAAAATCTCTCAGATTCCGGTGACAGTGCAACACGAGAGAGGAAGAAAAAATGAAAGCACGATGACACATGCAAAATCCAACCATCGAAGAAGAAAAAGAAGGATGAGAGGCAAGACAAGAGAAAGGGAAAAAAAAAGGAAGGAGAAGAAGAAGAGCAGCAAGAATCCGCCGTCGACAGTGAAGCGAGCGAAGATGACAAATCTGTCAACCTCTACGAGAAACAAAAGGTAAAATTTGAATTTCTCATCTCCCGGGCTTGATGCGAATTGATAAATTCTTCCGATTTGTGCTTAGAAATTCTTTGAATGTCTAGATCTGATTTTGTTTCTCTCATAAACTATTTCGAAATTATAATTTCGCAACATCTTGGATGCCTCTTTCAACCGTGAAACCTCTTTCAACCGTGAAATCTGCAATTTATATGTGCGTAATGTTGCGAATTACGCAATTCGCAACACTAATGGTGTATAGTGTTGCGAATTGTGAAATTCGCAACTTATATCGCATATTATTTCGTTTATTCGTCGTTGCGAAATTGTCATTTCGCAACATGTTGATGCATTTTTTAATACTTGGAATCTGGAATTTATGTGCATAATGTTGCAAAATTCTCAATTCGCAACAGAAATGGTTTACAGTGTTGCGAATTCTGAAATTCGCAACCACCTGTGTTTATTACTTTGTGTAGTTGTCGTTGCGAAATTACAATTTCGCAACATAATTGATGACTTCATGAATGCTTGGGATTTTATATGTGCATAATGTTGCGAATTTCGCAATTCGCAACACAAATGGTGTACAGTGTTGCGAAGGTGAAATTCGCAACGAACTTTGATTATTACTTCGTTTAGTTGTCGTTGCGAAATTATAATTTCGCAACAACTGTTTCATTTCTGAATTACTGAATTTCGCCTTCTTCATTGCAGATCCAATGGACATTCAAGCGCAAGGGACTTGCAGCGGTGCACCACCGGATAATGCTAACCGGTGGTGAGTGCACAGTGAATGACATAACGTCAGTCCTTGAAACTTTTAGCAAAAAATCTATTCTCGCGTTGAAGCAATCATCGATTGTGGCATTCATGAAGCTCCCGGCTCTTGTGTCCAGATCCGACAAAGCTTTACACTTCATGATTTCCCGCCAAGTCAAACCGGATCCGGAGGTTGACGAAACAGCATTATTTTTCAAGGTCCAAGGGCGAATTCTTCGATTCTCGCGGGTAGAGTTTGCCTTGGTTTCTGGCCTCAAATTTGGACCTACGCCTCCAAACTTCGATCCATACCAACCCCACCGGATACCAAAGAGTTCAGTCTTCACCAAGCTGATGGGAGGCAAAGAAATGCTAATCTCTCACGTGCGCACAAAATTCATAAACAAGAAGTTTGAGGTGAAAAAGGTGGAGGTAAAGGGGACTGAAGCCGACTACCTCAAGTTGGCGAAGATTCTCTTATGCTGTCTTTATGTGCTTGGATTGGATCCAAACAAGGAGAAGGTCCCACTGTGGATGTGGGCTTTGGTGGAGAGTGACGAGGATTGGGAGAAGTTCCCGTGGGGGAGCCTTGTCTACCAAATAGTGATTGAGAAGATTGACGCCGTGACAAATCAGCCTTGCAAATTCTACCATCTGAAAGGGAACACAATAGCATTCTTAGTAAATATTGTCTACATTTCGTATCATCTGAAATTATTTTTTGTTACGAATATAACAATTCGTATCACTAGAATTGCTACTAATAAGAAATTAAATTTCAGGCTTGGAGGCAATACTGCCTGTTGGGACGGCGATTGGAGGCAAGGACAGCAAGGAATTTATACCTCGCATGCTGAGGTATAAATATATGAGTGCAAAAGGAATGGTGACCTTCAGTTCAAAGGTACAAAATTCAATTTATTCTAATGTCCCGAAATTCTAGTTTCGCAACATGTGTTGTTTCCTTTTTTTTATTTCGTATCAGTTCTAATTGTTATGATTTAATTATTATGTTGCGAAACTCTAATTTCGCAACATATCTTGTTGCTTTTTGTTGCGAATTTTCTATTTCTTAACAGTTTTGTTGCGATCTATTTATTTCATAACAGTATCACTTGTTGTGTGCATTTCTTCAAAAAAGTTTTATAATTTTTTACTCATGCTACGAAATTGCAAATTCGTATCACTATAGTTTGTGTCGAATTATTAATTTCGTAACATTGTTACCTGTTATTATTATATTCTGATGTTACGAAATTCTAGTTTCGCAATATGAATTGTTGCGATTGGATTATTTCGTATCAGTGCTTTTTGTTATGATTTTGTTGTTGTGTTGCGAAATTCTAATTTCGTAACATATGTTGTTGCGAATTTTTAAATTCGTAACATTTGTTGTTGCGATCCTTTTCTTTCAGTAACATTTTATGTGTCGAATTTTCAAATTCGTAACAGTATTACAGAGTTGCTTCTTTCCTTTGTAGGTGCTGATCCCGGAACTGAAGCCCACCAAAAAGGAAAAGGAGACAGCATTCTGGAAATCTCTTGCTAAGGATCCTGAAAAGAAGCCATTTGCCTTTGAATATGATCCTACTGACAATATGAAGAAGAGGAAGCGTGCACTTGATGATGATGAAGCCATCGCTGCTGTCCCAATTAGTGCTTCCACTTCTACTGCTGCTGCTCACCTACTCCCTTCAAACATCCAATCTGCTGAAGATAGGGAGACTTTCATCAAGGAGATCGGGGATTATGCCGGGAGTATAGCAGCAACAAGAGCTAGAATAGAGGTTGAGGCTATTCTCCAAACTCAACAAGAACAAATGCTTCAAGCACTAATGCAATCCCAAAAGGAGCAACAACAGGAGCTTGTCGAGGCTGTGGGGGATTATATTCTGAAGAAGCTGCTCGAAGTTGAAGCACAAAAGGGAATAGACTCACAGCAAGCAGCAGCAGCAGCAACGACATCAACGGCCCTCCCTCTTGAAGAAATGGCAACAGCAACAGCAGCATCAAAGGCGGCAGCAGCGGCATCAATGGCACCAGCCTCCGCCTCTCTTCCAACAAATTTAGCAGTAGCCTCCCCCTCCATTGAGATTGAAAAGCCACCACCCTCGAACAGTGGTGAAGAGAAGCAGCAAGACCTTACCACCACCAAGCCGGAGACCAAACAGGTAAGAAAACGAACAAGAAAGACAAAATGACAAACAATGATGTTTTATCTCTATCTTTTTTTTTTAATTTATGGACAAATTTGTTGTATTCACCGTATAAACAATTTGTAGAATTGATACGAATTTACTAATTCGTATCAACGTTGTTGTATTATTAAGTATTCGTATTATTGCTAAGAAACTTTATTTCCAACATTGCCCGCTCCGATTCACGCTGTATCAAAACCCTCTCCAAAGGTGCACGCTCCATCCAAGCCGGTGGCAAGTGGTCCTCCAACATTGCCTGCTCCGATCAATGCTCTATCAAAACCTGCTCCAAAGGTGCATGCCCCATCAAAGCCTGTGGCAAGTGGTCCTCCAACATTGCCTGCTCCGATCAATATTCTATCAAAACCCGCTCCAAAGGTGCACACTCCATCAAATCCTATGGCAAGTGTAAGTGCAATTCCAAAAGTGATCTTGAGTACGAGGCCCGTTAGGAGGAAGTTTCCAGCACCCGTACATAGGAGTCCATTCCTTCCTAATGACGTACGTCCGGGAAGAGACATGTTCGAACATTTCTTGAACTTGGATAATGGAGTGTAAGTTTCCTTATTAAATATTTCTTTAGTACATTAATAACAATAATGCAAATTACTTTGTAAATATGCTTTTAAAATAACAGGAGGAATGTTGGATTGCTTTGTGATGTCGAGAAAGATTTCTTCGAACACATCTTGAACAACAAAAAAGAGCTCCACGGGGATCACATCGAAGCATACCTCGCTGTACTCACCTCGGATCCAGCCCTTGCTGGACTCAAACATATCAACTCCAATATTGCAATCACATCATGTTTCTTCATAGTAAATTGCACTTATTTTATCTGTTTTTACCTTGATACGAACTTATAAATTAGTAACAGGTGCCTCTGATTTATGTTACGAATTTATAATTTCGCAACACAAATAAAATCATTTATTGTTGCGAATTTATAAATTCGCAACATACCTGAAATCTTTTCGTGTTATGAATTTATAATTTCGCAACACAAATAAAATTATTTATTGTTGTGAATTTATAACTTCGCAACATACCTGAAATCTTTTCGTGTTACGAATTTATAATTACGCAACATAAATGTAATCATGTGTCTGTGATTTGTAATTTCGAAACTTATAATTTCGTAACAAACAAATAATCATCTCGTGTTACGAATTTAAAAATTCGTGGCATGTGTCTGTGATTTATTACTTGGTGTTTGTAATATTATTTTTATGATTTGTTAATAGGAAGCGGTTGATGAGGTGTTCGAAGAAATGCACAGTGATAAGAAACACTTTGATGAACCGTTTAACCACAAATTGTTCAACACTCAACTTGAAGAGGTTGTTCCAGCAGAATTGATGGAAAGATTGTGCTTATTTGCTGAGGGTTTACAGTCGAATTGGGGCCCAAACATGAAGAAGTGGATCGATTGCGAAAAGGTAAAACTAAATTAAAACTATTACAATTTTTTTCATGTTACGAAATTACTGTTTCTCATGTTACGATTTTATCATTTCGTATCAGTAGTTTATAACAGTTTGCCATGTGTACATGTTACGAATTAAACATTTCGTATTGATGTTCCTTGTAGGTTGTAGCGGTTTGCAATTACAAAGATCATTGGGGGACCATCCTGATCAATCTCAAGAAGCAAAAACTTGTGCTGTATGATTTATTTCAGTGGATATTCGAGGATCAACACTTGACGAATAGGAAGGACATCTTCCTACCCCTCACAAGGCTTATCCCACAAATAATGAAGGAAATCGGATACTTCGAGCATCATGGGATAAAAAAACCAACTCTAACACAATGGGAGTTTAGTATGCCACCGAAGTCAAAGAATACCTTCAAACAAAAAGGGGATGTGAAGTGTGGCCTCTATGCATTGAAGTACGTGGAGCAGATCCTGTCGAGTATCCCGCTGCCAAAATGCTTCAAGAAAGAAGAGGAGTATGATCATTATCGCGACCACATTGCCCGAACTATATTTGCTCACAGCACGGATCAAGCTATTCCCATGGTATTGGACAATAATTCTTGAAACAATATTTTGTATGACCTTTTGTCTTTGCTAACTGCACATATTTTGCTCAAAACAATTCGTATTTTGCAAGATTTAGTAGCACTTATGGTAGGTAAATATGCAGCTGTTTACGAAATTGCAATTTCGTAACTCTATCGATTGTATCGAATTATTATTTTCGCAACATGATTGGTTGCGATTTGTTTATATCATAACGTAGGTAACTGTTATGATTTTATTGCTATGATAATAAACGAAGGAATAAGCAAAGGTAGTTGCGAATTTCACAATTCGCAACACCATATACAAAATTGTGTTGCGAAAAGCGAAATTCGCAACATTATCCACCTATAAATTCCCAAGCATTGAAAAAGACATCAAACATGTTGCGAAATTATAATTTCACAACGTCACTAAAACGAAACAAAAAACAAAGTTAGTTGCGAATTTCAAATTTCGCAACACCATAAACGGAATGTGTTGCGAATTACAAAATTCGCAACATTATGCACCTAAAAATTCCAGAATGCAAGCATTCAAAAAGATCCTCAAACATGTAGCGAAAATGTAATTGTGTAACTTGAGTTTAACGATAATCCATAATAATAACAAATGTAACAGTTAAGGAATCAATAATTCGCAACTGACCACAACGATAATACATAAAAATACGACAATAAATATAAATAAAACAATAAAAAATATCATGCGAATCTATTTGGGTCTTGACACGTTAAACGAGTATGCCCCTCTACCCCGCAGATCCCACATTTCTTCTTTTTCCGAGTCTTTGGTTTACTGCTACTCACTTCCTCATCCCTAGTAATATCTTCTAACACTGTAGTGCATGAGTTTTGGTAATGACCTCCTCGATGGCATCGAGAGCACACACGATCTCCAAATTGAATCCTCTTCTTTCTTGGTCGACCAGCCTGTCTAGGGTTAGGAGGGGTGCCAACAACCCTCGAGGCAACGTCGTCGGGTGCAAACCATTCATCTTGTTCCAGGATCGGCATCACTTCACCAGCATAAGATTTAAGCCAAGACTCAGTCGAGTAATATCGATGCACATATGAAACTGGGGCTTGTCTGGCGAAACTGCAAAAACAAAAACAATATTTCAGTTACGAAATTCACAATTCGCAACAAAATAACACCAAACAATATTGTACATATAAAACTAATGTTACGAAATATCACAATTTCGTAACACCCTATGTTACGAAACAACAAATTCATAACAAGGAATGATACGAAATACACAATACTCTACACAATTTCATAACGAACTAACATCACCTTATTGCTGCAGCGGCATGAGAACAAGGTATAAGATCAAAATCAAATACGTGACACGAACACTCTCGAACAGCAAGATCAACCATATGGCTGTGAGATCCAGAAATGACCTTGCATTTAATCTCACTAATAGGTTCAACCTTCATATACCTCCCCAACTCAATAGCTTTCTCTAGCCTCTTGGTTGCATACTCCGATAGCTCTTGGGATCTAGCTGCAGCCCTGGTACGGCGCTTAAAAAACCAATCCTGACATATCTTCCTGACATACTCAAGTAAAGAACACACTGGGAAAGATCTAGCCCATTTTATTCTAGCATTCAAAACCTCTACTGCATTTGATGTTCCAAAGTAGTACCGGCGAACAGGGCATTTGCATACAGCCCATCTGATAGGGTCAAGATTCATAACCCTAGCATGTGCACGAGGAGCTGTCTGTTGCAGATTCGCCATGTATTCATCAAAATCAGAATCCTTATAAGTCGTTGTTGCAGCGTGGAAAATATCAGCCACAAAAGAGCCGTAACCCCATTTCTTCATGTTACTTTGTATATGAAATGAACACAACCCGTGGGGGATCCCTGGATAAACCGAATCCACTGCATTCTTTATACTCAAGTGCTGATCAGACACAATCAAAAGATCGGCGGGACAACTAAATGCATTACGAATTTGGTTGAGAAACCAAGTCCATGATGAATCATTTTCTTTGTCCCCAATCCCAAAAGCCAAAGGAATTATCTGCTCATTAGCATCCTTTGTTGCAGCAATAAACATAATACCCTTGTATTTTCCTTTCAAGTGGGTTCCATCAAGCACAATAACAGGGCGACACGAACTAAATGCTCTTATACATGCACCAAGAGCAAAGAAAACAAATTGAAAAATACCATCATCACGTGTCTGTAGATCCACCAACGATCCAGGATTTAAGTCCTTTAGCATATAGAGGTACGTCGGCAGTAACTGAAAGTATCCAAAAACAATCATTAATACAAACATACTCATAAATTCGTTACACAAGACATTACGAATTGTGAAATTCGCAACATTCAAAAAGCCTCAAACATGTTAAGAAATTATAATTTTGTAACACCAAATCAACTAACCAAAATGCAAAGTTAGTTACGAATTTCACTATTAGCAACACTATACACCAATTTTGTTACGAATTGTGAAATTCGCAACATTATGCACCTATAAATTCCAGATTCCAAGCATTCAAAAAGTTCCTAAAACATGTTACGAAACATAGTCATAAATTCGTAACACACACCATTACGAATTTAATAAATTCGTAACATGCATACCAAAAAAAAAAATATATCAAACTTAAGTACCTGAAAAGACTTGTCTGCATCACCGTAAGATTGTTTTACTGCATGGTTCTTCCCAGCCAACGCAGTTCGGTACGTCACATGAACACCATAATCCCTTAACAACTTCCCTTGAATATCCCGAGGCCTAAGGAAGAAACCATCCTCGGTCAAATTCTCAACAAATTCGGCAGCTACGACTTTAGAAGAAACCTTTGGATGAGGATTATATCTCAAATCAATTTCACAATTGTGAGGTCTCCAATGAGTGATTTGCCAAGCCTTGCCCATCGCAGATGCTCGAATAACAAATTCACATCTATCCCCAAATTTACATATGAGATGATAACGAGAACCACTCGAGCGCTCTGTCACATACTCCACATGATTTTTCATGTGGTAATTCCCAACAGCTGTTTGCATTACCGACTTGTCACGAAAGATACCACCAATCACAAGCTCATTTGTCACTGGCTGGGAAGGTATGACGAAATCATCTGATGCAATAGAAGCTTGCTCTGCTGCACCAGGAACAATCCACAGTGCAACCTCTTTCTTCTTTTCCTCATTAATAATTGTGTTAGCTTCATTATGCTCACCTCCACTGCAATAATCAGCCGAATCATCACAATCATCATACACATCATCCATGTCATCAGATTTACTATCATACATTTCATCACCAACATTCTCAAAATTGGATTCCTCATTATCAACATCAAACTCACACTGGATCTTATTTTGCAAACTCAAAACATTAGTATTTCAACGTTTCCTACTAGATGAACATGCATTCATTCTAGGATAAACGGTGATATATACCGTAGGCAAATCCAACAACCCCAACATACTAGACAACTCAAAGTCATCCGTTATCTTTATTCTCATAGTCTCCCCAGTAGGTGACTCAACTAAAGCATCTACATCAAATGCATACATGCTATTATATTTTTTCAATCACACCTCAATCTTGCTCAAAAATTGTTGAAAGCTTATACCCGTTGGAGGAATGGGAATATACTCCTTTCTCCCACCTACATATATATTCTCATCCCAATGCCCTCCATGCACAACAATTAAGCACGATGGACTCATCTGCATAAAAGGAGTAAGATTTACATTAGATACAGCGTTACGAAATGAATAAATCGTAACATAAAAAACATGTTGCGAAATTATAAATGCGTAACGTCAAAGAAACGAACAAAAATGCAAATGTAGTTACGAAATTCACAATTCGCTACACAATTAATAACATTGTGTTACGAATTGTGAAATTCGCAACATTATACACATAAAAATTTCATAATCGAAACCTTCAAAAAGTCTCAAACATGTTGCGAAAATAGAATTTCGTAACTTACGAAAATGCAAAGTTAGTTACGAAATTCACAATTCGCTACATTATTATACACCTCAAAATTTCAGATCCGAAACATTCAAACAGTCTCAAACATGTTGCGAAATTGTAAATTCGTAACGTTAAATAAACGAGACAAAATGCATAGTCAGTTACGAATTTCATAATACGTAACACTATATACGACATTTCGTATAAAGTGTTACGAATTACAAAATTCGCAACATTGTATACGTATAAATTTCGAAACACAATAGCCACAAACATGTTACGAAAATAATTTACACGTACGAAATGAACAAATAGTAATAAAACACATACGAAAACAACAAATCGCAACATATAAAAACAACATACCAATATGCAAATTCAAAATCGAAGAATCTTGTGAACAAACACCAATCAACGGCGACGGTGACAAAAAAAGCTCAATGGCAACGACAATGACGAAAAGCTACAACCAATCGACGGCGGCGGCAACAACACACCTCAACGGCGGCGACGGGAGTGCGACGGCAGAGGCGACAGGATGGCGACAGCTCAACGGCGGCGACGGGATGGCGACAGCTCCATAGCGGCGGCTGCTGGGCGGCGAAGGCAGAGAGGCGGCGGAGGTAGATGAACAGCGAGAGAGAGACAGTGGCAGCTCGAATGCAGAGAGTGGCAACGAGAGAGAGAGAGAGAGAGAGAGAGTGGCAGCGAGAGAGAGAGAGAGAGTGGGCGGCGACGGCAGAGATGGCGACGACGGCAATAGGATGGTCGAGAGGCAGCTCGACGGCGGCGGAGAGCGGATGTGTTCAGATCTAGGAAGAAGAGTATGAAAAATGAAGAAGAAAGAAGAAAAAAACAGAAGAGAAAAAACGAGAGAAAAAATGAGATGGAGGAGAAGAAAGAAAGAGAAAAGAAAGGGGTATTTTTGTCCCAAAATCACATTTTTGGCTACAATTTGACAATATTAAGTTCCTTGACAACTATTGTAGTCAACCCAGTCAAACTGGCTATATGGATGTATTTTCTCTTTATTTTATATAGAGTCGTTTTCGTTTATATAATATATATAAATAGATAGATAGATTTATCATTGAAAAGTAATAGAAAAGAAAACGTAGAACAATATTATCATTTCTACCGTTTCTTATCACATGGACAATATTATCCCACATCTCATTCATATTAATATTTTTCATAATTGGAGTGTAAAGGAGGGAAAATGAGGGTTATTCGGAAATATTATCCATCATACCTGGGAAAATTATCAATTATAGTAAATATGTGAAAATACTATCAATTATACCATTTTCCATCAAAGTAAACACATGCTCTAAAACAAAAGCGTATAATGCAATCTTATGTTAGACGGCCGAGACATTTGAGATATACGAACCCTAAATTCAGTTAATGCGTATCTATTCAAGTATAAAGTTTGGTGTGATGGATGGATACGAGTAGTATGACTGTATACAACCATTTTTCAATCCATCATCATGATTTAGTGTGTTCAATACATATCATTCCATAATTGAACAGGTTATATGTTGCATTTTAACAAAACCAATTGCAATTATGTATATTGAACTTTTAACATATACTGTATAACAAAATAAGTGCAAATGGATTAAGAGAAGATTTTGTTATTGACTCCAAATATATAATATTGCAATTGTGAAGTGTGAAGGGTCAATGCCCTACAGAGTCGAAATTATTAATTAGATTTTCAGACAACAAAATCATACAACTTTTCTCCACTTTATAGATATTGGTCAGTGTGCAGGGGTCTAACAATAATTAATTTATATGCAAGAGCGACAATTCTTCGACATGTTTTTTCCTTAAATCGACAGGCTACTAATTTTCATACATATGTACTGATTTAGAATATAGTTAAGACAAAAGTAAAACTAATCGTTACTTTTAACCGCCCTCCTGCTGACTGCTAAAAGCTATTTGAATTTGACTTATTATAAAGTTGTAACGGTTTGTTGTTCAACAAAACAAGTATGGCGCCACACAAATTGCACAACATAATCATTAATATTTAAATTATTGCATAAAGCAGAAACTATTTCATAAAGTAAATAAGCAAATCGACAAAGATTAATTCGGGTTAAGATAAATTGTACTTAATGGGCCTACGCCTATCCTGTCTCTACCAGTTGAATAAGGCCCATCAGGCCATATCACCCACACAAGAATGTTTCTTGACATGGGCTTCATTATCTCTCTCGAATAAAAGGGAGTTTTCGCTCTAATTTTCTTTTCCAAACTAAAATGATGATACATCATGTATCATGTATGTCCCTCGCATAATGTGATACATGTCATGTATATTCATGAGGCACATATATATAGCATAGGTTTCAATTTCTAGGTAATACACATGAATACTACAAATTAAGATATAGTAATAATTGTCTATCAAAATAAAATTTGATTCCTCATAACTGCGGTCGTCTCTGAACAACTTGATATATTTGAATTTTGGTAGTAATATTATTTGAGTCGTGATTTTGAGCCATAATGACTTAGCCATAATAGGTTTATTTTGGTAATAGTAGTATTTTTTGAATTTTACATAAAATAATTAATTTTTCTTAATTATATGTATACAATTCTACCCTTACAAGATTTTATGAAAGAGATTAGGAAAATATATGACTCGTCTTTTATTCTTCGATTTGTTTCCTTATGCAATAGAAAGAATCAGAAGAAAATATACAGAATTCTGCTTCTCAGACAATTTTTTACTTTCTCTTCATCTTCTTTCTGCAACTACAAAGTGAAGATATCGATTGAGGTCTTTTCTCCAACTAAATCTTATTCAAAACCCAATAAAACAGGAAAAAAAAAGAAGAAACAATTAGGATTCAAATATAAAATTCACTGAATCAAGTAAACAAATCTTTCGTCGATACGTCCATGACTTGTGCAGATGGAAACAATCTAGATTTAGAAGCAAGTTTTTTGTGCAGATGGAAAATTTCTTCTAATTGTTTCGCTACCCAAAAGGCAGAATCAGAACCAAATCATTTTCAACTATGCTCAAACTTTTTATTTGTGAGAACAGAAAAGAAATCAAGAAGTATTTGGCGATAAAGATGGAGAAGAAAAAACATTGGTGAATTGTCTGGCCCACAAGGTGTTTGATGAATTGTCTGATTGATTTAAATAAAATTCATTCATTATATATCCTCATGGTTCGAATTTTGTTGCTGATCCGCCGTAATATCATGACCAAATCCGAAGAGATCATCATAAAGAGAGCTTAAATCGTCACCCATGCTTCCTATTTTTTTTTTCTCTCAACTTTTTTTAGTGTTTACTGCAATCATAAAGAGAGCTTAAATCCAAATTTTGTTTTGCCATAGGAATATTGCTATCCCTTGATTTTTGATAGATTCGGCAATCCCTTGATTTTTGACAGATTTGCAATCCATTGATTTTTGGCGGATGATATTGCAAGAGGAAACTAACAAAAAAAATACCAAAACATAAATCACACTTCTTTTATGGCACTCCCATCGTGACCAAGATTGATGCATGCGAAACTCATTAATGCAACTGCACATTCGATTTGGTGAATATTTTCGGGTGTACTAGGTAATAAATGAAGCCACTAAGGTTGGTGGTGGTAGTAATGGGGAAGAATAATCACATTCAAACTCATAACCTCGCATTCAAACATACACAATCAACAAACATACTCACAAAAAAAAAAACAAAAACGAATCATCATTCCAAGCATCCAAGATCTCGCCCAAGAAGAACGAAAGCATCAAAGGGGGCTCCGTGGTGTTCCTTACTTCATACAAAGGTAAGCATAATATGCATAATGTTTGTTCATTTGATATAGTTGCTGCTGAAATTAGGGTATTGTTAGGGTAAAATTAGGGTTTTCAAAGTATAATACAAGATATGCTTCATCTTATGTCATGAAATATGCTATTTTGTTCATATAATGGTGTATTAAATTAAAAACTTCATGGTATCGGAGGGTTAAAAGAAGTTGAAATACCTAGTTCTAAGCTCACCACGAATTCTGCCATGCTCACGATACTGAAGTACACCGTGTTCACGATGGTGATGACCATCGTGAGGTCACGATGACAATACCCATCGTGAGCTCACGAATCGTGACCTCACGATGGACAGATGTGTGCTAAACAAGTATTTTCATTGATTGTTTACACTTCATTTTTGTATCTTTTGTTAATTTCAGATGTCTTTACGCCGTATTATTATATATCACGGCGGTCATTGGGAACGATCGATATATATGAACGGAGATTTATTTCTTGTCTACATCGACCCCGACACGATTAATCGTGCTAACCTTGTGGAACTCATTAGAGAGGGTTTGAATGGTGGGAAGGAGACCGAATATGTGTTATGGTACCAATGCTGAATCGAGACTGTCACTACATTCAACAAGTTTTCTCTATCAGTACAAGCAAGTCTCTCTCTTCCTATTCGAGCAATCACCGAGCATGTTTATAAAGTAGACGAAGATAATCAACAATATCAAGTCGATCTTCAAAATTGGACGTGTGATTGTCGTGTCTTCGATGAGGATATGATTCCATGTAAGCATACTGCTGCCGCTATAAGGTAAAATTTATATTATTTCTTAGAATTTTCTACTATTTTTATATTCATTTTGTATGTAAGTAATTCCATTTTTCCTATTTTAATAGGCGGACTGGCATTGGTTTGAATGTGTATGATTTCGTAAATAGATATTTCAAACAAGACAGTCTAAGACACACTTATGCTAAGCATATCAATCAAATACCACACCCCGATGAGTGGAATGTGCCGCCGGAGATCAAATCAATTAAGGTTTATCCTTCAAAAGATGTACGTCAGGCCGGTCGTCCAAGAACGAGCCATGCTCGGTCAGCAGTTGAAGGCACGAGAGCACGACGTCCTCAAGTTTGCTCAAGGTGTGGTGGATCTAGGCACAACAGAAAAAAATGCACGACATCAATCCCCCGGATGGAGTCGATTTGAATATCCCTCTCCAACAAACAGAGAATGAACAAAATTTTCATGATTTTGGGGGAGTAGAATCAAGTCAACGACGTCGGAGGAAAAAAAGATGTAGCAATTATCGTCGTGAGGGTCATGATATTAGAGCATGTCCTTACCCAATTGAAGATGAAATATAGAAGTTTTTGGCATATGTTGAGTTTATGGCATTGTATTAACCTTTTTAAACATTTAATATCTGTTTTTATGTTCAGAATATTTGAGACATGTATTATCTGCATACATGGATGATTTTTGGTGTGTTCCTGCCTTGATCACGATGAGATAGTAATCGTGAGGTCACGATAGAGGGACAACCGTGACATCACGATAGTCACTCCAATCGTGACCTCACGATGGTGATACCATCGTCATGAAGCCAGATTACCCGATAAAGTGGGACAGAATCTCAAACTTTTTATTTCAACCATACGTACATTACCCTTCTTTTCCCCCCAATACCCAACATATATCATTCTTATCACATTCATCTCCCTCTTGTCCACCGCCGCCGCCCCCACCGCTCATTTTCGATTGGAGGTACGTTTCTTCGACCCCAATGTCACCCAATTATGAGGAGTTATGAAATTATCTTTGGTTTTATGTTTTGATGAATTGGTTATCTAGTATTCTTTTGCAAGAATTCTTTAATTTTGTTTGATATGATGATGTTGTTGTTGTTGTTTTATGTTCGATATATGTTGTCGTTTTTTAATTTGGTTTGCTATGTTGAATTAAGAGGAATATGTTGATGTTGTTGATATGTAAGAATTTTTCAATTTATGTGTCAATTGTTGAAGTTGGTTGAAGATGTTGATGTTGATGTTGATGTTCGATTTATGTTTTCCGCAGATGTATGAATTAAAGTGATTGGTTGAACATAAAACGTGACAAATTCTTGAATTTAATTGGTTGATGTTCATGTTCGCTTTACGTTTTGTCGTATTTGGATGGTTGTAGATGTCGATAGAGCCATCTGGTTCAGACTTGTGTTGTCTATCAGGAGACAAACCTTTTTTCGATGTTATCCTAGCCAAGTCACATGTTTTGGCCCCTTGGCATTTGGTAAGAATTTCTACCACTAAACAAACAATTAATGTGTTTTGTATGACTTTTTTTAGAATTTAATCAATGCTTTGTGTGCAATAATAGCATGTACCGGCACATATTATTTCTAAACTTCCTCGTGCGAATATGCCAATGGTTGTCAATCATAAGGGAACCGAATGTCAGTTGATGTACCTTGGATCTTTAAAGAAATCGAAGTTTGAGTATGCAGGGTGGAAACAATTCACACGCACTTTCGACCTCAAAGTAGATGATGCCGTGATCTTTGAGGTGGTGGAGTCGACACTGTATATTATTAGATGCCGAGTGCTGATCCTGAGAGACACAGCTTGGTTGCCGCCGGAACTTGAGGCCCAAAATAAGCAGCGCAGGATGGTGCGTCACCCTCCACGGCTCTAGATGTCGACTAGACTTATTTAGAGAGTGTTGGTTGACTTTAGATTTGTTTAAAAGTTATGTTTGAACTTTATTGATGTTAAACTACTAGACTTATTTGGTGATTTGTATGAACGTAGACTTATTTGTGTTGAATTTGATATTTTATTTGATGCTAATTTGATGAAAATGATTTTTTTTCAAGTTCCTGGAAAGGTCGCGATGACCACGCCAAATGTGACATCACGATTGCCCTGCCATCGTGACTTCACGATGGGCGTCCATCGCGAACTCACGATGGGTATCCATCGTGGGCTCACGATGGTGGGAAGTCGTGATCACGATGATGTTTTTATCCCGTCGTGAACTAATTAATCGGATCGATTACGCCGAAAACAATGATTAATTAGTCTTGAAATGTTATATTATGTCTTAAACAACATTTGCACATCATATTTTGCAGTCTTATATCAAAGAAACACTAAATGGGTTAATATTAGAGATGTATTGTTTATCAAATGCAAGAGTCATTGTATATGTAACATATAGTAATGTATTCATTGTTGTGTCACAAATCTCTCCAACACTATAATTGTGTGTTTAAATGTGTAATTTTTCATTTGTTGATGTATTTCAATGTTAAGTAGAACATATTTAACACGTAACAAATTAATATAACCGGTTAAAATACCATAATTAGGCAAAAATCCTAAAGTCACGATGGGGTTCAGCGTGTTCACCGTGAGGTCACGATAAAGCCTACCGTGAGCTCAAGATGGCATCCTCATCGTGAGCTCACGATGGGTTGTATCGTGACCTCACGACTGCCCACCATCGTGAGCTCACGGAGACACATTCCATCGTGTGCTCACGATGGCATCTTCATCGTGAGCTCACGATGGTGGGACTTTCGTGACCAGACCTGAGAGTATGATAATTTACCTGCTCCAAACTATTTCATTCATGTAGTCAATAAATTAAGAAACTATACCATAAAAATAAGATCCAAATACATGTTTCAAACACCATAAACTCGATAAACTAACAAAACTACCCCATAAAATAATATTGAAATACATAAACTAACAACTATACGAGGAAATAAGATTCAAAGACATGTTTCAAACACCATACATAAAACTAGATATTGTCAAGTACTGCAAGCCAATAAATCCTAGTCGCTACGAGCCACCGATATCTTTGAATGTAGCGTTCGGTGATATTTTTCCAGTGTCTCGGCTTACTACTAATCAAACGATCCAAATACATGCATGCAAAGGGGCCGCAACTGCGACTGTCTGTCTGGGCAAACTGGTCTTTGATTGGTATCTTCAAAAGCTTCATTTCACCATCTCGCTTCGTCATTGTTGATTTGTTTTTCCAATAGCCTGAGAGAGCTAGTAGACGAGGAACGAGACGAGTAATGTGCTTGAGCTCGTAATCAATAGGTGCGACCCTTTGCTGATCATATTCGTGTGACATTGAGTCGTACAACTCAACCGTCCAATCAACAATACTTATCTGAATCGTGACCCAATGATTCTCAAAGACATTACACAGAGCGCAGATCTGTTTCAATAAAAAATAGAATAATTTAAATCAATGAAAGGTAAGAAACTTGAAATATATTTCATTAAACACTTACATGTTTGCAATTCGACCATGGAACAGAATTTGGAGAGTCTAGCCCGTTCACAATGTCCTCTAATCCCGGATGCATCTTCCAAAGCTTATACGAGGGCTTTTCTTTTATGTGCATGAATTTTCGATCATCCGGATGTAGGAGTTGCGAATCGGCATGCAAAACTTGCTATCAAATTGACAACATACAAGATTAATATCATTTTTCAATATTTATAATAAAATATAAAGAATATATATTAAAAACTTACAAGTAACTGAGTGCCGATGATGATCGTGTTAGTTGGCCCAATAGTTGGAGCAGTCCTGTTATGCATTCGGATCCTCGTGCGAACCGAAAGCACGTAGAGGTCTACTACCTGAAACAATATAAATTTCAAATTAATTTCAATATAAGTATAAACTTGCTATATAAAATTACTAACTTACTTCTTGAATGAAGTCATCCCTCGAATTCTCCACCAAATTAAATAATTTGTTTGTTAGATGATGACCCGTCTCAATCACAGGCACATAACACTTATATCCCTGCCTCCTAAAGTCAGCATACATCATCCTCAACTTTTCCGTTCTACTTGGAGTTGCATCCTGAAAAGGGGTGCGGACAGCAGCAGATGGTCTACGTTGTCGAGGACCGAAGGTAACATCACCTACCTCCTTACCTGCCTCCTCACCACTCCCCCTCATCCGGCTCCTCATATTGAGCATCATCCTCGTTAACCGGATCATCTAGAACATACTGCTGGGGAATGTGTGAGCTAGAACCTTGGTGCTCACTCGAACCATAGGTCAGCTGCAAAAGTGTATGGTAAGGAAGCAGCTGCAACGTCTGGTGAATGGGCTGCTGCGGCGTCTCTATAATGGGCTGCTGCAGTGTCTCGTAAGGGGCCGACATCGGTATCGGCCGAAAGAGCTGGGCAAACAAGTCCTGACTAATCTATTGTGAGGACTGCGCCTCCTGATCAGCTTGGAACGGCCCAAACTGCTGGAACGGCTCATCACGGACTGTAACACCAATTTGAAGATGCTGAGAAGGAGCCGCAAAGTCGTGAGAAGGGGTCGGCTCAGAGTGGTGGGAAATCTGCCGGTGAGAGTGACGGGAAGGCACCGGCTCAGAGTAGTGGGAAGTCTGCTGATGAGAGTGACGGGAAGGCACCGACTCAGAGTGGTGAGAAGTCTACCGGTGAGAGCAGCGGGAAGGCACCAGCTCAAGGTGGTGAGAAGTCTGCCTCTCGTCATGGTGGGACCCAACTTCAGAATGGTGTGACCGAAGTGGAGAGTGCTGGGCCGAACTGGAGAAGTCTGCATGTGACTAAAACCTGCAGCATAAGAGTGAGGGGCCGGATCCAAGTCCTGGTCAACCATACCAGCCAACATCTGAGTGTCGAATGCCGAGGTAGAGTGACAGTGAGTGTCCAATGTCGTCCTACGACTCCTATGTGACTGTTGTGGAGGACTGTCTGGGCGCCTCATAACAAAAAACTGACTCATTCTCCGAGTAAGTTTAGCAAGGAAGCCGTTGTCAGATTCGTCGTCTAAAACGCTCCTCAACCGGCACTCAATCTCGTCCCCCATGCTGCTCGTGCCCTCATCATGGAGGGGGCATGGTCATCCGTGCAAACAACAGACTCTATCTGGCTCTCACGAGGGCCCTCACTGTGATGTACGAGGTGGTGGGGTACCCTCCTGACGACGCTTCGACATCTGTCGTGCCAGGTCACCATGGACCACCCTTGCTGCTAACTGCTTCAACTTTCCCATAGTATTTTTCTTTGCATTCTTTGTAGTCGGGTTATTTCTGGAAGCAATTTGTTTGGGAGGTATATATCGAACATCAAAAGGGTCTCCATTTTCGAAGCTCAGCATGTAATACTCATAACGCTCTGCTTCCGTAGCTTCAAAACTTTCCAATACCTGAAGCTGCAAAGGTAATGAAAATGTAATATTAGAATTTTAGAAACTAATATAGATAGCATCATTGAATGAATGAAAAACGTTATAAGATCATAAATGTACCCGTAGATTATCGAAGAATTGACTGAAATCAACTTTCATCACTCTTGTGGCCCACATCAAGCACCGGGGCACTCTCTCAATGCGATCTTTAATTCCACATCGATCTCCCAACGCTAGAATCATCTCATAAGTCCAAATCTGTAAAGCCCAAACCGGACCATAGAGGTGGTAGTCCTTGGGGACTGTCTGGGCGTTGTACACATAGGGACACAGTGCTCTCCATGTGTACGAGCCCCATGGGAAGGCATCCCAAGCCTCGAAGTCTTCAACTAACTTCCATGCCCAATCCTCTATGGTGAGTTTGTCCCGACATAGGAGGAAATAATAGTAAATGAGCAAGTTAGCCGCCTTCAAATAGTCTTCGATGTCTCTCACAAGTCCTTTTCTGTTGAAGGCGTCGTGCAACTCATTGGTCTTTATCTCTCGGCCGTTGAAAAATCTGTAGTGAATATCAGTTCTAGGAGGTACATGAACTGCATGTGGATTAAATGTAGAGTTTTCAAAGTGAAGCCCGATGATGAGAGCATATTCCACTGCCGTCATACGAATGGTCGTATGGCCAAGATAAAACCAAAGCTCGTTCTCTGGTACCCGATTAGCACCAATCCCTTGCAACTATCGGGCTATTATCAGATTTAGTGCATTACTTGCACTCTGATTTCTTCTTGCATCAATCAACCGCCTAACAACACCGGCTCTTAGGAATGCCTCGGCTTGATGATCACCGGATATTTCAAATAAAACTCTCCTAATTTCATCAAACATGTCTACCCTCATGTAAAGGTTCACTTTAGGAGACGAATAGAGCATGGCGGGTCTAACAAATTGATAATGTTCCTACAAAATCAATAAAACCAAGTATTAAGTGTGTGGTAACGTGTTATAATTCAATAAACCAACATAACACTAGAAGATGAAGGATGGGGGGATAGCCCGTGGCCATGGTCACAACGGGAGGAGGACCGGCGCGATGACGGCAAAGGGTTCTGCCGTGGTCACGACAGCCCTCGCCATCATGACCTCACGATGGGAAGCTCATCGTGAGCACGGCAGATTCCTTCGCCGTCGTCTTCCCCACCTCCATCGACCCCATAAGAACAACAAACCAACACAAACGTCCAACTACGCAACACACCAACAAGTTCAAAAAAGTTGAACTCTATACACCAAAACAATGTCGAAATCTTCCACATAAAAATCCTAACTCTAACATATAACAATTTCTAATATGTAGAACTAAATAAACATGCATTCAATTGAAAATTTAAGCATGAATTTCAAAAAAAGAAAGGGCACTAACCGGTGGATTTGGGACTCGAAAATTCGAATTTTTCTCCTCTTCGCCGGAGGACGTCGACGGCGACTCATTGCGGCGGAGGTTGCGGCGGCGGTTGCTCATGTTCTTCTGATCACGACGATCAATCGATCGTGAGAAGGACTATCGTGAAGTCGTGAGGGAGGGAGGTCACGATGAAGATGGAGAGAGAGAGAGGTCGGTGGCAGTGGGGGACCGATTTGGGAGAAAGAGAGAGAGAGACTGTCGGGTGGGGGGACCGATTTGGGGGAGAGAGAGAGAGAGATGGGGACGACGAGTGGGTGGGGGGTAGGGTTTAGTTTTGTATTTTGTTGTTTTTTATTTAAGTTTTATTTTGTTATTTTGTAAGTTGAGGGTATATTAGTCTTTTGAAGATTTTTGGTATGTAAAAGAGTGTGAATTATAAAGAGGCTATAGAAGATTACTCTTTTATGTTTTGACATTTAAAAAGTTGGACGCCATATTGCAATGTATATGAATAAATCTATTTCTAAAATAAACTAAGGCTAAATTAGTCACCTAAACAAATTAATTAATTATAGGAAACCAGAATTTTACAAAACCAGCTCACAAAATCCGGTTCAAGGATTTTTTGGCTTAGCCATTATGGCAAAAAATCATTTTCCATATTATTATTAGTACAAATGATTTACGCCTAAAGATATAAAATAAAATATGTTGGTAGCCACTTCTTTTACTGAATCTAGTGGACAGTTGGACACTAGACTAGAATGGGAAAATATAATCCTTTTCATTTAACTTCATCATATCAATTAAATTTTGTTGATACACGTGTCGAGATTCGTTAGCAAAATCTAATCAAGATTGGTTAGTTTATTTCCTCTTAAGAAATGATCGATTAATTTTTTATACACTTCTCCAGCTCATATATCCACCTTCCCAAAAAGGATAAACTTGCATTCTAGATATAAGATTTGAATCTAAAGTGACATAAGTTTGTAGATACCAATTACCACATGATATAATTCATATATAGTAATTTGAACTTTTAACCCTTAATTACTTTATAGTTTGACCTTTTAAAAATTATAAAAACGGTATGATCTTTAACCCTCATGCCCATTATTGGCACGAGAGCAGAAAAGTGATGATCGGATTTCATGTCAGATTGTTGGATTTATACGTGGCATTTTCGCATTATGCTTTTTGACCTCAACATCATCCTCTTTCCTATTATTTTTTTGGCCTGATGCATAAATCTGGCAATTTGATGTAGAATCCGATTACCGTTTTTTCCCTTGTACTATAAATAAGCATAAAAGCTAAAGGTCATGTCATTTTTGTAATTTTTAAAAGGTTAGGCTATAAAGTAACTAACAGGTAAAAGATCAGGTCATAAAATATCCCTATATGAAAATATAATATGTATTTAAGTAGTGCTATATTTTGTTTTGATCATGAAATTCACAATTATGATAAGAATATGTTGTGCATATATCTCGACCAGTAAGCAGGCATTGAATGAGTTCTCGCTTCCATTATTGGAAGCATTTTTCGTTCTTGCCGGACAAAACAATCATCGGCACAAAAGAGTTGTACTTATATTTAATGAAATGAAAATTTGAGATATTTCATGTCATCAAACTATCAAGACAAAAACTTGGGTGCAAATGTTCCACCGTAGAACACCCGCCCATTTGACCCGACCCGCCCCTGACCCGACCCATTTGACCTGGGTTTGACCCGGTCAAACCTCCTTTGACCCTGTCAAACCCCCCTTTGACCATTTTTTTTTTTTTTTAATTTCCAGTTTTTTTTTTAAATTTATTTTTGTTTGCCGCTTCTTCTATGGTCAAGACGCGAGCGAGGGGAGCCGAAGGCCTCGGAGCGAGCCGTAAAAGTCCAAAATGTTGCCCGCCGATTATCCTTATTTTAGTAATCGGAGCGAAGGCGGAGCCGTAAAATCGGAGCCGAAGGCTCCGACGGGGACAAAAAATCTGGAAAAAAAAAAAAAAAAACTGGAAATTAGAAAAAAAAAAAAAAAAAAAAAGAAACTGGCGCGTGGGGCCCACGCACGGCGCGTGGACCGCACGTGCAGGGCGGGTCGGCACGTGGCGGGGCGGGTCAGGTTTTGTACCGTGCAGACATCTGCACACAAGACTTACTCAACTATCAAAGTCACGGGGAGGGATCCCCTACTGTGCTGCTTAGCACTGCAGCCGCTGCTGTGCACCCAAATGCCAACGTTTTTGTATAGTTATTCCACACATTTGATTTCTTTCTCCTTTTTCAGATTTTAAAACTTTCATTCACATTTATTGTTTTGTCGTATAATATTCTAAACAATTCCTTTCATTCGTTTCTTCTTCTTCTTCTTCTTTTCAGATTTTTAAATTTAAATTTTCTTTTTGTTACAGAATACAAAACATACTGTGTCAATTTTTCATAATGCTAACTTCTAAATACACTCTAAAATATTGCATTACTTTCTAAAGTTCGTATTAATTAGTACTTACCTATTTCTAGGCTTGAATTTAAAAATTTAAACTGAAATCCACAAGTAACAAAAAATCGAGCATATTTTCTGTTGTAAACAAATAAGAACAAATTAAAAGCAAACAAAAATATGAATTATTTATGATTTCTGTTAAAGCATACCAAATAAAGGGTTCAACTTTAAATTTTCAACAAATAGCAAAAATTCAATTTTATTGGGGAGAAGAAAACTTACGAGATTTACTGCACTATGTATAATCTCCCAAAGGAAAAAAAAGGAAGGAAAATAACGAAAGGGAAAAAGTATATAATAGGAGGATGAAAAAGTTTACGAAACGCCTTCGTTTGGTGCACATCATCATATGCTGTGTTTCTCACCACAGTAGGGAATCCATCCACATTGTTTTTGTTGGAGTGTGACTGCATAGTGAAGTTTGAAGCTAAAGGACTTGTAAGCAAATACACCAAGCTTGGAGGAGTAGGCTGCTAAAGGGTTTGAAGAATCAGTTACATCTAACTGCCAACGAGCTGGAAGTGTGTAGAAGCTACAGCTGGAGGCGGTTATCTTCATGTGGCATTGCAACTCGTATAAAAAGGGATTCAAGTCCGGTGTTAGCTAATTCTATTCTAACTTGTGAAGTAGAGAGTAGAAAGATATCCAGTAGAAGAGAGAGAAAAGAAGTGTAGAGGATTGCAGCCATTGTAGCTGTTTTGAGAGTTCTCATGTCTTAGCTTGTTTTTTCGATCTCTTTGCAGTTGTATTGTTGAGTGACTGATTGTCACCTGAAACCTAGTGGAATCATTTGGCACCCTTGCCCGTGGATGCAGGATTGTTTTGATCCGAACCACGTAAAAATTATTTGCATCGATTACTGTTTCATTGCTTAGGGATTATAGGTTTTACATGTTGATGTCTGCAATCTGTTGATTGATTCTTAACAAAGTGGCGCCGTCTGTGGGAAGATCTTCACAACCACGAAGAAAACTGCATCGAAGCAGACCGGATCGGAGAGGAATTGATCGGAATCGCAGAGATCTTGTAGATCTATCCTTGAGCCAAGTCAGATCTATGGATTATGGCAACATCGAAGTTTGAAATGGAGAAGTTCACTGGAAAGAACGATTTCGCATTGTGGAAGATCAAGATGCAAGCTGTCTTGATACAACAAGGCCTTGAAGATGCGTTGAAGAGTGAGAAAGCACTAGAATCATCAAAGGAATGCGAAAAAAACAAGGAAGATAAGGAGAAACGCGCTGAAATCATGAAGAAGGCTCACAGTGCAATTGTCCTTTGCCTTGGAGACAAAGTGCTGCGTGAAGTAGCGAAAGAGAAGACAACTGCTGCTGTGTGGTTGAAACTAGAGAAGCTGTACATGACGAACTCATTGGCAAATTGTCTGTATATGAAGCAGAAACTCTACTCCTACAGAATTCTTGAAGATAAAAGTATGTCTGATCAATTGGATGAGTTTAACAAGTCTCTTGATGATCTTGCAAATCTGGATGTGGTGCTTGAAGATGAAGATAAGGCTATTCTTTTGCTAAATGCTCTGCCTAAGTCGTTTGATCATCTAAATGATGCCATGCTATATGGCAGAGAATCATCAATTTCTCTGGATGAAGTGCAGAATGCTCTTAAGTCTAAAGAGCTACAAAAGTCTTCAGAATCCAAGCAACCAGCTCTTGGTGAGAGCTTGAATGTGAATGGAAGATTCAACAAAGGCAAAGCGAAGAAACCTTGGAAAGGAAACAAGAAGACATGCAGTTTAAGTCCAAAGAAGATGATGGAAAGGAGGCAATAAAATGCCATTACTGCAAGAAACCTGGCCATATCAGGAAGGAGTGTTATAGCTGGAGAAGGAAGCAGCAACAATAAGGCTCAACCTCCACAGACATTGTTGATAATGCTCAGGCTGAATCCCTTAATATTCTTGACTCTGAAGCTCTTAATATTTCTGATTCAAAGCTATCAAATGACTGGATTCTTGATAGTGGTTGCTCTTTCCATATGTGTCCTAATAAGAGCTGGTTTTCTGTGATGCAGGAAGGAAAGTTTGGTTAAGTCATTCTTGGAAATGATAACACATGCTCAGTGGAAGGCATTGGATCCATTAAAATGAAACTGCATGATGGTTCTGTTAAGCTCTTAACAGAAGTGAGGTACATTCCTAGTCTCAAGAGGAACTTGATTTCTCTTGGTTGGCTTGAAGATCATGGTTATGAATTTAGATCTTCTAATGGTAACTTGTGTGTTATTAAAGATGCTAAAATCATAATGAAATGAACTAGGAAAAACATTTTGTATCATTTAATGGAAAATACTATTGTTGGTGAGATTGAGCATGTTAATGGGAACGAAACTAAACTTTGGCATGCTAGGTTAGGACATGTAAGTGGAAAAGGTTTAAACGAGCTTAAACGGCAGGGAATTCTTAAAATCTCTAATGATGATAGATTAGATCATTGTGAAGACTGTATTCTTGGAAAAATTAAAAAGTTACCTTATCCAGTAGGTAAACATACATCTCGTGTGCCTCTGCAATATGTTCATTCTGATCTATGGGGACCCTCTAAAACAACTACACTAGGTGGTGCTAACTTCTTCATGTCCATAATTGATGATTATAGTAGAAAAGTGTGGGTTTATGTTTTGAAACATAAATCAGATGCCTTTGACAAGTTTGTTGAGTGGTGCAGATCTATAGAAAATGAAAAGAAATGTAGGTTGAAATGCTTAAGAACAGATAATGGACTAGAGTTCATAGCTGAGAAGTTTCTTGATTTCTGTAAACTTAAAGGAATAAAAAGGCACAGAACAGTCCCAGGCAATCCACATCAGAATGGAGTAGTAGAAAGGATGAATAGAACTCTCTTGAAAAGAGTGAGGTGTATGTTAACAAGCTCGGGCTTACCTGCTAGGTTTTGGGGTGAAGCTGTTACTACAGCTGCATATCTGATTAATAGATGTCCATCCTCACCAATTGAAATGAAGACTCCAGAAGAGAGATGGACTAGCAGACCAACATCTTACTCACATTGGAAGAGTTTTGGATGTTTGGCATATGTTCATGTCAGACAAGACAAGCTAGAGCCAAGAGCATTTAAGTGTGTAATGATAGGATATCTTGATGGTGTGAAAGGGTATAGGCTCTGGTGTATTGAATCAGGAAAAGGTAAGACTCTGATTAGTAGAGATGTGGTCTTTAAGGAGGACATCATGCCCTATCTGAAGCTTGGGAGTCAAGATGATACCAGATTCGAGGTAGAACATCCAAAACCTGCTGAGGAAAGAGAGGATGGAATTTCTGAAGAAGGAGAGACAGTAGTGAATGAGGAGTTGACTGATAAGACTTCTTCTACTGTACCAGATCTTAGTGAGTATCACTTGGCAAGAGATAGAGTTAGGAGGAGTATTAAACCTCCACAAAGATTTGGTCATGCTGATTCAGTCTCATATGCTCTACATGTTGCTGAAAAGATGACTTACAAAGAGCCTAAGACATACAAGGAAGTTATGTCTTGTGCAAAGAAACACTTTTGCATTCAAGCCATGAAGGAGAAGATGGACTCTCTGATGAAGAATAGAACTTGGAAACTGGTAAAGAAACCTAAGAATCAGAAGTGTGTTAGCAGCAAATGGATTTACAAGAGGAAATTTGAAGTAATTAATGGCAAGGAGGTTATCAGATACAAAGCAAGGTTAGTTGCTAAAGGCTTTACTCAGAGAGAAGGAGTAGATTTCAATGAAATCTTTTTTACATGTGGTCAAACACAACTCTATCAGACTATTGTTGGCTTTGGTAGCTCAGTTGGATTTAGAACTGCATCAACTTGATGTTAAGACAACTTTCTTGAATGGAGAGCTTGATGAGACAATATACATGATACAGCCTGAAGGTTTTGAGGTTGTTGGAAGTGAATCTCAAGTGTGTTTGTTGCAAGGTCTCTCTATGGTCTGAAATAGAATCCAAGACAATGGAACAAGAGGTTTGATGAGTTGATGCTGAGCATTAGTTTTAATAGATCCCTACACGATAGGTGTGTGTATCTGAAGGAAGTTGCAGATTCAAGAATAGTTTATCTCCTGCTATATGTGGATGATATGTTGGTTGCTGAGAAGCTAAGATCAGATGTTGATGAAGTCAAGAGAGCATTGTATCAAGAATTCGACATGAAAGATCTTGGTGAGGCAAGAAGGATTTTGGGAATGGATATTCACAGAAACAGAGATAAGAGTCAGTTGTTGCTAGTTCAGACTAATTACATCAACAAAGTGCTCAGGAAGTTCAATATGAATGAGGCAAAGTCTGTGAGTATTCCTCTACCACAACACATCAAGCTGTCTGAAACTCAGAAGCCAAGTAATGATCAAGAATTGATGGAGACGAGTCGGATTCCTTATGCAAATGCAGCTTGGAGTATTATGTATTGCATGAAATGCACTAGGCCTGATCTAGCTCATGCAATCAGTGTGGCAAGCAGGTATATGGCAAATCCAGGAAGGTCACATTGGGAGGCTTTGAAGTATATTTTGAGGTATCTCAAGTCATCTGCAGATTGTGGTTTGCTATTTGAGAAGAAAGACTTGTCAACAGGGAAGGGATTGCTTGGTTATGTTGATTCAGATTATGCTTCTAATTTGGATAATAGGAAGTCTCAGACAGGGTATGTGTTTACTTTGTTTAATACTGCAATAAGCTGAAAATCTATCCTACAATCTGTAGTTGCTCTCTCTACTACATAAGCTGAGTATATGGCTGTTACTGAGGTTGTTAAGGAAGGAATTTGGTTGAAGGGTATGCTGCAAGAGTTGAAGTTTGATCAAGAGTCTGTGGTTATTCTCTGTGATAGTCAGAGTGCTATTCACTTGGTAAAACATCAGGTCTTCCACGAAAGGTCTAAGCATATAGATGTGAGGATACATTTTGTGAGGGATATTGTTGAAAAGGGTGAAGTTAAGATAGTGAAGGTTTCAACTCTTGATAATGCAGCAGATGCGTTGACCAAGGCTCTACTAGTTGCAAAGTTTAGGTATTGTCTTGAGTTGATCAGTTTGGGCTCTCACGAGCTCAAACCAAGATTCTAGTTTGGTAAGAACTGAAATGGTGAGAGTGCTTGTCTGTGATTCTTACTATGCATTCAAGGGGGAGAATTTGTTGGAGTGTGACTACAGAGTGAAGTTTGAAGCTAAAGGACTTGTAAGCAAATACACCAAGCTTGGAGGAATAGGCTGCTAAAGGGTTTGGAGAATCAGTTACATCTAACTGCCAACGAGCTGGAAGTGTGTAGAAGCTACAGCTGGAGGCGGTTATCTTCATGTGGCATTGCAGCTCAGATAAAAAGGGATTCAAGTCCGGTGTTAGCTAATTCTATTCTAACTTGTGAAGTAGAGAGTAGAATTTATACAGTAGAAGAGAGAGAAGAGAAGTGTAGAGGATTGCAGCCATTGTAGCTGTTTTGAGAGTTCTCATGTCTTAGCTTGTCTTTTCGATCTCTTTGCAGCTGTATTGTTGAGTGACTGATTGTCACAAGAATCATAGTGGAATCTTTTGGCACCCTTTCCTGTGGATGTAGGATTGTTTTGATCCGAACCACGTAAAAATTCTTTGCATTGATTACTGTTTCATTGCTTAGGGATTATAGGTTCTGCATGTTGATGTCTGCGATCTGTTGATTGATTTCTTAACAGTTTTTGTATGCATCTTAAAGCATTGTCGTCCAATCTGACGACCAAAAGTCGCACCACTTGCATGTTTCCTTGGGAATACTCCAACCCCAGTTTAATTATGGTGATTTGAAATATTTCAAATTTTCACATCATTTATAAGGGTGGAGATATCATGTACTCCCTCCGTCCCGCCAAATACGGCCTAATTCATATGAGCACGGAGATTAAGAAAAAATGTATTGGGTATAAAGAGAGTGTTTAGTATAGTGTGAATGCAATATTATAATGCTAATAAAGTTATAGATGAGATGGTGGATAGTGTATAGTGGGAGTATGTTAGTAGGGTTTAGATGGGATGGTGGGTCATACGTAGTGTAAATGCAATATTTTATAATGCTAAATATACACTAATTATTTCCTTTAAAGTAAACAAGCCAAGTATAGTGGGACGTCCCAAAATGGAAAACAAGTCGTATTCGGTGGGACATGGAAGTATAAGATTCATTTCATAATTGGATGTTCCTATGTTAAAATTCAATAATCGATTAAAACTATTGCTAAGTAGATTTATAAATTATAAATAGCTATTGGTTAAAGTTGGGAAGAAAATCTATACCTATATAAAAAGTGTCTTGTTGAAAACTTTTGATTTACTTATAATACCCTTGTTAATATATATATATATAATTTTATTACCATTAGATATATATTATAATTGTATACTCCCTCCGTCCACGAAGAAGTTATCAATTTCATTTCGGCACGACATTTAATAATTTTGGTGGAGTGTGGTGTGAGTGGAGTAAAGGTCCCACTTATTATATAGTTTTTAATTGCATTTAAAGAATTTAAATAATGGTTTGTGTGTGAAGTGAGTACAATAGAGGTCTCACTTGAATTTGAGTGGAGGATTAAAATAATAGTTGCCACTTTTGCTACTTAAGTTTGTCCACGAAATATTATCACTTTTGCTACTTCACTCACATTTATTGTGGGACTCTTAGGTTATTTGCAATCATTGGAGACCACTAGCGGTCTCCAAGGGGTCTCCAGCACCATTTTTCTATTAGAGACCCCTTAGAGACACCTATCCCTGCAACGTAGCTGTCTTCAAAGGGTCTCCAGCACCATATTAAACAATTCCCTATTTCTATTTATTAAATTAATTAATGTATTTGTAAATAAATTAAAATACACTAATTAATAAATAATACGAATTTTTCCATTAATATTTGAAAACCGAAAACTTACATGCCTTCACAATTAAAAAAACACTACTTAATTAAAAAAAAATTTACATAAAACTAAAAATTTCCAAAAAAACTACGTCCATCCCCGACGTTACTTCACCTCCTCCACCATCATCTAGTGAACATGGAGCTACTCCGGCGTCATGAATCTCGTATCCTTGGAGATAACTTCCAAGTCGGTGGCATATTGTTTGGCCCGAGCAGCTTCGGTCATCGCCCGAGCATTTTCCAGCTTCGTTTGAGCTGATTCCCGCAACGCCACCGCAGTCTCATGCTTGGCCTCGGCGAACTGGCCGAGTCGGGAGGTATATCGATCCAAAGCGGATTCGAACTGGAACGACTTATCTGCGGGCTTCTTTCCTTTGCCCCTTGCCTTGGCCCTTGCCGCATCTCGACCCTCCGGTCGGGGAGGCGCACTTTCTCCTTCAGTGGACTGGGCTTCCTCCGCTGACGGCTGGGACGGAGAAAATGTGTAGTTGCCCTCCGCCGTAGTCTTCGTCCTCTTCATGAAGGGTACGTCTGGAAAAGCGGCGAGGAGGAACCTGAGATAGTTTTTCAAAATCTCCAAAGCCATGAAATAGTGGAAAGAAGGGCTTTGGGTTGATGCCTTGTAGATGGCTTGGGCATCGGCAAGCACCATCCCGTCATTGGCGCCGCTTTACCGACGAGCGGTCGCTTTCTTATAAGCGACAATGCACGCTTTAACCGCTGTCTGGATGCGGCCGAAGTAGCTCTTCACCTGCTTCTTGTTGAGGCGCAAGTCGAACCTCTTGTTGAAACGCTGTTGGACCGTTCTCCAGTATTTCTCGTCGGACTGGTCGCATCCGACGATAGAGTTGCAGGTCTCCTCCACCCAAATCTGTTCCAAGTAGGTGGCTTGTTCGTCAGTGTAGTTGTGACGCTTGGAGCCCTTGACGGCTTCCTCATCATCTTCCTCGGCAGCGGCAGCGGCAGCGGAGGTGGCGATGGCTTTGCCCTTGCCCTTGTTCTTTCTTCCTTTGGCAGTGGGCTGTGACGGCGGCGGCGCCAAAATTAGGCAATCACCCGGTGTTTGTCGTCGGGTTGTCGGTGTCGGGGGAGAAGGACGGGTAGGATTCGGCGGAGGCCGGAGTGTTGAGGTTGATTGAATCTAGCCCCGCACCAGTGAAACCATAAATGTCGTCGGACATGTCGGGAAATCAGGCCGACGAGTATGGGTTGTTGGGATTGTTGGGATCCATTTTTTTTTTGGATGAATTTGTTGGAGAAATGAAAGAGATGAAAAATATTTGAGAGATGAAAGAGATGAATAGGTGTGAAATGTAGGAGATGATAATGTGTATTTATAGGCAACAAAAATTGAATTAAAAAAATCCTTCTTACCGTTTTTTTTACCGTTTTCTGCCTGTTGTCATTTAAATTTTTTAACGTTAGGCGCATGCACAGAACGCGCCAATAATTTTTCTTTTTTTTTTAATTTTCGTAACAACGCGTGCGCTACACGCGCCGCTCGAGCTGGTCTTGAGCCGCGCCATCCTCCAACGCGGTTGTCTCGAGCTGCTGCGGTCTCGAGCCGACTTTGAGACAGCGGCTCGAGACCGCGTTACGCATAGCCTTACTCCACTTACAACAATACTCACTATAATTCACTACTACCTACCATTTTTTTAAAATCCATGTCGTCCATAATCTGGCAAACCATTTCATGGACGGAAGAAGTATAATTTTTCTTAAAAATTATGAAATTGAACACTTATTAGGAAACAAACCAAATTTCAAAATAGGACATTTAATAAAAAAAAAATAGATCGAGTAATCTAAATCTAGCAGTACAATTATATTAAAATTATAAAATAAAAAAACTACTAATAACACATCACCAAAGATGGTTACACACTTACACTTTTGCTTTGGGTAGATGGCGGAGCTGAATTGATCGGTAAAGCTTCGTTACGATAGTTGCATTTAAATTAGAGGAAACATTAATCACAGCCGTCAGTCTTGGGAAAAGGAGTGTAACAATGATTGGCCAGGATTGATTGTGTGAAGTGTCGTGAGCGGAAGTCAAGTAGAAAACCTCAAATAAAATGAAGGCCACCCATCTTAGTCCACGTCACTCAACACTCCTCAGTATTCGCAAACGAGTAACAGAAAATTTCGGTACACCCACAAAAAGCAAAACCAAGGTAGCACGGGGCTTTCGTGCAACTCCGAATCTAAGTAACTATTCTTATTTATGTCCACAAACACAAATTAAACTTGTGGCTTACAATGTTTGCCCTGCCCACGTGGCACCCACCTCTTTTGCCCAAGTTGAATCTACCATAAGGTTTTATTATATTCTACGCCTTCTATTCCGACAGTAACAAAGGTCTCGCTTGATTAAACACGATTATTAAAAAATTACAAGAGTAGAACAATAAAAATTAATAGATTTTATAGTTTTTGAAGAGTTAATTATATTTATTTTTAGAATCAGTCTATGCTAATAAGACAGACAAAAAAGGAAAGAGATATCTTACTATCAGGACGAAAGTAGTAAATTATTTTGAGGATTCTCTCATGGAGACGTTCTTTTGTATTCGAATGTAAGACCGTTTCATACAAATTTTTATATTTGAACTTTTGTTTTAAGATATAGTTTTAAGTTGAATTAAGTTAATATAGTATACTAGACGATCCAATAAATCACATGCAAGAATATTTCTTTTTAGGTGATTGGAGTCTTAAGGTAGAGTTTATCCTTATAATATATTCTCTTCGTCCACGAAAGATATGCATCTGTTCTTCTTCATCCGTTTATAAAGAACATGCACTTTTCTTTTTTCAAATACTACCACCACAACTTATTACCCCTTACTTTTCAAGTTATTTACAATTTATAACATACTCATTACTCTTTTTTTTATTCAACATTAACTCAACAAACACTTTACATAATTTTTTTAAAACTTGTATGAAGAAGTGTACAATATGTATTTGATTTGAATCATTAACTCATTTCAACTTGAAAATAATCGTCTCATACAAACTTTTCCTATATTAATATTTATGCATATGAATTAAAAATATATGATACTAATATTTAATTATGATATTATAAATAAGTAAAAATTCAAGTACTCCGGGCCCACCCAAGAGGGTTGGGTATTTGTGTGTGTGTGGGGGGGGGGGGATGCCGAGTCATATGAGATTTTAAGAGATCAAAATAATTTCTTATAGCATTGCCAACGAGGCCTATTTGTTATCTTATTTTATTTCTTCTTCAATTCTCAAGATTTTGCTGCTCTGTCTACCAACACTTGGTCGTCGCCGGAGGAATGAACGAGCCGGAGATAAAGTTGTTTGGGCAGAAGATCGTGTTGCCGGAGAACGGCGGAGCTTTTGCCAGCGGCGAGTGTTCCGGCCAGAGCACCAGTAGAAGCGGCGGCGGCGGTGGCGACTTTGATCAACTGCATGCTCAGGAGGTAATTATTATTGGGCTTGAGATTCCACACACAACACACACTGACACAAATTAATTACTATAGATATGCTTATTGACTTGAGATTTAAGGTTTTTATTGAAATTCAACGAGCCCAGATGCACAGACATTTGTTTGGACTTATTTGCAAGTTCTGGATTTTAATAAGATTTTACTTAATTGTTAATTATATTGTATATTTTTCTTTTTTTAATAAATCACGAGTTCCTTTTTATAATATTAATAATAATATATAATAATACTTTAGTGTTTTACGAAGACGGACTATTTTTTTCAGGGTCAATTGTTTAATCTCCATTATCTTTATTAAACTAATGATCAATTGCAAATTAATGCTCACTCCTTTAGTACTTTTACAATTTAAACCTATTTTTTTAATATTGAAAATAAATATTCAATTTTGTAAATTTTGTAAATTCGATCTATCTTGTTACTGTGGACCTTTACACAAGTTGATTTTGGCGTCTTCCTTAAATATATTGACTAGAACTCTATTCTATATATACGATATTATCATAAAATTTTCAAAATGGTATCGTTTTGAAATCCTAGTCCACATTATTAATGAACTTGTAGGATGAAAACAACAAAATAGATCGAATTTTAAAAAAATATGTAACGGTTGAATGTTTATTTATAATATTTTAAAATTTGGTCTAAATTGCAAAAAAAAAAAATGAAAAGGTTGGGTACTAGTTTGCGAATTGAAACTAAGACTTCATTTAACTTCCATTTTTGTGGTGGTTGTTTTTTCAGGTTTTCTCTTGACAGCATAGATTTTCTTACCTTCTTATTCGGATTCTTAAATGATTTTTCAATTTTTTTTAAATGTTCTGGTAGGAATTCCAGAAAGTTCTACAAGTATGGATTCTGCTTTTATTTTCTTCTTCTTTCTCAAATCTTTTTGAAACCATAGATTTGCACAAAAGATGATATTCGTTCCGAAAGTTCTAACACACGTACTTTTTTAAAAGAACAAATTCGAATTCCTAGATTCTTGTCAACAAAAAAAGACAGAAAAAAAGTTGTATTTTTTTTTATTCGGTGAGTTATTTACTTTGAATCACGATAGTTCGAAACAGAGTATCTTATTTATCCAACTGAAAATGGATTTTGCTCGAGAAATATAGGATGTAGAAGCAGAAGAGTGTGAAACTACGATGCAAGAAAATGGTAAAAATGTAGGTGCAGAGGAGCCTCAGAATCCGACGGCATCGTCAGAGTCAAACAACGATCCTAAAACTCCGACGGCTGACGAAGATGCCGTGTCGGAAAGCAGCAAACCGACGCTGAAGAAGCCGGACAAGATCCTGCCCTGCCCTCGTTGCAGTAGCATGGATACCAAGTTTTGCTACTACAACAACTACAACGTTAATCAGCCTCGCCATTTTTGCAAGAGCTGCCAAAGGTACTGGACCGCCGGAGGGACCATGAGGAATGTTCCGGTGGGGGCGGGCCGCCGGAAGAACAAGAATCCGGCCTCACATTGCCACCAAATTTCTATCTCTGAGGCCCTTCAAGCGGCCGTGGCTAGGGTTGATGTGCCTAATAGGTTTCATCACCCTACCTTAGGACCAAATGGCACCATTCTATCGTTTGGTCCTGATTCCCCGTTGTGCGAGTCCATGGCCTCGGCCATGAATCTTTCGGATAAAACAGTGCCAAACGGGGCTACAAATGGTATTTATGGCAAAAAGGGTGATAGTAGAGATGATAGTTCAATGATGAGATCATGTGTCACAATTTCAAGTTCTATACCAGAAGGTGCTAATAACGGTCCACAACAGCTCGTGATGCCAAATTTAAATGGTGTTTTGTATCCAATTCCTTGCCTTCCGAGTGTGGCATGGCCGATTCCTTGGAATCCTGCCATGCCTCTCCCGACAATTTGCCCACCGAGCTACCCGATGCCAGTCTATCCTACACCTTATTGGAATAGTGGCACGCCTAACCCTTGGAACATGCCATGGGTATCAACAATGTCTCCCGTTGCTACAAACCAAACGACTAGTGGCTCTTGGCCCAACTCTCCACTTGGTAAACATTCAAGAAATGGTGAACTGTTTAAGCCAAGCAATTCACCAAGGCCCGAGCTTTCTGAATCAAAAGATTCAGAAAGCTCGATTTTGGTCCCAAAAACATTGAGGATTGATGATCCTGAGGAAGCTGTCAAGAGTTCCATATGGGAAACACTTGGGATCAAGTATGATTTGGTTTATAGGGAAGGTTTGTTTAAGGCCTTGCAATCAAAAGGCGACGACAAGAAGCTTGTAGTCTCAGCCTCACCCTCACCGGCAATGCAGGCTAATCCGGCCGCCTTATCACGTTCCATGAGCTTCCAAGAGGGCGCCTAACGTGTTGTATTGATCGGTGGATATGTTAATGTACTTTGAGAAAATTTTGCATAGACATATCCCCGTGTCGATTTTCTTGCAAGATTTCTTCATGGAAGAGTGATGACCATTTTTTTTAGGAAGAAGGCATGAAACAATGTAGCAAGCTTCGCCTTTTTTTTGTAATGTTGGTGCATTTCTGCATTTACGTATGATGAGTATGAATTTATGTATATAACTTTGTAAAGAGATAGTGACAGAAGAGATGGCGTGGAAGAGATAGATGTTACAAAGTAGATGCACAAATTTGAATGGGGAATTATTTGTCCTTTTTTGTTTGAGTTGGGAAATTATTAGTCTGAGTAATGACTCTTCTTTTCCATTTTTCTGTGATGTTTCAACCAAAAAAAAAAAAAACTCTTCTCGCAACTGGCAGATGAATTGAGTCTTGAATTTCTAACTGTTGCAAGGCCGAATTGGAAATGGACTTCTCGTCCAAGGGCTAAATTATTGTAGATTCGATGCAGCATGTGCAGTGTGGCTCCTTCATAAGTGTTGGTCCTTTTTTCCCCCCTCCTTTTCAGAACTTGAACAACATTACTTTAATGAACAGTAATTCTGCGTCAATTGACAAATACAAAGTAAGATATTGTCAAATTGTCCAAATAGAAAGTAAGCATGCTAATCGACCCCCGCCCCTCCTATCTCTAAAATTATTGTATTTTTGTTTCAACATGCACATGAGATGACCCTAAAAAAAAAAAAAAAAAAAGAACTTCCCATAGTTTCTTGGGTTCTTACGAACAAATTATTCTGATTGAATATTTCCTTTCGTATTAATTACTTTTGTCATGATAATAGTTACTTTTAACTAATTAATTAATGTACACGGTTGGCAACCCAACCTACAAATTTAATGGGGTACTTTTCCTAAAATGGCCTTTTTATGTGAACATTCGTGCTGTCCAATAAAATACTAACATAATAAATGTACAATCAAATTAAATTTCACGTGCTAGGCTTTCTAACTTTCTAAGAGAGAGAGAGAGAGATATGTACCAGACAGATCAGAAATTGGAGATATTTTTATGTTTGAGCAAATATACACCACATCTATTGCATAAGTGTATAACACTAGTTGTATATTTGGGTCCCCAATATTCCCACATTCACAAACTCCCAATAAATGCTTTTGGCTTTTTCGATTTTGCCCTTGCAGGCAATGTAAGATTCAAGCAGTCAAATATGAAATCAAAATTTTCTTCATTCGAGATATAATCAAAACTTATTGTTGGTTTGCAATTAAAATTAGTTCTCACAAGTATGTACCAATTACTCACATTCCTTACCATGAATCATATTCACACCACACATCTAATTTTATGGGGGCCAATTCGTAATTTGGTAAGTTTCTCAAACATGATATTTCTGGTACAGGGGCATGATCAACGTCATTTACTTCTCTCTCTATCAATTGAAAACAAAACCACCCTATACTATATATTCTCTTAACCATAGATAATTGAAACAAATTTGAGATTCGATATTGCATCCCGTAAAATATTTAAATTTGAACAGAAATTGTTTCCGTAAAATAAAAAAAAAAAAATCAAAACACTAAATAATGACGAACAAAACCCAACTTTAATTCTCTAATTAGGTAGAAGGAACTATGAATCCACAATTCCTTAAAGAACTTGAGAAGAAGTAAAAAAAGTATGCCAAATCATCTAATCTAAGGAGTCAAGATTCATCTAACAGATCTCATATCCGATTACTTGTAATATTGCTATTGTTAGATTGCGTATGGATTTGACCCCACCCAAGACTCCCCCAACAAAAAGCATTTAGAATTTCCAAGTATTATTAAGGTGCTCGAAGGAAATATCACGATGACCTCTGTATTCTTTGAAAGAGAATTTACAAAAAAACACTATTTTGATTTGTTTTGAAATGTCACTTGGCTTTAAAAGCATGATTTTGGAGCAGAAACAATAGCTTATCATATTTTGTCATATACAGGCTCATAAAAGTCAATTTCTCCCACTATGAAACTGTTTTTTAAGATGCCAGCTATAAAATTTTTTTGCCAACTTTATCCAATTTTTGTGGTATTTTTTTTTTATCATCGCTCGTGAAGTAATTGAAAGTGAAGAAAAATAAGTTAATTTGCATTAATTTTATGTCAAAAGTTAAAAATAAAATTAAAAATAAAGGTAACAATTACAATAACTACTCCAAGACCAAGAAAGCAACATAAGTATAAAATAGGACATGCACATACGGTTGAGTATAGAGAAAGAGGAGCTGGCAAACTAGAATTTCATTCTTTTTTTTTTTTAAATTACAAAAGTACATATATTGTCGAATAAAACAACATACACAAATATGAGTGAGACCTCTACACCACACAAAGGTGTATAATAATTTATTATTAAAGGAGTAATCTATACTATATTAAAGCAGAATAATCTGACTTGCAATTTTCCACTGCGCACAAGCTCCTGTGCACCTATTTTGAAGTTTGGTGGCTAGATATTGATTTGAATTTAGAATTTTCTAAAGTGAAGAAAGAAGATGAAGAATAATTGGTATTTTTAACAGTACCACCATCAGATTCACGTCATCTTTAGATGTAAAACGAGAAAGCCTCGCTTATCCTCTAAATCTACATAATAAATTCCTACCCTCTAATCCCCAATCCCCCCCTGCGTATGAACTATTTATCAAATGCAAAACACTTTTTAGTTGTTAAATATTGCATTGCATAGAGGCCTTTCGATCTGTGTGTTTGTACATTGAAGGCAAAAATACAAAAAGAAGCAGAAAAAATGACACAGACGTTAAAAGAGAAAGAAGAAAGAACGGCGCAGAGTTTAAGAAGAAAACAAAACTATTTTTTTTTTTTTTTTTTTTGAACAACATTGCAAGGAAATTTAAATACCGCATGACGGAGGACTCGAACCCGTGACCTTTGGCCCGGACATTAACCTCACTACCACTAGGCTAACACACACACACAACAAAACAATATTGTTATTCATTGTTTTGAGTCCTTTAATTGTTTTGGGCCATTTAATTATTTTGGGCCATTTATTCAGGATTTTTTTACAATAACAATATAGTTGGTTCAAATTATTATTAAGCTTGATTTTTAATTTATCTACAATTTATAAACATTTTAAAAAATATTTATGTGGTAATAAAATGATAAGTTTACACTAAAATATACAAACTCCTATTTAGTTGCCTTTTTTAACTTATTATTATTAATTAACAAATTTATCTAATAATGGGTTTGGTTACCTATCAAGTTTATATTTTCATTTAAGTATTCTTTTGGTCTATACATCTGTAATATTTTTAGTGAACATGTATATATAATGTAGTAATTTACTTATTTTTCTTATATGTAGTGGAATAATTTTGTGTGATTTAAATTTTGTAATTTTTACACCGTTACTACTAAATTTAGGTCCAGCTAATCATAATCAACAAAATAATTAGGTAGGGTACTATGTTTACATTGAATAATTTGAAGGACCTGACTATTTGAATTACATATCAATTCGTGTTAATTTAAAAAATTTCTTATTATAGAATGCACTTAATAGTACATTTATATCAATAATACTAATAAATTTACAAATTTAAGCACTAATTAAAGCATTGTGCAGCGCAACGTGCGCAGTTAAATCTAGTAAAGAAAGGAAAAAAAAAAACATAAGATGACAAGACGATCTCTCATGGGCATGTTTCATCTTTCAACTTATTTTCATCTTTCTTAGCTGGCAAACTAAAATTTTATTTTCATCTTTCTTTCACAACTATACTAAACACTAATCCCTAGAGATAGTATTTCACCAAGTTCATATTCAACTGCTAACAAACACAAGCAAATTTGACAATCTTGTCGACAAATTCAGATGTCCTAAAGCTGACTTTCTCACAAATTCGTGTTTTAGGAGCAACGTACAGTAAGCGAAACGAGATTCTGATGTCTGAAGAATACGTACCTCGGACCAATCGAAGCCAGTTAGTTGATTGGTTAGCCATCTGCACAAGAATTTCTTCACTTTCTCAGCAACATCATCAATTATGCCAATGGCTGATGAATAAGCTGATTATTGAATTTTACACCCGCCAGAATCTTGCCCACGACGAACATTACCATAGGCTGACAACTCAAGAAGGTCCATGTCTCGACCTGCAAAAATTGACATTAAGTCATGAATACAATATTCTCACTTAGAAAATCACATTGGCTACATCGCTACAGAACTTAAGATTATATTTTTGTTTTTGTAATGTTTTTCTTCGTTGGTATTATTGATAATAACATTCAGGCATTATTTGAAAAAATTTCAGAAGAATATGAAAGGGGAAAAAAAAACTTATTTGAGTATTACAGCATTCCTCCTTAAAATCTGCAATTAATATCAATACAAATTATTTTGTAGTGTAAATAATAAAAAATAAAATAAAAATAAAAAAGCCTAGTAAGAGTAGAATACCAATAGGCTAACAAGAAGGTAGTGTGATGTAATCAATGCCTATTATAATACAACTTTGTGTAACAAAAATTGGTTTGCCTATAATATCTCTATTATGTAAACAGCGTATTTCCTTATTTCCTTTACTAGTACGATAATTTAGTAATGTGATGTGTGTATATATAAATAGGTATCAAATATCAAGTCCTCTAAAATTAGGATGAGCTATACTCCCTACGTCCACGAAGAGTGTTCCTTGGAGAGGGTAATAAAAGTTAGGTAAGTGAGTTGTGAATTGAGAAAGGGTCCCACATTTGATGTGGTGTAGTGTTGTGAGTGGAGAAAAGGGAATAGTTTGTGGTGGGGTAGTGACGTAGTGTACAAAAAGAAAAGCAGGGATCACTCTTCGTGGATAAAGGGAGTATATAATTTTCTCCACATATACTATTAGAATTATGTGCTTTGCACGTACCATTCTGCTTGTTCTATTGAAAAGTAGTCAAAATAGCATCTAACGAAGGTATGGACAAAATTCTAACATTATATGAAAAGATGATGTTGATTCAATTACTCTCAGAATTTCAGTATACATTGTTACTATATGAGCGTGGGCATAGTTAGCCTAATATAGAAAGTTGAACATACCTGACACTCGGCAGTAAGCACTCTTCTGAATAAGCTCACTTTTGGACAGCTCAGTCCGGTTTCCCTTGGATCGATTAACAGTCGCCTATGCAACAAAAAAAAAGTGACACGAATAAGAACATGTTATTGAACGCAAAAGTTATATCAAAGGAAATAATGAACTGGTTAGCTGGAGGTGACGGCGGTGTTCTGACTCAATCTAAAAGCTACTCAATCCAGGGTGCTGAAATATTTGAAGAATACGTAATATTGCGTACTTCAAATGAATTTCTTGTAGTTATGCAATTTTTAGATAAATACTGATTGGCAACGTTTTGTTCACTCATATACTTTAGCAAAACGCAATAGGGCCCAAATAAGAATTCTTTTGGAGTGTCTCCATTCTCTTCTCACCACCTAATTCATAGGGGGGGAAAGAGAGAGAGAGACAGAGGAGTGAAAAGATACAAAGGTCGTCCATGGTCCGTCACAGCATAACATCAGATGCTTGTCCGGATAAATTTGCACCCCATGTTTTTCTCAAACAAAACAGCCAATGGGAATATTATTCTCCATTCAATTCAAAAACTAAAGGTAGATCATGAAAATCATTTGGTAAAGGTAATAAAGAAAAAGTGGAATTCCGAAAGGATGCTTTTGGGTGTTAAAGAAGTTAAATGATTAGATAATTTAAACTTGTTTAATATACAGAAGGCACAGATTCTCAGTAGTCAACGACTCAGCATGCAGCTCCTATTAGAGAGAGAGGGGAACAAAGAAGGGGGGGGGGGGGGGGGGGGGGGGGGGGAGCAGTCGCGTGTATAATGCAGATTCAGAACCAACAGCCGAACTGATGAGGTGGATAGAAACCAAAGAAACACATAATATGATGGATGAGTGGAAACAAATGTAAATGGAAGGCTAATAATTCAACACTTGAGAATCGTTGAATTTCAAATTTAAAATCAAATACAAAAAACATTGTAGGAACATGCAAAATTATACCAGAAATTAGTAGGACTGCAGTAACTGCACATGGAGAGGAGCAGATTTCTCATGCATACCAAATAGCATAACATCTCCAGCCAATGAATAGAAGGCATGTTTTCCATACAAAGAAATGGGCAACGGGAACAAGGGCAATGGAACATGCATTCCGCAAACAAAAAGTTTGGGATCAATTTTTGAAGAAGGCAAAGATTACCTGCAACACTTGGCAATTTTCTAAGGTACTTTTCCCTCCCTGCATAAATGCAAATCTTGAATTTCATAAGCAGCAAATAGAATAAAAAGCCTTAAGAAACAAAAGCTTTGGCAAGTTAAGATACATACAACAATCGTCAAGCTATTTGGCGTGCCATACCTCATACAATTCAAATTCAAAAATGTCTTCCCACACAAACATACTGTACTTTGTAAACTCTAAGATTAGAAAACAATCAATGACATGCTAGTAGACTACTGGCCTTAATTAGTGGCATAATGACCTCATCTATTCTTTCTACCATCTCTGTTTTGGGGTAATGCATATAATGCTAACTAGAAAGTGCGAAGGTGGTTCGGACATTTTCTCATAAAATGTCAAAATTTAGTATGCCATAAGCCACATAAGCAATCCAGAACATCAGGAAAAAAGCAAATGTATCCTTTGAAGTTCTCAAAATTCAAAGCTACAGTTATTACTTCTAGCATCTGAGTTGATTTACTTGCAAATGCACTATATTTTTCTCCTACAGCTAGAGCAATTTGATATGCTAACTTTTACCATTTAGACCAAGACACGATCAATAACAATGTACAGGCTAAGATGGTTGCGCCCTGGTTACGAAATCAATTAGCATTTATCAACTTAGGAAGGGTTGAACAGTATTCTTAACAAGGTAAAATGAAAATTTCTGACACCTGATGAAGGACAAGCACAAAAAAATCAAGAAATAACATTGCATAAGGATCTTAGATCTAGCAATCTGCACTTCATAGTTCAGAGTTTGCTGAGATAAGCAAAGATCAGAACTCTTTTTATAGGTAAGGTAAAGCATATGGTTACATCAGGTCTAAAGCAAACTGAAAACATATATTTTGGTCTTGAAACATCAACTGACGCCTCCATTAATCTACTTTTCAGGATCCTTTAAGCAAAAAGAATCAAGCAAAAAAAAAAAATAGATAAACATCAGGCAGAATAGGCGGAAAAAAAAATCAGGCAAGGCAACATCAACTCGGCGGTGAATTTGGCCGATGACGCCGACCAGGAGTAGTTTTTTTGTTTGTGTTTAATGTAATATTTTAATTTTATTGTAATATAGTGTAATATTTTTATTTTGGGTGAAATAAAATTTTTTTTAACATTAAACATCTTTTTAATTAAAAAAAAAAAACTTGCGAGCTCCACAAATTGAGAACACGCCAAATGCTATCCAAGGTAAATGTGAATTTGCCATTGCTGGAAGTGATTAGGAACGTGCCTGCATATGTTAAGTTCTTCAAGGAATTGGCATCTAAGAAGAGGAAATTTGAGGTATGAGAAGGTTAATAAGTAAGTGAGTTGTGTGAATCTACTATTAAAAATAGATGTGTCAATTTTTTGTGCACCAAGAGAGTATAATATTTGGAAGCAAGTGGTTTAACATATATAAATAGGGCTATAAACAAGTCAAGTTGTCCGTGAGCTACACGGTGATCGACTCAAAAAAATGTCATTTGGAATTCGATTCGATAACAAATCGAGCCGAGCTCTAGCCAAAAATCAAGGTCGATATGATTTTAAAAACTTACACCTGAAATGAAAAACTCATAAAAAATTTGTATAACCAAATATACCGTGTTTAATAATTTTATTAAATAATTAACTCCCGTCGATTTTCGACGGATTATACGCTAGTTTAATAAATAATATACATATTATTATAAATATATAAAACAGTACAAAGGGTAATAAAATTTAAATTAATTAGACTTTTAATGGCATACTTGATCAGTCCAATAACTCGACCCAATTTTTTGACTCTCAAAGGGGGAAGAAAAGAAGAAAGAGTAACCTTTCACTGATTGTCCAATAGACTCTTATCACCGATACTATTTAAGATAAAAAATAGGCTTTTCATATTCTTTATAACATATTTTAAAGTAATGTACTACAAATCAACTACGCATAGCTAATCTAGCAAACAACTCGAACATAAACTTAAATACAGAATTGATTCAGTAGAAACATTTATAAAAGCAGACATACTAGCACAGTGATGAGTAAACTACATGAGATTTAGTTTCTTGAAGAAAATATATATGTGTGTGTTTAGGGCAAATAAATCCAAATAACCTAAACTATACCCATTTACACGGAAATCATGGATACATCGATATTACACCCAAATAGTTCTTGTCCTTTTGAGGAATAATATCTCAAGCCATCAGTCTTACGATTGAATAATGCCTCATTGGCCTAATTCTCACTAGATTAAACGTTAAAGCCGCATGCAGAGGATAAATTGACAAATTCAGTAACCAGCATTTCTAACCGGATAGCACAATCCACTCTTCTTTTCTATGTTTACTTAGTTACAACAAAATTCTTTTCAAAACATATGATAAGGGAAAAAAAACTACAATATCTTCTCCGTTATAAAAAAATTAGCATAACTTATAACCTCCAGAAGAAACATTCAAGATATTAACAAAGAAGACTAATAGCTCGAATAACATACATGAAAAATGGACTAAAAGGGATATAACAAACAAGTCCATTCTCTCATAGCAGAGGTTATTGAATTTGAACCCATTGTAGAACATCACAAACTAGTGCTCCATGCTTATAAATTTGTACATTCCTTCGAAATCACCAAAACCCCGAAAAAGCATATCCTTATTCCTTACACATAATAAAAAAAACAAACTAAAATTTACAATTTTTACAATATAGTGATCGATAACAAAACATGTTTAGAACAATTCTCCTCGGCATCGTAATCCAAAGATTCCACGCATTCCCAATGATTATTAATTTACATCATTTTCACTTTAATTAAAATATTGGAACTAAAACGAAGTTACCTTGGAGTAAGGAAGAATGTGATCGTAATCATGGCAGAGACAACCGGGGCATCCCACGAGCTTCCGGAACACGGTGTTACCCAATGGGTCGCGCCGCCACCTATCCGGGTCGCGGCCCTTGATTTTCTCAGCCTTATCCCAGCATTGCTGCTTTACGTTGTAGGGGAAGCTCCGAGGATTCGGGCTTTCCGGCGAGATTCGGAGGCCCTCGAATCGCGAGAGTTCTTCGGTGAAAAGGTCGCCGTCAGCGAGTGTGGCTGCGGACGGTGGAGGGGAGACCCGCCGCTTCGGGCTAGCAGGCCGGAGCTGCCGTGTGGAGGGGAAGGCTGTGGATTTCTTGCTTTTGCGGTTGTTTTCGGCAGTCGACGAATTTGAGCTCATTCTTTTGGATGATGAAAGCAGTTGGACTCAAAAAATCAGTAAATCACTAGATAAAGATTTTTTTGGATGATAATTTTATCCATTGTTATTTATCAGTTGGATTAGAGGTGTTCATGGGCCCGGTTCCGGGGAACCGGCCCGTAACCGCCGGTTCCGATTCGGGAATGTTGGAACCTGAATCGGCCCGTCATAGTTACGGTTCCGGTTCGAAATCGGCCTGCATAATCACGGTTTCGGTTTCAACCCGCCGGTTTCGGGCCCAAACCGTCTAAATTTTTAATTTATTTTTTATTTTTTTAATCATTGAAAATATAATTTATATTATATTTCAAACTCATAATCTTCAATATAATGTACATAATCGATATAAAATAAAATATATCTTTATTTATACAATGTGTCATCAATTAAAAACCTTATATTTTCACACGGTTCAACGGTTTCGAACCGGAACCGCCGGTTCATATTTGAACCTTATATAAATAGTTATTTTATTTTTGGTCTTTTTCATTCCATTTATCGTTATAATTGTCATTTGATTTCTAAAACATACAATTAACATGAATTAATACAAAACATATTTTAAAACTAAAAAAAGAAAGAAAATAATAAAAAATCGTTGGAACCGCCGGTTCACGATTCCTCGCCATTTGAACCGGAACCGGCCCGTCCTACATACGGTTTCCGTTCAAAACCGGCCCGTTGACTGCAGTTCCGGTTCGAGAACCGTTGACTGCAGTTCCGGTTCGAAAACCGTTGACCACGGTTCCGGTTCAGGTTCGAACCTGCCGGTTCCGGTTCGGATGAAGATATGAAAATAAAAATAAATTACCGATTTATTCTTACTTTTTTAAACCTTATGTGTGTTGAAATTTCTACTAAAATGGACCCAACGCCAAAAATCAACATATTGAAATTTTATAAATTCTAGTATCAAATCTGATATATTCAAGAAATTCAAACTGCGAAAATCTCTTCCTCCATAAATAATGGGATCAAGGTCTCAATTATCACAACTTTTCTTCCTCCAACTCTGAAAGAAAAAGTTACATCGAATCAATTGAACTTTCATTTCCGATCGTAACTAAATTAATCGCAATTTAATATTCCTTCTGTCCCATCAAATACGATCTTTATTTCATTTTGGAACGTCCCATTATATTTGTCATATTTTATTTAAAGAAAACCATACTATATATTTAGCATTATAAAAAAATATTGTATTCATACTATATGATCCACCATCCCATCTAAACCCTACTAATCTACTCGCACTACACACTATCCACCATCTTAATTATAACTTTATTAGCATTATAAAAATATGTGACAATCCATAAAAATGCACACTTTTGAATTGTAAAAATGAAAAATACACACTATTCTTGAAAACAATGAATTTTACACACTTTTGATTATTTTAAATATAATATGCCATCATGTCATCCCTTTTATATCACATTTCTTACACATGTGTAGATGTGATATAAAGAGGATGACAAGTTTGGTTGTGCGTGCAATCAGCAATGATTTAGGTGTGATTATGTGATTATTTAATAATTATTAGACAATACTTATGTAATTTAATTACTACTATTTTATATCAAAGATATACGGATTAAGTAGCGTACTAAATTCAGTCGAAAAAATTTGAATCGACATTAAACCAACTTAAAATGTAGATCTCGCTCTGACAGAAGAAATCTCGCTCGACACGTGTCAAATCCCGCTCGTGATCAATGTACAGAATGATGGCTGATTGGTGCCTGACATGAATTACTTGCTTGTGCAGACATGAGACAGGGAAAATGTACAATTTTCACGTGAAATGCGGAAAAAAATCTGTATAGCATTCACAACTCTATATATTTCACCATTCACACACTTTTTTTACACACCCACAATAACATCCTTTCAAATTCATCACATTCGAAAGTAGGCAGCAATCTTTGACAACAACATCAGTTGAGCTATTTTTCCAACCTTATAATTTTCCTCTAGTGTCCACATAATTTTTATTATACGTGATAAATTAGAATATGAGACTCTTTAATATTCAAAACATTAAACTTTATATGAATGCCGTATAGAATACATAGCAAGTGAATTTTATCATTTCCCGCTCGAAATTGAAATTTCCCCCTTGTGAATTTTAATCCCGCTCGAGCGAGATTTAGGTCTGCCGAGAGGGATTTTGTATATTAGGACTCAAAAAAAATTTAGAATTTGAATTTATTACATCCGCTCGAAATTGCAATTTCCCGCTCGTGATATTTAATCCCGCTCGAGCGGGAAATTGATGTAGTTGGCGAGCGGGATTTGTTATTTTTGTGTTATTTTTATTAATTGTTACTCCCTCCATCCATGAAATGGTTGCCACATTATGGACGACACGGGTTTTAAGAAAATGGTATATAATAGTGGATACTAATGGGTATTGTTGTGAGTGGAATAAGAGTCCTACAATAAATGTGAGTGAAGGAGTGAGAAATATAAGGTTAAATATAATATATTATGTGAGTCCTATTACTATAAATGGAAGTGGCAACCATTTCGTGGACGGACTTAAATGGTAAAAGTGGCAACCATTACGTGGATATAGGGAGTATGTGTTTGTACTTCTGTGTATATAGATCACTATTTTATTATCAAATACGGAGGAACATGATCTGATTGTACGTACTCGGACGGATATGAATTCGTAGATGTCGAAAGAAATCTCGCCGGCCTGAAGTACAACATCGATTGTCAATTGAGTGCAAATTCTTTCAACACACAGTACGAGTTGCATTATCTGTCGAAGAATCAGAGAGGACGTACTGTAAAGTGCCCATTAAGCACCGATGCTGAATTTTATCATGTGTGCGCGATGCAACCAGAAGCAATTGTGTACGTGACTCACCAATACACGAACGTATACGTACCTGAGTTTGGTGGTGATTATTATGAAGAAATGGATCGTATCCAAAGACAGATGTTTTCCTCCACTTTTACTGATGATGCATACTCCGCTGGGGGAAATTATGCATCCACATCCACACATTATTTCGGATCCACGTCGACTCAAGTTTTAGAGACAACAGATGATTTTGGCGATGATGAAGATGCAGATGGTGATGACGATGATGATGACGAAGATCAAGAGGCAGTTGGTCCTCAGGATGAAGAATATGAGCTGGAAATCGACAGTGATGCGTCGGAAGAGATGATAGAGGACACCATGATAGAATCATCTATGTTGCAGCGTGAAGCATGGATTCGCGGTGAAGAAGATGACGAAGCTGCTGATCTAGGCAGTTGGTTAGTTCCAGTAATTCCTGTGAATACAACGAATTCAATCGTTGTACGTGACCGCTAGAAGATGATGATTTATCTGTTGGTTCTGTTTTTGAAAGTAAAACAACTCTAAATGTAGCCACAGGCTTGTGGCACTTGGAGATTGGAGCAGAATACAAAGTTGATGGCTCTGATAAAAAAACGTCTCAGGTGGATATGCAGGCGTATGGAATTTTGTCCGTTCGAGCTCAAAGCATCATCAAGTAAAAGATCGCAAGCTTGGAGAATTACCAAGTTTACGGGCGATCACGCATGCACACGCCAGCTAGGACGTGTTGGTCGTAGAAAAGTTCACATAAATGTGGTTGCAGCCTACGTTGCTCGAAAAATACGGAGGGAGTGTAAAATAATAGAGCCAAAGGCCATTATGAAAGAGGTGCAAAGCGGATTTGGATTCACCATTCGTTATGATTTGGCTCTGCCAGCACGACATGCAACGATAGAAAGTATAAACGGGGGATATGTTAATTCGTTCCTAATGTTGCCAGCCTATCTTCACATGCTAATACAATGGAATCCAGGTACAATTATTGATTTGCTAATTGGTATTAATGGGAAGTTCGAACACTTGTTTGTAGCTTCCGGCGCTTGTATGCTTGTTTATCCACTGAATATGAGGCCTGTGATTGTAAATGATGGCACTCATCTGAAGGGAAAGAATAGAGGTATCTTGTTTGTCGCTGTCACCAAGAATGCCAACGAGCAAGCGATTGACGTTAGCCCTAATGAGAATGATATCTGTTGGAAGTGGTTTCTCAGCCGATTTAGAACAGCGTATGGAGAATTGAATGATACATTAATTGTATCTGATGTCCATCCCTCGATAGATAATGCTGTGAAGGAGGTTTTTCTGAATGCAGTTCATGGTTTATGCTACTATCAGTTGCTGCAAAAGATTAACTGTTGCGGAAAAACAATCACGGAATGTTTTAAAAAAGCTGCTTTTGCATATCGCCGAGCAATTTTTGATAAAGCAATGAACATCATCCGCCGAGAGAGCGAAGCTGCTTACCAAAAGTTGATAGATGTGGGACCCGAGAAATGGTCTCGAGTTCACTGTCCTTTGTTGCGTTACAGTCAGCTGACATCAAATGCAGCCGAGAATTGGAATGGGCGGTTGGATTGAGCACGACGTCTGCTAATATGCTCAATGCTTGATTGAATCAGACATGTCATCGAGGAGTGGTTCGAAGAGAGATGAGAGGATACTCACGGCGATGGCGTTGTACTCACTGGTGAGGCAGCAGCCAAACTGACTGCAGAAATGAATAAAGGTTTGAGGTATAGTGCACGAAAGGCCATGGAGTCGATCTTTAATGTCCGTGATGCTAAAAGATCGTTCCAAGTGGACCTTAACACCAAGACATGCACTTGCTGTGAATTTCAAGCTGATGGACTCCCTTGTTCTCATGCCATTGCTGCAATAATGTAAATACACTTGACACTTTATTCACCTGTCCTTTATATGAAAATACTGATGTTTTTATATTTCTTTTTTGAATGTTAAATTGTAGGAAAAATGGTGACCAAATATACGAGTACGTTCAGTATTACTACACACGAGAAGCTTGGAGCGAAGTTTATCAACATCCTATAAATCTTGTTCCGCACATTGAAGATTGGACTATTCCAATTGAAGTGTAACATATTGGTCTTGCCTCCAAAGATCACACCGCTACTGAGTCGCCCGAGACTGAGCCGACGTCGAGCTCCCACAGAAAGCCAAACACGTAGGAGATGTAGTGTGTGTCATGAATATGGACATACTCGTGCAATGCATAACCGACATCTATGATGAAAATATGATTGTAATCATCCATTGGGCTCGATCTAATGAATGTATGTTTTTTATGTAAGAACAAGTAATATAAGTAATAAACAGATATTATTCAATTAGTATAAAGTCCTACTCAAATTGTTTAAAATTATTACAAATAAATATTCAATATTCACACAGCATAAAATTACAGATCACCCAACATTCGATGAACGCCTCTCTTGTAAATCATAAATGTACCTATCCACTCCATTCAGTGCACGACAAAGACTAAATATAGCCGCAGTGACCCTCCTTCGATAGTCCTCTGTGTGTCTGTTGCCCCTCGGAATAGAGGGTGAACCACTAATTAAACGTTCAATCGTCATCATTGCAAATAAACAACTACTAACACTGTCGCGTTGCTTGAATTGATCTACAGCTGGAATGACTTTGAGCGTAAGGGGCCTCTCATCGGGGGTCGCTCCAACTGTGTTGTGCCTCCAGTAAAATGAGCATGTAAGAACTCGAGTCCAAAGCTTGAGTAGTGGCTCCAATTGGAAGCATCGACGCAATTGTGTTGATCTGTCAACATAATGATACATGGAGTCATAGAGCTCAGCCACCCACTTCTTGCAATCAATTTGGACCACCACGTAATGCTTGTCAATGTTGCACACAACAATCATCTTCATAAAAAAAATTAATATCACTACTTGTAAGATAATCATCAAGTAACTGTTGAAATGCGTCCAATTACGTGGGTTGCACCAAAAAATCGGATCGTCTGGTGTAAAGACCCACTCCATATGCTAACGCTGCTCCATGCGCTCCATATAATAAGCTCAGTGGAGGCACATAGTCAGCATAAGTGCCCCACGATCCCCTAAGCTCGGGCTCGATGTCTATGCTCAAAATCTTCTTATGCCAATCACCTCTGAGCATGAGTTGCAATAAATACGAGGCACAATTGTAAGTGCATGAAAAAGTGCGTCATAAAATTGAACACAGTTGTAAATAATATTGATTAGTCATAAAATTAAACTTACGAAGACATCGGAATCCAATAAACAGTGTTTGTGTGCGTCACATCAGGCAAGACATGCACTCAATCAATTAATCATTTTCTCAAGTAAGAGATGAACAAATCTAGGACCTACAAGGCAAAACACAAGTTTGTGAATTAAATAAAAATCTAACATAATTGATAAGATAATGTTTTCTTTACCTCAACATCTATGGGTGCCTGTAGATGCTCAAGTTGCCTCCACCAGTGCAACGGCAGAAATCCCCCGCTTTCAATAATTACCATGAATCCATCCCCATCACCTCTCAAAAATAGTTCATACGCTTGCATCAATTCCACAAGAAGTGGATGTGGTTCTCTTTGGGCAAGCATGGGCGTCTGTATTGATGCAGAAGCTTTCCGAGTCTTTTGGGTTCTTCGAGGCTATTGCTGTTATTGCGGCACGTCATCACTTGCTTTCTCTTTCCCCGCTGGTCTCTAATTAAGTGGGACTGCTCGAATCGGCGATGCCACCTCGTGTAGATGAGCCTCAAAACTCTGTCCATGGCCCTACACAAACAAAATAAATATCAATATCTTACGCAAAACATAAAAAAAGTAATAAAAATTATCTAATATCTGTGAAATAATTACTTACCGTGGTAAGAGCGGACCACAATTCATTGAAATTGCTATTTACCTCGTGCATTGAATGCCGAGATGGACCTTCCAAAAAACTACCGTACTGATCGAATATTGCACTCGATGATCGAGGCTCGTACATAGAATGACGAGTTGTAGTGTGCGGCGATAAAAACCGTTCTGCTTGCACTGGTAAACTCTGTTGGGGAGGAACTTCCTCCGTGTCATGTGCATGTTGATGCACGGAGGGACGCCATTGGTCTTCCTGGAACTGGACCTGTAGGTCTCGCACTGAGGGGCGACGTTGGTCTTCCTGGCCCTGGACTTGTGGGTCTCGCACTGAGGGACGGCGTGGTGTCTGTATAGGCATGGACCACGGGGTAGGGTGACGTCCAGGGGATCGGCGTGTAGATCCACATCGGGCTTTGTCAAACAAGCCCTCAATCCAAGATTTGAGTTTCGGGAACAGTCTCTGCTCAACTTTCTCTACAATGCGATCCTCTGCAAGGGCAATCTCTGATCGAATCCAGCGTCGATCACTGGATCGTAGGACGTGGTCGGCTCTACCACTGGAGGATGAAGATCCTGCCTGACGAACACGTTTTTCGTGGTCTCAACGGCGAGGTGGCTCTCGGTACTCAGGATCGCGATCCTCTGCCTCTGCTTTTCTCTCTCCCTCTGCCTCCGCCTCTTCCTGCTCATTAGTAACAGGCTGCCTCTGTCCACCTCGCTGTCTCTGTGCTCTCCTTCGAGGAGGTCTCTCATACTCATCTTCATCATCAATTACTATGGCCTGGAGTGCCTGACGAGGGAATTGTTCCCCTGCACGTAACGGATTGCGCGGCACAACATATTCCACTTCAAGTGCATTTGGAAACTGAGTGGATCGGAAATAGAAAGGCTCTATTTCAGCATCATCCAGTACAAAAGGGTTGAATCGACCAACCTGCAGTGCTAAAAATTTAATCAAACACAAATACAATTATAAAAACAAATACAGAAAAATACATACAATGAAAAAATTAAAATATACCTGCAAAGAAAATAATAGTTGAATGTCTGTTCCACTTATCTTCTTGAACTTCCATCTAATGCATCTGGGCCGTGCATCTGGGTTATCAATGACCGCAACTGCAGCGGCTAAGTCTGGCAGCACCTCCAACGACCAAACGTGGAAAGCCCAGGCTACACCGTAGAAGTGGTACTTGGTCGTGCCCTGTATATTGTCCACGTAGTGCTTCAGATTCAAATACGTATAGGCGCCCCAAGGAAACCGATAAAACGCTTCCAAATCGTCCACCAATTTCCACACCCAATCCGCAACATACTTCTTTTGTTCAAGACCAAACAACAACATATACAAAACTAACACGTGCGCGACCTTCAGGTACAGCTGTCCACTCTGATCTATCACATGCCTCATGAAAAACTGATCCAGGAAGTCCCCCCCACTAATCGGCATGCCGTTGGCAAACTGCCGATACACTTGCACATCCCGAAGGTCGTGGTTGTCTGAAGGTCGAAAATCAGACGTGCTGAATGACAATCCGGGAACAAGGGCATATTCTGCAGAAGAAAAATGAAGGTTCGCCCCGTTGATGTGAAACCACATGTCGTGTGGCTCACCCCATGCAACCGAAATCTGACGGGACAATACGTGATGCACGGCCATACCGCACTTCTGCCCTAGCTGCCAGTAAGTAAAGTGGCCAAAACAACCTTCAAGCCACCTCTCCAAGAGATCCTGTCCCCCAACCTGCATCAATGTAGACTCAACGTCTTCTAAAACGTTGTGCCTGTAGGACGTGCTAACCGTGGACTTCCGGTTAATAGTCTCGGGCCTCTTGAACATAATCTACACGAATAAAAAATTAAATTAAAAATAAATATTAAAATCAAACTATACACAGTATTAAACAGTTCAATATATGATTTCCCGCTCGCTATTAACAAATCCCGCTCGAGCGGTATATCAAGCTAAATATCCCAATATTGAGCGGGAAATGACGCACAAAGCATACACAATAATTTCGGCAGATAAATAACAATATTCCGCTCGATCAACCTATATCCCACTCGAGTGGGATTTAGGTTATCTTTAGGTTCTCGAGCGGGATATTAAATACTTGGCATTAAAAAATTTAGGGAACAATTATTTGCAAATTACACATTCAAAATATACATGGACATATTTTTCCAACATATCAGTATAAATCTATCATTCGAAACATCTACTAAACCTTAGGGTTAGAGCGGGATTTGATGAATATTAGGTTCCAACTAATTATTATAGATAATCTCACATTTCCCGCTCGTCTTAGCTATATCCCGCTCCAGCGGGATTTAGGATCGTCATATAAGGTTGTCGAGCGGGATTTCATGCAATTAACAAGTACAAATTAACAGGAAACTTATGAACAATTTCTACATTCAAAATATTCACCGTTTTGAAAATTCAAGTTATTACACTTAATTAATCAACAAACAATAGAATATCTACAATTTACAAATTTTTCGATCTTCACCAAGTAATTCAGTATTAGTACTAATTAATCAGTACAATATCTAATTTTCCGCTCGACAAAGCAATATCCCGCTCGAGCGGAATATTGGTGGCATAAGGCTTTCTCGAGCGGGAAATTGTCTACATACAACCTATTTTTTATTTCGAACCCACAAACAAAATGTCACAATATAAATCGAATGCATCTATTTTATCCTATGAAATTCGTAAAAATCTAAAGTAAAAAAAGAATATTAAGGTAGTATGAATAAAATACTAACCTCTCTGTAGTTTGCCATAAAATCGCCGCCGAAAAATATTTTGTCACGGATGAGTTGGTGTGGAGCAGGATTTGTAAGGAAAGAGTGAAAGTGAAAGGTTTGAGCGAGATGAGGGAGATGAGGGAGATGGAGCAGGATTTGAGAAGGTGGATAATTTATGTTTAGGTGGGGGGCGGGTGATAGGGTACAGTATAGGTCAAAAAGTGAATCATGGAAGTTTGGGCCGAATAAGGGGTGGTAAATAGACAAAGTAAAACAAAACAAAACACAAGTCAGCCGAGTTGATAGGGGAGTCGGCCGAGTTGACAGTTAGTGGGCCCTCATTTGTGAGTGAGTATAATTCATTGTTTTTTAGAAGGGTGCGTATTTTTCATTTTGCCACTTTGCTTTTGTGTGTTTTAAATTTTTTCCCTAAAAATATTACATTCACATTATACTAAACACTCTCTTTCTACCTAATACATTTCTTGTTTAGTCTCCGTGTCAATACGAACTAGGCCGTATTTCATGGGACGGATGGAGTATATAATTTTTGAGGTTTGTTGAATATTTTTTTATATACTCTACAAGGTCAACAAGCCACAAATAATGAAGGTCATAAGCCGATCGTAACTAGTCAACTCATAATTCATAAATACAAAAGTAATAAAACTTCAAATTTTAATTTCCAACCTCATAAAATTCACTTCACTTAGATAAAACCAACATCCAAAAACCCGGCCACAAATCAATCACAAACCATCATAAAACAACCTTGTAGAATAATTAAAAATTATACTTAAAAAATGGAAGTTTCAGTCAGTTTTTGAATTGGAACCAAAATTTGAAATGAACAAGAGAAATTTCAAATTTTCTAAAATGCTCGTACTACTAAACCTGAATAAGCTCAAATCTTAACCAAATCAATTAGAAATTGCTCAAATTCGAATTTACTTTTTACTTTCAGTTCGATTTTGTTAACACATAATCAATTTTATGAGCCACAAAGAAAAATCTTTAGCTTTAAGCAATAACCATTAGTTTATCATTAGAGCAACAAACGCACATCGAAAAGTCATTTTTTAAATTTTACAAGTGTCAGCGTCTTCATTTTTGAACCGTTTAATAATTTATATTTATTTTTTATACTTTCTCCCATTACTACTACACCCTACGAGATGCATGGCTTATACTCCAGCATCATTTTGAGTTGATTTGATAATAAATCATACTACGTATTTTCATCAAAGAATTCCTATAGGCCAGATCGCTTATGTAAACACATACCCCCACAAAAAAACGAAAATTACTAAAAGTTCGAAATTAGAACGGAAATTGGAACCAAACCACCCCTAATAAAGTGATACGTAGACTAACCATTGAGGTATGCAAAAGTGTCATACATAAAACACAGCTCCAAACAAGTTTTTATTAAATTAAATAAATTCGATAATATTACTATAGAGTACAGCAGAATGGATCAATATGATATTAACTAGGAAGGAAGCAAAATAGAGAGGTTGGGATCCGCTGTCCCCAATTTATGTCTATCTACTTAGGGGATGTTTGGCTGAACTTTTAAGTTCGTTAAAATAGCTTATAAGCTATTCATTATTAAGGATTTAGGAGCTTACAAGCTGTTTTAAGGAGCTTTTAAGCTCAGCCAAACACCCTTTTAATCTCACTATAGTTTTAATAATTACAAATTATTATTTACAAATATATTTTAATAATTTATAATAAATCTTAATTTACATTTTTTAAAAAATGAAATTTACAAAAATTATGTATCATAATTTGGAATAATGAATCTAAATAATAAAAAAATTGTTCCAGAATATTATAGATCAAAAGTGGAAATGAAAAATGACAAAAAAAAAAAAAAAAGTAATGGATACCAATATACTCTTATTTCATTTCACGTGAAAATTAAATTACAGTGAGTCTAGAGTCTCTAGACAGGAAGTTGGTGAGAAATTTCATGATGAATTTATGTTGTTTTCTTGGTAACATTAAAGTCTTGGTCATGACATAATTCAAGTAAATCTGTAGATTTAGCTTTGCACGTTTCAATCACAGGACCAGCCATTGCCACTTTAGTAACTGCAGTATTGAATTGAAATGCTAAATATTTTAATTTTGTTCAAATATTACTATTATTAGATCGTGTATTCTTACAAAATTTTGATTGATTATATCTATAATATACTTATTTATTTTATATTTTAAGGATAGTTTAATAATTTAATACATATAGTATCTGATTTAAATTCTTTTGTATAATTTTCTTAATTTCTTTAATTTTTTTCCCACTTACGACTATCTAACTTATATTAAAACTTGTGCTGCCACCAGATATATAACTTATATAACTATATTGTTCAGGGACGGACGGAATATTATTTTTATTTGTATCGCACGATCTACTATGCTAGTAATTAAAAATAAATTTTCCCTTGGAGATGATTTAGTGGTAAAAGTGGATGTCTGAGACTAAAATGTCTCATAATCGAACCCCATAAAGCGTCTATGTACGTCTCTTTTCCCAGATTTAAAATTGACATGTCTTATGTGGCAATCGAGAGTGCAATTTTCCGTCTTTTAGCTCAATTAAATGATCCCATTTTTAAATCTTCATATGTTGTTGTTTGATCCGAAAATTAACAAACTTATCTAATTATCTTGCTAGAGTTAGGGTGATCTATTGGTGAAATAACTAAACAAACAATTTATGCATATAAATTGATTCTGTTACTGCAAAACTTAGCACGGATATTAATTAGCACACAATATATCAAACGAGCTAAGTAAATAACATACAAAATTGGTAATCCAGTTCGGTTGGTCAACCTACGTCTGGAGGGGCCACGCCCAATAGAGAATCAATCCACTATTGTAAGTTGCAGTTACAGGTTCTTACTCATATAGTTCGTCAACGTATGAAACCTCATAACTCGCACCCTTCCCAATCTAGTGTAAACTAACGATTATTCAAAACGCACTCAGACAACCTAAGCTCGAATCGCAATCCGACACTCACCTCTCTCCCAAGTATTTTTATATGAAACAAACACTCTTTACAATAATAAACACACTCTCTCACGAAATAGTGTATGTTGGGAAATTTATTAGTATAAGTTTTGATGAATTCCAAAACCGGCTGACCCCAACCGAGTAGATGTTGCCAGTACCTAATGTTAGAATTTAGGCTCGCTGTTTGAGCAAAGTTAAGTTTTTATCTTTACAGGTCTCCAGCTGAAGATGGCAACAAGGCGTCACTCAGACAGAACATCAGTTGTGAAGAAAGACAACTGAGAGTTCATTTGTTCAGATATAAACAAGGGGAAGTCTTCAGAACATCAGTTGAAGGAAACCAACTGAGCGTTCATCAAATGAGAAACAGTTGAAAGGAAGAGAACATCAGATGAAAAAGAAATCATCTGAGGGTTCAAACCCAACTGAGTAAAGAAGTGGAAGACAACTGAGGGTTCAGTTTCAGAACCTCAGTTATAGAATCTGAACAAGGAGTTCAACTGTTTTGAAGTTCAAAGTCAGCTGAGAACTCGACAGATCGGAACATCAGCTGAAGATCACTCAGATGAAGGTCAAGACTTTCAACCGACAAACCGAAGTTGAATGTCAAAGATTTGAATTTCAAAAGGAAGTCACATGAGGGTTTGACCGTTCAGTCATTACCCCATCTGGCCCAACACAAGGCTGTCTCAGATGGAAAGCAAAGGAGCACAGATGCCATATCGGGAAAGTCTGCAGAGATGAGAGACAAGCCATCGCTTTCAACCGATCAGAGATCAACTGCTCCTCCAACGGCTAGTTGATTCTCTCCGCCTATAAATAGAGGCATCATCTCATTCGAGATGTAAGAGATGCAGATAGACACATAGACGACTAAAAATTCAAAAGCTTTCTCGAGAGAAATCAAAGCAAATCTGCAAAATCATCATCTAAGAGCATCAGCAGCTGAGAGTTCCAATTTGAGAGAACATTAGTAGCTGAGGGTTCCTAGAATTCGAAACTGTTTTTGATCTTAGGTTGAGTGTTTATTCGTTCAAGCCTTAGATCCAGCTCTCATTCTTGATCGAGCTGTAGTTGGATATCCTACCCTTTCTCACACCCTAAAAAGTGTGCTAGGACCTTACTCTTCCTGTAATTGAGTAGTCAGGTCATCAAGTACTCGTAAACTTGACTTAGGCTGTTTAGTGCCCGGAAACTAAACTGTAACGGTTACTCAGCCCGCGTAAGCTGAGTGGTTCTGTCCAGAAGAACTTGGACTGAGGTGTGTGGACTCACATCTCCCCGTGGACGTAGGAGTTATCTCCGAACCACGTAAATCTTGTGTGTCGTGTTTATTTTTTTTTCGGTCCATATTGCATTTCTAACTGACCGAACTAACCAGCATTCAAACCTCTTTTGCACTTTTTCAACCGAGCTGTTTTGGTTCTTGACCAACCGAGCTGATTTGCATGAGTTGTTTTTAACGAGTTTATTTTCCACCACATTCCGCACAACACCGCTCTTCCAGCTGAGTTTGCTTACTCAGCTGTGAGATCCCACATGAGTCCTTTTACTCAGTTGAAGTTGTTTTCAAGTGTTAAGTTTTTCGAAAACTGAAAAATCTTAACTGGTGTATTCCCCCCCCCCCCCCCCATACACCAGTAACTCGTTTCGGGACCATCAAGTGGTATCAGAGCAGTGGTTCAAAAGACTGCTGACTCTGTTTCACGAGGTGTGAATTCGAGAATTTTCTTTAGTGGTCCACTGAACAGATCTTTTCACGCTAGTGCATTCTTGCTCGCATTTTTTGTTGTCCTGTTTTTGTTTGTGCAGATGGACGTCAAGGACAAGATCACAGTCATGTTCTCTGTTGTCAACTATACATCATGGAGAACTCGAATGAAGAAGATCCTTTTGTCCAAGCATCATAGGATGCAACAAGTTCTCACATCTGGACCAATCGTCATACGAGACAGAATACTTCGCACTCCCACAAATCCCAACGATGGAGATGCAGTGGTGGAGTATGTGGAGAAACAGCCAGAGGACTACACTCCGGAGGAGGCCAAGGTGAGCCAGCTGGATATCTGGGCTCAGAGCACAATAATGTCCACGGTTGGACAAGATTATCTGCCCTGGATAGAGGAATGTGAGATCGCAAAAGAGATGTGGGACATCCTGGCCTCGCTAAGTGAAGGAAACGACGAGACAAAGGAAAACAAGTTCTCGCATGCATGTCAAGATTTTGACAATTTCAGTCTGCGACCTGATGAGACTATAGATCAGCTAGAGCTCCGGTTTATGGACATCATCAGAAGAATCCAATCCATCCGGAAAGGAAAATACACTCTAAGAGAGATAAACCTCAAAGTGTTGCAAGCTCTACTGGCTGAGTGGGATACTTTCACAAATATCCACGAGGGCCGAGCTGACCTAGGTGAAATGGGAACTGAAAGATTGTTCTCAATCTTGAAAGGAAATGAGTATAAGGTCAACAGAAGGAGGTCGCAGCCCTCAAGTCAGACAAATAGAATTGAGGACGTCGGCTCAGCATCAAAGTCAGTTGCCCTCCGAGCTGACTACTCAAAGTCGTCGTCAAGGCCAACCAGGTCGGCTGACACGACTGCAAAGGAGCCGAGCAGAGAAGAACTGCAACAGAACATTGCAGCGTTGTCAAAGAAGTTAGCCGATATGGATACTCGGTTCGGCAAATATAAGCGTTTCTATAAATCAAACCGAACTCGAGACAATTCGAAGTCAGTTACCAATGGTTGCTTCGAATGCGGCAAGGAAGGACACTTCAAAGCTGATTGCCCAGACCTCTCAAAGAAGGAAAGAGAAGCACTGAGGGCGAAGCAAACTGCAAAGAATAAGGCCATGGTAGCTGAAGAGGCAGCTGACGATATGGACATCTTCACAGACACTGAAGATGAGGATAATCTGACCTCTACCAACAAAGTCATCAGTCCGGATCAATGCCTCATGGCACTTGGAACCGACCAAGATGATATTGAGGTACAATCTAATCCTGCTCGCTTAAATTCTTCCAATACTTCTAACATGCAGGAATCTATGAACGATGAGTTGGAACCCTCCTGGAATGATTTTCAAGAACTCAGTGAGGAACTGCATCAGCAGTCGGTTGAGTTTAAGAGTCTTCAAGCCCAGTTCGCCAAGCTTGAAGATTCCTTAACCGAAAAGGACGATCTGATCAAAAGACAAGCTGAAGAAATTGACCAGCTGAAAAGTCAACTGAGTACAGCCAACCAAACTGAGGCTTCAACCGATGAACAGTTGAAGGAACAAATCAGGGCACAGAACGAACAGTTGAACAAGCAAGAGGCTCAGATCGACCAGCTGATGAAGACATCAGATGCCCAGACCGAACATATAGTTGTTCTTCTCAAGGATCTTCAAACTGAGAAGGACAACCTGACAAAACTATATCAGTCATCCGAGATCATCGAGAATCTCATCAAATACAGACGGCAAATGGATGATGTGTCTGGACTCGGATATGACGTGGCAAAGGACACTGGAATTCCACCAGCTACCTTCACCAAGGCTGAGGAAGTCATGGTTGCCAAACCTAACACAGTTGAGTATGCAACTGAACAAACACCCTCACAACCGATAAAGGCAACTACGGCTGAGAAAGGCAAAGGAGCTGCAGATGGAGCGCCAACGAAACAGTCCCTGGAGTCTACAACCGAGGGGGAATGTTCCAAGACTCAACGGAGGAACCGGAGACGTCTAGTCACAATCAAGCTCAAAATCGACAACATATCCAAGCTCAGAACCGACGTGATAACCGACCAACAAACCAATCACAGCAGAGATGGAACCAACAGAACCGACCAAGCTTCAACCGATATAATCAACAATGGTTCCATCACCACAACAATCAGAGGTTCCAACAGAGTCAACCTATGTGGAAAAGTTACGACAGCTATGGTTACTCATGCCACAACATGAATCAACATCTGGGCATGAACAACCATCGTCAACAGCCAAGGCAATGGAATCAGAATCAGCCAAGAAGATTCCACAAAGCCGTCCGACCTCACAGACAAACTTAACAGGATAAGAATCGCCATCAAAACAGGGGGGAAGCCTCACTTCCTAAAGCCCAACATGGGAGAAATCCAACTCCTCCCAAGAAACAGAGCATCATTTCAAACAACAAGCCTAATGATAACCGGGGTGTTGTTATAATTGATGAAAATGGGCAGATCATTTGGAATGACAAGGCTATTCGAGTGTACAGAGAAAAGCGACGCACGGTTCCAGCGGAAATTGGTTCTAACCCTCCAGGACCCAACTGAAATTGGGGACCTAAGCGAGTTTTCCCTTGCAGGTACAGGAGAAACAGCTGAGGAAGAAGAAGGCGTCTACAACAATGTGGGTGATGGATAGTGGATGCTCGAAACACATGACAAATTTGAAGGATTTGCTTGGAAGTTTCGTGGAGAAAGAAGGTCCATCAGTTACTTTTGGTGATAACTCAAAAGGTTATACCAGAGGTTACGGTACCCTTGAAACCAATCATGTTTCAATTTCTAATGTTTCTTTTGTTGATGGATTGAAGCATAACCTGCTCTCCATCAGTCAATTCTGTGATAATGGGTTCTCTGTCAAGTTTGATGCACAGGGTTGCAGAGTTAAAGATATCGGATCAAAGCAGGTGATATTGTTGGGAAATCGATCTCCAACAGGGAATGTATACTACGCTGACTGGAACAGCAGCCTCCCTGACACTTGCTTGTTGTCAAAGAGCAGTTCGGATGTGAGCTGGCTGTGGCACAAAAGGCTCAACCATCTGAATTTTAAGACGATGAACCGACTTGCCAGACAAGAACATGCAAGAGGCATACCTACCCGAGTGTTTTCAACAACACACATGTGCAGTGCATGCCAGCTGGGAAAGCTCGCTAGAACCTCCTTCCGGTTGAAGTCAACTCCTTCAACCGACCGAGTGTTGCAGCTGATCCATATGGATCTCTTCGGGCCAGTTACACCAAAAAGCATTAATGGAAACGAATATACTTTGGTTGTAACTGATGACTACTCAAGATATACGTGGACCATCTTCATGCGCCACAAGAGTGAAACCCGAGATGAGCTACCCAAGCTAATGGATCGGATATCGAACCAACAAGAGATGAAGATCATATCTATCAGATCAGATCGTGGAATGGAGTTTCTAAATGAAACCATCATTGAGTATTGCGAAAAGAATGGCATAACCCATCAAACATCAGCCGCGCGTACTCCACAAGAGAATGGCGTAGCTGAGCGAAGAAATAGAACTCTGAAGGATGCAGCCACATCCATGTTAGCGAGCTCAGCACTACCTAAGAGATTTTGGGCTGAAGCAATCAACACAGCATGCTACACACAGAATCGATCTCTTCTCACCAAGCGGTTGGGAAAAACGCCCTACGAGCTGTGGAGACGCAGAAAGCCAGATATTTCTTATTTTCGTGTTTTTGGATCTAAGTGTTATATTCACAACAATGGGAAGATTCAGTTAAAAACTTTTGATGCCAAAGCTTCAAAGGGCATATTTCTTGGATATGCAGCTCGGATCAAGGCATATAGAGTTTTCAACAATAGCTCTCGTGTTGTGGAAATAACACCTCATGTTAGTTTTGATGAATCTACCTTTGAGTGCAAGGAACAGGTAAAGGAACAACACGCGGATCCAGCTGTTCTACCAGTTCTCACCAGATCGCAAGCTCTTCGGGAAAAGAACCGAGCTGAACCACTGGTATGGGCAACTGAGGATGAGGACCCATACTCCTCTGAAGATGAATGCGAAGACCTCAGCTCGTCCCTAGGGGGAACTTCAGCTGATGTCTATCCAACTGCATCAGCATCCAATGCCCAACCGAACTCAGTTCAATCTATTGTAAATGTTGAGGATCCAGACTCAACAGCTGATCAATCACCAGCTCTGAAGACTCCAACTCAGATGTCTGAACAGCCACTGTTGGAAGAAGAAGGAAGACGCAACCGAAGATGGTATGAAGTTCATTCCACCAACGACATCATCGGAGATCCAACCGAGGGTGTGCGCACACGGAGCAGAGTTGCAAATCCAGAATCAACCGAGGAAGAATCCAACACTTATGCCCAATATGCTGAGGAATTGGCAGTTCTAGAGGAGTTCGAGCAAGCTGGAGATATTGCCATGATTTCTTGCTATGTAGCTGATGTTCCAGAACCGAAGAATGTTGGGGAAGCTCTCAATTGTGTCCACTGGACAACAGCCATGCAAGAAGAATTGAATGAGTTTCTACGCAACTATGTATGGGAGTTGGTAGAAAGACCAAATGGTGTCAAGGTGATTGGACTAAAGTGGATTTTAAAAAACAAGAGAGACGCCATTGGATTCATTGTGAGGAATAAAGCAAGGTTGGTAGCTCAAGGATACTGCCAACAAGAAGGAATTGACTTCGAAGATTCCTTTGCACCAGTTGCAAGGCTTGAAGCCATCCGGATCTTTCTAGCTTATGCCGCACATCACAAGTTCAAAGTATATCAGATGGATGTGAAGTGTGCATTCCTCAATGGAGATATAAAAGAAGATGTATATGTTGAACAGCCTCCTGGTTTTGAGACTGGAGATGGAAGAGTGTACAAGCTGAAGAAAGCTATCTATGGTCTAAAGCAAGCACCAAGAGCATGGTATGACACTCTTTGTGGATTTCTTCTGGACTCGGGGTTCAAACGAGGTTCAGTTGATAAAACTCTGTTCACCATCAAAGTTGGAGAAGATATACTTGTCGTGCAAATTTATGTCGATGACATCATTATCGGGTCCAAGTCGGAGGAGCTGTGCAAGAAATTCTCCGATCTTATGAAGGAAAAGTTCGAGATGTCAATGATGGGCGAGATGAATTATTTCCTTGGATTACAAGTGAAGCAGTCACCTGAAAGGATCTTCATCAACCAGTCCAAATATACAAGGGAGCTCATCACCAAGTTCGGATTGCAGACAAGTAAGACAACCAAGATCCCTATGAACACGAACTGGAAGATCGAACCAGGAGCTGAGGGAAAGCTCACTGATGCCAGCCAGTATAGAGGAATCATCGGTTCGCTGCTCTACCTAACTACCAGCCGACCAGACATTTCATACGCAGTTGGAGTGTGTGCTCGTTTTCAAGTCCAACCAAGAGAAGCACACATGTTGGCAGCAAAGAACATCATTAAGTATCTGAAGGGAACTGTCAATGTTGGATTGTGGTACCCAACTGATGACAATATCCAGCTGACTGGATACTCAGATGCCGACCTAGCAGGAGATCGGTTGGACAGAAAGTCTACTTCTGGACACTGTCAGTTCATGGGAAGCAAGCTGGTTTCATGGTTCTCCAAGAAACAAGCGTGTGTTGCTACTTCGACAACCGAGTCAGAGTACATGGCTGCCGGAAGCTGTTGCATGCAAGTATTGTGGCTGAAGCAGCAGCTGAGAGATTATGAAGTCTCAACTGGACAGGTTCCCATACATTGTGATAGCTCGAGTGCCATAGCTATCTCTCTAAACCCTGTTCATCACTCTCGGACTAAGCATATCGATATTCGTCATCACTTCATCCGAGATCATATTGAGAAGAAGGATGTGTCCATGGAGAAGATCCCAACTGAGATTCAGAGAGCTGACATCCTCACCAAACCTCTTCCTGAAGCCCGGTTCAAGATGCTGTGTGATCTTCTAGGACTTTTGGATCCGAGCTAAAAACTCATCCGAGCAGAAGAATCATCTGAGATGACAAGGATTCATCCGAGCTGAAGAATCGGATATCGACTTAAGGGGGAAGCTCAGATGAAGGGGGAAGCTCAGATACGAATTGCCAACTGAGGACATCAAACTTCAGCTGAGGAGATGAACTTGAGTCAGCTAATGGTATGCTGCAATAATGGAACAGACGTCAGCTGAACAGACGAACTCGAGTCAGCTGATGGTATGCGGCAACTGAGGAATTCAACAAATGAACACAGCTGATTCAGACATCAGCTGGCAGGTATCATTTATGACTGAAGGTGTTATGATATTAAATGAGAATGTTTGAAATAAATTCAAACATTCCTAAACATGTCAGCTAGACTAAACAAGCCATCATATCGCATTTAATGTAAAGTCTGGATGAACACCTATAGCCTTACTTTATAGTGCGACTGGGCTGACACCTCAAACTATTCACCTTCTCACTCGCGCGCGTGGTATATCAGTCAAAATTACTCAACAGTCGCGAAATCACAGCCGTTAATAGATTCGCGCGATTTAACCTCAGCCGTTGATTTTATCCGAGTCAAAGATTATATAATACGGCAAATCAGGAAGTGATCCTTACTGTCTCTCTTCGTGCATATCTTTACTCACTATTCATCATCTTCTCAAATCTTGTTTCGCCATTTCCAGTAAAGTCTTTCACTCTTTCTTTGCATATATATCTCCTCGAGATGGCGCCCAAGTCAAAAGCTTCTAAAAAGATGGTTTTCTCAGAGCCTGCAACGTTCCAGGAATCGTTCGATATGGTGATGTCGAAGATTCATTTCGAACAGATATTATCCAGAGTGGCTCTCTCCTCGCCTGAGCTTGCTCCAATCGCCGCCATCCTCTCCAACCACCATCTGCTTGATTGGGCCACCCTCTCTCCGGCCCTGTTGCTCAGGAACCAGATCGTACATTTCTACCGTAATCTTCAACGAGTCGCAAATGACGGGCTTGTCACGATCATCCCGTGTAAGCAACGCCACAGAACCTCCCGAACAGTAGAAGACTCCGTTGTGGAGATAAAGGTGTCGAAGGAGCTGGAGAAGCTCATCCCCAGAAACCGTGAAGCCACAGACGTGGTGGGGAACTTTACTGACAAGGAAGCTGATGCCTTCCTTCAAACCATTCTTCTTGTTCCCGAACCATTGAAGGGGAGCATGCAAAGGACAAAGCTGAAGCCGGAGCACCGACTTCTTTTCGATGTAATCTCCAAATGCATCTTCGCATATGGTGGAGCCTTCGGGGACATCAGTCGTCCTAAGCTCAAGCAGCAGAAGGCCCTGGAAGAGATGCACCAGGTCGACTGGTTGGGATATATAGAGAGCCAGCTGGTGTCGGAGAAGCAGAAGATATCCGAGACGACAGCTGAGTCCGGGGATGTTCTGTTGAGTGTCAAGGGGACTCTCAATTTCGGGACAAAGATATCAGCCCTCATCCTCCAAGCCACAAAGGGTCTGCCACTGACATGGGAAGGGAGTGAGGACACTCCAGTCAGCAAGCTGTCACTGTTCCCCTCAGCCAAGAAGGCCAGGGATGTTGTAGAAGCTGTCTACACCCCCAAGGGTGTCCCCAAGCCAGCTGTGGAGGCAGCTGCTCGTCGCCCTTCGAGGACCAAGCCGGCAAAGCGCCAGCTGGAAGAGGTAGCTGAGGAGGAAGAAGACGAAGAGGAGGAAGAGGAGGAACCTCTGCAGAAGAGGCCAAGGATAAGAATCATTCAGCCAGCGGCTAAACCATCCACAACAAGTCCAGTGGTAGTCAAGCCGGCTGAGGAGAAGGAGTCAACCGAATCCAGTCAATCGGTTGACCCAGCTGGGTTTATTCTTCAACCTCGCCAGGAGGACGTGGCTGAGGAGGCAAGTGGAGACGTGGAGATCCAAGTGGTGGATGCCAGCTCCTCCTCAGATGACTCTTCTTCATCTGAGGAGTCCCACGACAGTCGGTCTAGAGCTGATGCCAGCCAGGTTAACCCACCTGTGACTGAAGAAATCCTCCAGCCAGCCAACTCTCCATCCAAAGAGGATCAGGTTCTCTCAACTGGTCCCCAGTCAGATATTCCGAGCCTCTCGCTCGATGCCAACGTTGTGACCACTTCTTCGGCCAATGTTGATGAAACCATCGAACCCTTAACCTTCGATATCGACCCCCCTCAGATCAATGAAGAAGCCAACCGTTAGGCGATCCTGGCTGAATATGAAGGAAGACTCAGCTACTGCTTCCGCAAGCTGATTGGTATGTTCCCCGAGGCAACATCGATGCCTATTTTCTCTGTTCTCGGGACGGAGCTTCTATACCAATTCAGTGTCATATTCAGCTACTGGTACGTGAAGGAGGAGACCCTCAGGATCCATGGCTGGGACAAGTTAAAGGTCGAAGAGTCCAACCTGAGGGAGTACTTCGACTACCAGAGCCTGGAGGTGGCCTACAACCAAAAGGTGGCTGTGCTCCGACGACGTCTGGACAAAAGCATCCAAGAAGGGACAGACACCAGGGAGCTGTGCAACAACCCTGAAGCTGTTCACTTTCTTGATGACATGCTCGCCAAAAATGCCTCCTGCATGGACGACGTCGACGCAGCTGATGAGGCGGCCAAGAGAGAAGAAAACAAGCTCAAGGCCTACCTCGCCAGCCGATCTGCCATGGTTGTCCTAGAGTCTGCTGCCCAGCCACAACCACCGCTCCTGCCCGGACCTTCCGATCAGCCAGCTCTCTCAACCGACGTCATCTGCGAGCTGATCTCAGAGAGGGTCAACCAGCTCAGGACGGAGATGCTGTCCAAAATCCAGCTGGGCAAGGAGGAAGAAGCTGATAGGATGCAGCAGCTGATGGCAGAAAATGTCAGCATGAAGAATCAGCTAGATCACCTCTCATCTTCTCTGCAGCACAAGCTCGAAGATCTCTCCACTTCTTCCAGCTCGGAGGTCTCGGCTCTAAGGAAGGCTGTTCAGAGCCTCAGCTCGGATTTCAACGTGTTCAAGACCGTTGCTGAATCTGACCTCGCAAAGTCCCAGCAGACTCAGGACCAGGAGTGGATGGCTCAGTTCGTCTCCCTTCACAAAGAGGTCTCTGCGACCTTTGCAGCTGTGCAGCGAGCTGAGCAGGAGCGCCAAGACTTGGAGTTAGCAAAGAAGGTGGAAGAGAAGGACGCTGTTGAAGAGCTGTTTTCCCGCATTCAACAAGCTGAAGCCAAGTTGACCTCTCTGGATGGCACTGTTGCCACCCTTTTGGATGATGTCTAAAAGGGGGAAGACAAGGAGCCGGCAGCTGGGGATGGACAAGGGAAAGCTGTTCTCCAGCAAGGAGAAGGAGTGCTAGCTGAAGCTGAAGGGTCGCAGCCCGAACTGGAAGTCTCCCACGACCTTGTAGCCGAGCTCACAGCCGAGCTCGATGCAGAACTTGACGGGATATCCGTTGAAGACTGTATCGAAGCTGCCAAAGCTATGGAGGTGCCTAAGGAGAAGTACTTGAATCCCTCTTTGATCAAGAAGTTCGCTGCCGATCAGGCCAAGAAGGTGGCCAAGTTCGAGAAGGAGCTCGCCAAGGTGGAGAAGAACGTAGACAGAAACAAAGCTAGCCGGAGTGTGCGAAGAATCAACAAGCACCAGATGAAGGCTGAGGCTAGAAAGTCGACGCATCAGCTGCAGAAGAACGCTCCGCTCCCGTCTCGATACCCACATGTTGACAAGTGGATGAATGCGGAGTGGAACGATGACTGGGAACAGTTCAAACATGAGTTCGTCAATGACTTCTATTACAGGAAAGTCTACTCGACTGAAGACCCAAGGCTAGCCTTCAAGGAAGCCCTTTGGGAACTCAGCTCTGGAGACCCTGGAATGTTTAGTCAGTTCAAGCGAGCTATGCTGAATGCTCAGCTTGATCCCAACACTGTTCCAGTTCCAAAGAAGTGCATATACCGCCCTCCGATGATCAAAGGCACAAGCACGCCAAATAGAAATACGATCTTAGCTGAGGCGAGGCAAGTATGCAAGGAACACGGCGTCAACACTGGGATTGAGTCGGAAGCGAAGAAGGAAATCTTCAACCGTATCTTCAACAAGTACGGTCAACAGTATTTCTGAGCTGTCAAAGTTTTTGAGCTGATAATGTTTTTGGATGTTGTAGTTTTTGAAGCAACTGTTGTATCTTTCTATGTTTTGCGCTTAACTTTGTAACCTTCAGATGTAACAAAAACTTCAAAGTATATAATACGATTCACCTTGATGAACAATTCCTCATTGTCCAAGCTCTGAATCACAAAGTCTTTCAATTTCATGTTATAACTGTGCTAACCCTTTGATGTTTTATCTTATAGACTGTCTAGAATTTCAACTGAAATTTTAGATAAGTTAGTGAGGTTTAGATCAGTAGTGGTTTCAAGCTGTAAGTGGTTTTGGCATCATCAAAAAGGGGGAAATTGTTGGGAAATTTATTAGTATAAGTTTTGATGAATTCCAAAACCGGCTGACCCCAACCGAGTAGATGTTGCCAGTACCTAATGTTAGAATTTAGGCTCGCTGTTTGAGCAAAGTTAAGTTTTTATCTTTACAGGTCTCCAGCTGAAGATGGCAACAAGGCGTCACTCAGACAGAACATCAGTTGTGAAGAAAGACAACTGAGAGTTCATTTGTTCAGATGTAAACAAGGGGAAGTCTTCAGAACATCAGTTGAAGGAAACCAACTGAGCGTTCATCAAATGAGAAACAGTTGAAAGGAAGAGAACATCAGATGAAAAAGAAATCATCTGAGGGTTCAAACCCAACTGAGTAAAGAAGTGGAAGACAACTGAGGGTTCAGTTTCAGAACCTCAGTTATAGAATCTGAACAAGGAGTTCAACTGTTTTGAAGTTCAAAGTCAGCTGAGAACTCGACAGATCGGAACATCAGCTGAAGATCACTCAGATGAAGGTCAAGACTTTCAACCGACAAACCGAAGTTGAATGTCAAAGATTTGAATTTCAAAAGGAAGTCACATGAGGGTTTGACCGTTCAGTCATTACCCCATCTGGCCCAACACAAGGCTGTCTCAGATGGAAAGCAAAGGAGCACAGATGCCATATCGGGAAAGTCTGCAGAGATGAGAGACAAGCCATCGCTTTCAACCGATCAGAGATCAACTGCTCCTCCAACGGCTAGTTGATTCTCTCCGCCTATAAATAGAGGCATCATCTCATTCGAGATGTAAGAGATGCAGATAGACACATAGACGACTAAAAATTCAAAAGCTTTCTCGAGAGAAATCAAAGCAAATCTGCAAAATCATCATCTAAGAGCATCAGCAGCTGAGAGTTCCAATTTGAGAGAACATTAGTAGCTGAGGGTTCCTAGAATTCGAAACTGTTTTTGATCTTAGGTTGAGTGTTTATTCGTTCAAGCCTTAGATCCAGCTCTCATTCTTGATCGAGCTGTAGTTGGATATCCTACCCTTTCTCACACCCTAAAAAGTGTGCTAGGACCTTACTCTTCCTGTAATTGAGTAGTCAGGTCATCAAGTACTCGTAAACTTGACTTAGGCTGTTTAGTGCCCGGAAACTAAACTGTAACGGTTACTCAGCCCGCGTAAGCTGAGTGGTTCTGTCCAGAAGAACTTGGACTGAGGTGTGTGGACTCACATCTCCCCGTGGACGTAGGAGTTATCTCCGAACCACGTAAATCTTGTGTGTCGTGTTTATTTTTTTTTCGGTCCATATTGCATTTCTAACTGACCGAACTAACCAGCATTCAAATCTCTTTTGCACTTTTTCAATCGAGCTGTTTTGGTTCTTGACCAACCGAGCTGATTTGCGTGAGTTGTTTTTAACGAGTTTATTTTCCACCACATTCCGCACAGCACCGCTCTTCCAGCTGAGTTTGCTTACTCAGCTGTGAGATCCCACATGAGTCCTTTTACTCAGTTGAAGTTGTTTTCAAGTGTTAAGTTTTTCGAAAACTGAAAAATCTTAACTGGTGTATTCCTCCCCCCCCATACACCAGTAACTCGTTTCGGGAACACACTCTCTCACGAAATAGTGTAATAGCTATGAACAATGAAAATAGCTATGGCAGCGGCAACCTCCAAATAATGTAGATGTCAATATATATAGTTCTTGATAAACCCTATATATGATCTTCACCGATTTGCCCCAGTTTCTTTGTTGATAGAAACTTCCTTTGGAGGCTTATCTTGTGGAACAAACAAATATCTTCGCCATATTAGATCTTCTCCGCATTATGAATGGATAAGGAAAAGATCTCCGCAAAATCCGCATAAATATGGAAAAAATCTTCTGAATCTGTTCCAACCTGTTCCAGAATCTGTTCCAATCTTCTGAAGAAACTTCTTATGAAAGAAAAGTAAGCGAAGCATCGAAATAAAAGCTCCACGGTTTGGAGTCCACTTGTCCATGACTGAATCCTGTGCTGTCGTTTTCTCTTTTTTCTTTTTTTCTGAAAATTTAATGATTGATATATGACAAAGTAAATGTATTGATGAAGATTAACATTGTGTTTGCACTGCAAAATTCAGCAAGCATAATGTGGAATTAGAGTGAACTACACTAAACCTATTGCTGGATCAATATTAATATATTCAGAAGTATGATTAGAAAATTACATGGTATAAGAGTGGTTATTTTGGATGGCTATGTAAAATATTTAGTTACTTTTATAAGAACATGTCGTTTCAGTCATTTGATTGTTAAATTTTCAAAAATACTTATTTATCGGGAAAAAAAAATATTTTTATCAAAGTTGAGTTTATGTTTACTTTTATTTGTAAATTGATTTATGAAGTTCGGACATAATTTTTTTTTACATGGCATGCCAAATTTGATGTGGAACTACACTTTTAGCAGACCGGAGGTGGTGCTACTTCTAATCTATCGAATCACATGAATTTTCAATAATATAATTATTGTTGCATCTAAAGTCTATGTGCAACAAATATTTAACACCATATGGGAAAATATCTAATTGTCACACCATGGGAAAATTAAGCAAATTTGTATAATTAATCTCCACGTAGAAGTAGTTCAAACCTTCCCCCCACCCCCCCACATTAATGATAATATAAGCCATTGGTTCAAATCTTATCATCAGTTTATTTCAAGATATCGTAACTCGTAAGTCATTTTAAATTATTGAAAGTCCATTAATTAATTCGACTCTCACTTCCCATTCCATTCTAAACGTCATTTATGATTCACTTCTTTTATCAGTGTATATGTCCTATATAGTTCAGTATATTTGAATAATATTGACGATTGCTAGAACATGAAATTAATAAAAATAAGGGATGGACGATTTTACCCTCAAATCTTTGCTTTCAAAGTTGGTGAACATTTTATTAGTATCATTTTTAGCGAGGAAACAATTTAACAATGTATCAATCCTTGGATTCCTTTCTGCTCAAAAAATTAAATAAAAAATCATTGGATTCCTTGACTAGTTTTTCATTAGGTCGTCGCTCTCTTAATACTGCTATTGTATTTAGATAGTTCTGACTTCTGAGTTTTTCTTTTCAAATGAATGAAAAATTAAGTTTTTAGAAAGAGAAAAAAAGCTCTTCAAATTAATGTATTTGCATAGAAATCCTCATTCCAAACCCACCCGGAAAGTCTTCACAATTATTCCGTTGGAAAATTGAAAAATAAAAATAATAGTAACTCTCACTTTTATTTCTCTTTCACTTTCAACAAAGCTTACTCTAATTTTCATAGAAATTTCCTCGCAATTTAATATTCCTACAATATGTCTATAAAATGCACAACATTATCAACTAAGTAAACGTATTAAAAAAAAAAAACTCAAAATTCTAAAAATCAAATGACGGATTCAAAGATGTCAGCAGCTGCACTAATCCTCACCTCTACAAGAGAACTTGTTACATTCATATCTTTCTTCTTATGTTGCATTCTGTACAGTTTGTTTAAAACAATCCAAGAAGTCTACTCTTGCTCCTGGCTCGTGTTTCATCTTCTATTCCATCTCCTGCTCGACTTTTTCTGGAAGAGGACGATCCACGATGGTGCCCCATCCTCAGAACCACAACCCCGTATGATCAAAATCACTGGCGACGGCGTTGGAATAGTGATGAAGCATTTGGGGATGCTTCATCAAGAACCTTTTTCACAAGATTCTGTTGATGATATTGCATGCATGTTTGATAAGGCAGAACCGAGTTCAGATGAGGTTACAGAAGCATTTAGGATGTTCGACGAAAATAATGATGGTTTTGTGGATGCAGGGGAGTTGAAGAAAGTGATGAGTTCACTAGGTTTGGTGGAATTTTCTGAAGAAGAATGTGTGAGAATGATAATGGTGTTTGATGATGATGGTGATGGGAGGATTAGTTTTGGGGAATTTGTGAAACTCATTGAGGAAAATGTTTGTTTCTAGTTAGTTATTTTGGCCTTAAGTTTTTCCTTTTACTTATTTGAGCATCATCATCACCATGGTACATATGATGAAGATTGTGAGATTATATATCAAGTTTCTTTCTCTGTGTGCGTGTGTTTGCTTGTTGGTGTTTGTTTCTTAATTTTTTCTATAGCTACTTTGAATTCCATGCATCATGCATGCCCATATATATAGTTAAGTCATCATCGGTGGACGTGGTTTTGCATTGGTGAAACGAAACACGAGATGAAATACTATTTACACTTATTTTTCTCTAATTTATTGAATGTAAAAATCGAATAATTGAAGAATTTATATCGATGACAAGAATATAATGAGAAGTTTGACATTATTTTTGTATAAAAGTTCTAAAACATTACATTTGTTCGAAAATAATTTATTGTTTCAAATTATAACACTTATTCGAGCTCGAGAATAGTGTTTTATAATGCTCTTAATATTAGTATGATATTGTGATGAGGTTTTACTTGGGGTTAACCTAGAAATTTTTTGGCTAATTAGCTAGTAAATAAAAAGCTTGTTTCACTCTATTGTATTTGCGTGTCAAGAGCTGATTTCTGATATTTGTTATTCCTCTGTTTCTTTTTTAGAGATTTTTCCTCTGTTTCGTAGGTAGTGAATGATTGGTTTATAATTACATTTTGCATGTCACATGTCGTGTAGTGATCAAATGAAACACGAGATGAAACATCCTTTTGCAATCGACTCACTTTTGATCATAAATTAAGCTATATAAGAGAAATATGAGAAATGAAGGAAAATATTGCGACCGTGCATAACAGTACATAAATAAATGAAAAAAGATTAATGTTGTGTGATCATATGATGATTTTTCTTGAAATTAACACTTAAGATTTGGTGTCAATGATGTAGTTGATGAGAATGCGAAATGAATTTCTGTACAATAAAAGTGTGATGAATTTGTTGGCAAATTGAGTAAAAAATCCCAGTCGAAAACATCAACTTGAGATGACATGCATTAAAATGTTTGATTACACATGCATCTTGTTGTATTTGTTATAACTGAAATGTCTGAATAATGGTGTTGTGCCATGGATCAGACAGGTGCTGCAACAAGTTGTCGAAAGGCCCTTTTCCAGTCACATTGTGCTGAATAATAAATCCCAAAAATGCCAGCATTGCGAGTCTCCCTGCAAAAAAGAAAATCATTAGTGGATGATATGAGATGATGATGAAAGGAGAGGTTAGGTAGGTTACCGTTGGCGACCTCCTTTTCTTTGGCCTCGGTGGTGGGGGCGAAGTTGAGGGGGTTGAAAATTCCGCCCGGGTAGCCCACTTGGTTGGGAGGAAGGCTGTAGGTCTTGAAGATGGGGTCCTGGTTCACACTCCCAGGGTTCTTGATGTCTTGCCACCTTCTGATCTCCACGTAGTGGAACAGGATGAACTCGATCACGAACAGCGTTGACGACGACGCGAAGTATTCGCCCTTCCCCGCATCGTACCACTTTGGAACGTTCAGGATTCCCATTGATGTCAACACTTCCGGCAACAGCATGCCGGCCACGCCCAGCATGGCCCACCGCCCGTTCACCAGCTCCGCCTGGACGAACCATTTCAGGTTCTCTGGGTCCTCCGCTAGTCCCAGTGGGTCAAATCCATTGTCCCCGGGAAGACTGTTTTCAACCAAATAATAAATACTTTACTACAATTAAACTGAAGAAAAACTAGTAGTGATGCCACATCAAAAAGTGTGCGATAGAAGATTCAAAGTGGTTAAATTTGGACTAACATGACAATGCAGTATGATATTGAGCTCCGAGCTCGAGACAAACCTGCCGTCAAGATAGGCAGGAGAGGCCAATCCGGGGAGCCATTCGCCTTTCTTGGCTTCGACCTTGAATGAGCCGTACGATGAGATCGCCTGCCTAATGGACACTTCCCGGTTCAACTTTCCGGATGATCCGGTCAAGAACCGCCTCTTCCACGCGCACGGCCGGAGAACGCCCACGGAGGCTTGTGTAGTCACTGCGGCCATCTTTTTTTTCTTTTTTCCGACCTGCCTGAATGAGTAGGAATTTTTTCTTTTATGGTTATCATATATGTTAATGTTAGCAACAAATTAATAATTTCTGTGCGCATTTGTGGTGTTGGTTCAAACTTGGATTGTGACTGTTGGTTTCAAAGATCCAACGGCTGCAATTTGATTTTGAAGTTTGGAATGGCCAATCAGAAGCCATTGCTCTTATCCTTATCTAGTTGGCATATCCATATATCTGTTTCTTGTATGCACTTGGGTTTTCTGGAGATCATGAGGGACCCCCTTTTTCAATAAGCATTTGATATTTAATAAAAAGATCTTGCCTACGTGGAATATATAATTAGCCAATGAATTGTTGACGCTCGTTAAAGTCCAAAGTTTTATGCGGATGATTAGATCAACAATCTTCTCCCCAAGATCAACTTAAAAAGTCAACTTTATCGTCTTCTTAATTACTCCTTCCATCCGCCACAAGTGTCATCTTATTTTCTTCTTGGCCTATTGATAATGAGTGTAACATTTTCATAATTAGAAATGACCTCATTTAATTTATTACTTTTTTATCTTTCTCACTCATATTGTCTCTCCTTAATTCTACACAAAAGGTTCGTTTGCTATTTATATACATATATCAGGTATGAGCATCAATATGACTTATATCCATGCCTTGTGTTTGGTATCTCATTATATGGGTATCAAATTGATATACTTGATATGCTAATTTTCAATATTTTCATATACTAATTTTTCCTAGGATATGACTCATATCTCTACTTTCTTCTCACTTGATATCAATCGATATCTTCAACATATCAAATATGAATATCAAATATCAATCTGATACCCATACTTGATATCCGATACTCATACTCATACCCGATATCTGATATACTGGTATATGAATACCAAACGGATCCTAATCGAAAGTTTGGTTTAAACCGTAAACCAAATCGAACCAAACTGCAATTTACGGTTTGGTTCGGTTTTATGGTTTCAAAAATATGGTTTGGTTTAGATTTTTAAAAAATTATGGTTTATGGTTTAGGTTAGGTTTTTAAGAAAATTCAAACCAAACCAAACCGTAAACCGAAAAATCATATTTGATATGATGATATTAATATTATCCTTTTATTTATTATGTGAGAAAATAGGAATTTTTTTGATCGTATGCCATATCTGAGTGTTATACAAATTTAATTAATGAAATCGTACAATTTAAAATCATAAATCATACAATCTACTATATAATTCCAATTAATTGTTACAGTGACTTATGTTTACCTTTGAATACAAGGTACAAATTTCTATTTGTTTTCTTTTCTTGTATATCTTTTCAAATTTAAGTTGTTTTCAATTGAAAAAGTAGAGAATGTGAAATTATTTTACTATAATTTACTATTTAGTTAAATAATGTTATCCTAGATTCCTAGTATATTTACTAGCAAAAGAGAAAAACATATATGGTCATGACAACAACTTTATTTAATTTTTTTAATTTATATTACGAAGGAAATGAAAAAATATTAATAAACCGCAAACCAGACCGCCCCAAACCGTATTATTATAGTTTGGTTTGGTTTGGTTTGGTTTTACTAATTAATCAGTTCGGTTTGGTTCTAAAAAATTACCAAACCGTATTTTACAATTTAGTTTGAATTTAGTATCAAACCGCACAAAACCAAACCGCGAACACCCCTACTACGTTGTCCACTCTCACTCACTCACTTTTTTTCTTAAAACCCGTATTACTTCCTTTAAGTCACATTTATCGTGCAAGAAACCATGAAGATATTGAAACACTGCCTTAGTAATTATGAAGATATTGATTCTAAAAAAAATTATATGAAGCTATTGAGTTATGTTATGTCAATGTGGATAATTTCACGATCTTTTTCAAGATTTATCTCTTTTCTTTGTTGAGCATACAAGACCTATGTTTTCAAGAAGTTTAACAAATATGTCATCAGATAAAAATTTCGGCACCAGATTGTTGATTATTTGACACGCATTTATGATTGCGCACATTAGAGCACTTACAGCGGGTGTCTAGTAAGACCTAGGTCTAAGCACTGGGAAGCGTGATTTTAATGATTGGTGGTGTTGAGTTAGATATAGGTTGATTTCTCCACATCAATGGGGTTGAGTAAGACTTAGGTCTAAGCACTGGGAAACGTGATTTTAATGATTGAATAAATTTTATTTTGTTGTTTTTTTTTATTTGTAATAAATATTATAAAAACTAACTTAATTAAATTCAGAAATTAATAACTGACAATTTGTTGTTTTTTTTTATTTGTAGCTCGCACCCGGCCAACTCATTTTTTTTTTTGAACCAACAAGTGAATTGTATGATGTGAAAGAGTAAGTTTTTTTGTAGGGAAGATTGGATGAAGAAAGAAATTTTTTGGTATGTAGAATGAATGAGTTGAAGGGATATATATAGTGAAAAAATGGGATGTAACCGTTGGATAGTATTTAATTTTGTTAATATTTTTTTTTTCAGAAAATTAAAAAAAAAAAAAAATTGACCAATGGGGACACGCCACGTGTCCCCATTTTTTGACGTGGCGGAGTCGAAGGAGGGATCGAACGATCGACCTCGCACTCGACACCACCATCGACACAGGGGGTGTCGATCCCCCCACAGCAGCTTCGACACAGGGTGTGTCGATGTGGGGGGTGTGTCGAAGGGCATCGACACCGGATCGACACCCCCCTTTTGCACCTCGATGTAAATGCTCTTAAATCACTACACAAATTGCCTCACCATATAAATTGGGCTGGATTATAACAAAAATATTAAGCCTTTACATTGTAAAGGCACTACTTCTTAAATATATAGGCCTTGGCCTCAAAATAATGCCCGAAATTTGTTAAGATAGGAGGAAAAAAAGAAAAAATTGACAATCATCTTCTTCTTTTCTTTTCTTTTAAAATATTTCCTCCTTTTTTTAGTTTTTACAATTTTTCACACCAAATTCGTAAAATAAGGGGGTGTATTGGATGGTGGAGTTTGAGGTATTTTTAAAGAGTTTGAAATTCACGGGTATTAGATTGATGGATTTCACACTCCTTAAAAATCCTGGGGTATTGGATGCAAAGAGTTTGACGCAATTCAAAATCCCTACAAATCTTGGGGTATTCAATTCGTTGATTTTAAACTCCTTCAAACTCTCCCGGTATTCAACGTAATAACATTTCGACGTAATTCACTTTCTCATGGATTTCGACGTAATTTATAGGCAAAAATACACACAGTGAACTCCAGCCTTTGGAAATGGGAGTTCGACGTAATTCATATCCACGACTGCGACTTAGCACGATCGCTAGCTTAAAGTAATTCCAGCGATCGCGAGCATGCCATGGTCGCTGGCCAAAGAAGAAGAAAGATGATTCTGATTTTACAGAAAGCCAGCAATTTCGTAGAGAGAGACGAAGTGAGCGATAACAAGCATGTGGCGACGGCATAGCTGGTACCTCAGCACCTGCACAGTGGCCTTGAACTCCGCCCGCGCATTGACCAAGGATACATGGGACGCTCTTGTAATCGGTGGTGGCCACAATGGACTCACTGTCGCCGCCTACCTCACCCGCCCCGGTCTCTCCGTCAAAGTCCTTGAGCGCCGCCACATCATTGGTGGCGCCGCCGTCACAGAGGAACTCGTTCCTGGTTTCAAGTTTTCTCGCTGTAGCTACCTCCAAAGCCTCCTCCACCCCACCGGTCTCTCTCTCTCTTTCTCAACACACACACACACACTCTTTAACACACTCATAATCTCTATCAATCCTTGTGATTCTGATTGAGTTAATGTTTTTGACTTTTATCTTATATTGATTGATAAAATTAATTGTTGTTGTGACTTGTGAGAATAGGGAATTGGAGTTAGCGAGGCATGGATTGAAGATGTTGAAGAGGAATCCATCATCGTTCACTCCTTGTGTGGATATACAGAAAGCCAGGCGCCAGCAGGCCAACGACCGCGTATGACCCACGATCGCAGGGAGGCCGTCAGCGACCGATGAAGACACGCGATCGCGTGTGTATGGATTTGAACTCCCCCGAACTCCTTAAAAATCCGCCCCAAAATCCTCCAAACCCCACCCTCAACTCCCCTAAACTCCTCCGAAATTCCATTGAATTCAACTCCATAAAATTCAATTCCATAGAGTTCAACTGCGTTAAAAATCCAGCATATTGGCAATCCAATACAACCCCTGACAAAAAAAACCCACCCAACACTGGTAAATCTTGTTCATTTTGCTCGCCGCTAAAATTTCTTCAAACAATTTGCAATATTTTCTCTTAATTTTTGCATTCTTTCCCTAGAATATGAACCATAATTTCTTAAGATTTGTCGACGACGATCCTCCTTTCCCTGTTTAGTGTAGGAGAAACAGATTGAAATTTCATTGAGTAATTGCGACAAATACATGACCGACATAAAGTTCTCAACATGGTAGCTGAAGGCGACGGCGGCATCTGAGAAACTACTTGTCACCGATGGCATTTTATCGCCTCTCCCTTCCTGCTCGGAGCCTCCGCCAGCTCCGCCACCGTCATTCTTCTCTCCCCGCCGCGGATACTTACTTCCGCTCCCCTCCTTCACCTTCCAACCCTAATCTTTCCGCCGACTCAAGCCGCCAAGTCTCCAGAGATTTTCGCTTCAAAAATCAATTCTTCTATGACGCCAATCCATTCCGATCAATTGGAGCCTATCCCCATTTTCTTCACTACTCTAGCTTTACCACTGTAGCACCCGACGAGAAACGACAAGAACCGAAAAAATCCAATGGCAGTGAAGGCGATCGTTCTTGGATAGATGTATATATACCGGAAAAGGCGCGGCCGTACGCTCGGCTCGCGCGGCTGGATAAGCCGATCGGCACTTGGCTCCTGGCTTGGCCGTGTATGTGGTATGTTTCTTCATTTGTTTCTTTTTGATAATTTCCCAACTTTTTTGGATTTGCTGTGAAAATTTGTTTTTACTGGTGCAGTTTTTTCTCTATTTATACATTTATTGGGTAATTAGGAAGGTGAAGAGCTAATGTAACAGATTAGTTATGGTTAAAAGGAATGCGTATGATGTAAGTGTAAAATTAAATAAATGGACGATTAAGAAAACCAAGTAGGCTTAAGATCATGTTTGCACGAGCATTTTTTTCTCGTGAATTGCTTGTAAAAACTAAACAAAGATTACTGCTTTTCCTAGTCTTACTCTCCATTTGTCATAAGATCCAGACAATGCATAACCAAAGAGTGTAAGAAGTTAATCGTGATATGGAGGTTCATTGAGGTGATATTTTGGGTTTAAAGGTCAATTACGATGGCGGGAGCTTCAGGGAGCCTTCCAGATATTAAGATGATGATGCTTTTTGGTACAGGGGCGCTGTTGTTGCGTGGCGCAGGGTGCACCGTTAATGATCTACTAGATCGAGATATTGACACGAAGGTACTTATCATTGTTTTTAGTGTACTCACAATGTAGGGGGAAAAATCATCTGGCATCTACATTCTGATGCTGAAGGTCGGGGATGGCGCCAATGGAGAACATATTTTATTTGACTATCTTTAGCTATTACACAGTTACACTATATGATTTGTATTCATATTAAGTGTGCATCCTTCTTCCTTCTAGTGATTGTATTGTTTGTGTTTTTGATAGTTTAATATGGTGTAGGTAGATAGGACAAGGTCGAGGCCCATAGCAAGCGGTGTGCTATCACCGTTTCAGGGACTTTGTTTTCTTGGATTTCAGTTAACTTTAGGATTGGGGATTCTCCTGCAACTCAATGATTTTAGGTTTGTACTCATTCTTTACTCTCATTATGGCTGTTCATTTGTTTGAAAATCGTGTGTGGTTCTTGCTTAACAGCTTAGCATATGTATAGACAGTGTAGTGGTAAAGTTCTCTTAGAAGATATTGTTTAAATGAAAAGAACACCATAAGTATTTGAGCTTTACCAATTAACCATCCACAGATTGGGCATCTCTGGTGGATTTATCCAGTGACTTTACATGCTAAATAACTGACTGAGTATTCAATCAGTGACTTAGTAACTGAAACTTGAATTGCTGAATGAATTTTTATATAATAGTCCTAGAGAGAAGGTCGAAGGAAGTGCAGTGATTATGCTGAGTGTGTTTTGAGGAAATATATCCAACTGCATGGAATTTGTTCTCTGTATGAAGGGGTATCTTGAGGGTGTCGCTGAGCTCTTACACTTGTTTGATGTCTTAGGAAATAGGAGTGATTTGCAAATTATTTATCTATTGGAAATTTGGAATATTTCTTGTTCGGCAGTATCTATTTTGCATCAGAAAAAAAAAATAAAAAAAGCAAAGATGGTTGAGTGTATCTATAGCTTGACTCATAAAATATTTAACAGCCGTGTTCTGGGAGCTTCATCTCTGCTGCTTGTGTTTTCATACCCTCTGATGAAGAGACTGACCTTTTGGGTAATGATTTCCGATCTCTATCGTTATTCTCTTGAAATTCCTTACATTTCACTTACTCCCATCTTCATCCATGTATTCACCATGTTGTCTTGAGAGGGCACACACACCGCACAATGCATGCATACACCAAGGAACTTGTACAAACACTTATATAGGATTAGCTAATATATATATAGCTCTGTGTTTGAGCAGCCTCAGGCCTATCTTGGATTGACATTTAACTGGGGTGCTTTACTTGGTTGGGCTGCTGTTAGAGGAAGCATCGATCCTTCTGTAGTAATCCCTCTCTACGTTTCTGGTGTATTTTGGACCCTTGTTTACGATACAATATATGCACATCAGGTATCGTCTTATCTCTTGGTTAATGATATGAAACTCCTAACTGGACATGCATGTAATCTTTAACTTAGGAAACGTCTTTAGTGCTTCTAGGAATTTAGTACTCTTTTTTAGCTTTTTCATTTTTGTTTGGCTTGCACATGTTTTCTGGCCTTGAATGGAAAAAAAAAAAAGAAAAAGAACCAAGTCTGGGGAAGTCCATGGATACGAACACAATTTCAACATAAATAGAAACCGGTACCACATTCCAAATTCACCATTATAAGATCAGTGCTTCTTCCATAACAATAACTATTTCCCCTTTAAACATGAATATTTCACTCTATATGCTGAATGTTGAATCACTCCATTTGGATTACTTGTATTCTGAAATAAGAAAAATATTTTAAATTGAATTTTGCAAACAATTAATATCATCTCCTCTGAATGCATATAAACCCCAGGCATGAGAAGCTTGTAGTCACAGAAATATAGGTTGTAGTGCCATTGAAGTATGTGAGAATTGTACATGCAGGACAAAGACGACGATAAGAGAGTGGGTGTGAAATCAACGGCCTTGAGATTTGGGGAATCAACCAAACAATGGATTTCTGGCTTTGGAGCAGCATGTATTGGTAGCCTTGCTCTTAGTGGATATTATGCCAATCTTGGTAATGCTAGTCTTATTCTCTTCTCTCCGATGTCTGTCCGTATATACATGTCTCTTCCTTTTACCTTGATTAATACATATATATATATTTTTTTGGTTGCTACAGAATGGCCTTATTACGTATTCTTAACTGCTGCATCGACACAATTAGCTTGGCAGATATTCACAGTTGACCTTTCAAGTCGTGCTGATTGCAACAGAAAGTGGGTACCTGGATGCTACATTATGAGTTCCAAAATTTTCTGTTATCTTCAATTATCTTCTAGTCTGAATAGCTTAGATAACATAGGGAACTCAATGCTTTACAAGATTTTTCTGCAACATTTTTCTAAATTATTCTTCGTTCTTGGATCTAAAATCTGTTTTTTTTTTTTTTTTTTTTTTTTTTTTTTTCCTTATCAGGTTTGTATCGAATAAATGGTTTGGAGCTATCGTCTGCAGTGGGATTCTTTTTGGAAGAGTTTTATCTTGATGGTATCTCAATGGCCATCAACATTTCTGTCACAAGTTGACAATTTTTGTTCCTTTTTGGGTTGTACTTCGGATATTTGAGCACAATTTATAGATAATGTAGATTTTTTGGGGATGCCTAATGTATTATCGATTGTGAAAATAGGGTTAGTTAAGAGATGTGTTTTAGTTGGAGTAAATTGTGAAATTATTAAATTTCTGGTGTGGTAATTCACTAAGCTCAGCAGCAGCAGCAGCAGCAGCAGATATGTTTTATTTCAAAAATGAAATGAAAGAGAGATTTTGTAGACAAAAAAGAACAAAAATAAAGATGAAAACAGTACTCATATGCCAATTAGAATTAATTAATTGTTATTATAATTGTAATTTTACTTAATTCTGTACAAAACTTTTATTAAATTTAATTAAAACATAAAAATTCTACAGTTTAAAATACTTGGAAGATGGTACGCAGGGTAGAGAGAGGCGCACGACGGAACCAAAATGTCCCCAACAATCAAACTCATCAAATCTTGTTTTTCTTAAACAGTCTGGGTTTTTTTTTATCTCTATCAAACATAATTCCTCAAGGTTTGTCGACGGCGACAATTCCCCTTTCACATTAAACGCCTCTAGTTCTAGGAATTCTTTTTTTTTTTTGGTTGAAATTTTCATTCATAAGAAAATAAAGCACCTTCACCTTCAAACATGGTATCTGAAGACGGCGGCATCCGAGAATAATTATATATAACCATCTTGCGGCGGAAACGGGAGTGTGGAGTTGTAGTTTCGCGGCGGTGAAATGAAGCTGCTGGCGGAACACAGCCTCCGGCCATTTCTGTATTCACTGAATCAATCACGGACATAGCAGAACAAATTCTTCTCTCATTTTAAGGTACAATCGAAAACCCAAGCTGCGATGTTTTGTTTATACAAATTATTTTGAACCGGGAACGACGGATGGAATAATTACGTAATTGAGTTTCTTTCTTTTCTTTTATTTTCCCCCCAAAAATGAAACAATCGAGGCTGTTCCCCTTATATTTACTCTTAAGTTCATAAACTATTTTCGAAACTGAATATTGGCGGTAGGTACGAATGATGAATGAGAAGGGTCCAAAACTGAATTTTGTAGCTGGAACTGTGCTTCTGAAAATTACTAATGATTGTACCTGAATGTGAGCGATGCAGGGTTTTTTCTTTTCCTTGAAACCTGAATACATGCGACATTGGCAAGAATTAAGTTATTAATCATATTTGACGGACATATCCTTCAAATGAAATAATGAATTGACGAAAAATCAAGAAGAATTTGGTGGGAAATTTTACTTCATTTTCCTAGTTTTCCTCACCTCCATGAATCCGGCAGCGTCAATCCTTTCCTATTTCTTCTTTTGTTACACTATTTTGTTTTTTATGAATTGGTGCTTGGTTTTAGCTGAATGCTGCTTTCTTCTTGGTTAATGAGAATAATAAGGTGTCGAGCAACTAATATATGAAGGATTTCACAGATTGAAGATGTTGCAGTTATGATTTTGGTGGAGTTCAGTCTTTAGCCATGAAACTTATGTCAAGATTCAAATGCTATAGCGTCGCCGTGCAGGCTACTTCCTCCCCTATATCAGTACTAAACACTGTTCTTCATCTCCCAAAGTTCTATTCTGTAGAGGTATCTGAATGGCGGGCTAGACCCGGTACATTGTTGAGTAATGACCAAGATATCGTCAATCAGTTCACCACATATTGCTATCAGAAGGATCTTCGCAACGCAATGAAAGCATTGGACTCTATGCAAAAACATAAGCTATGGGCGGACTCCGTCACTTATGCAGAGCTCATTAAGTGCTGCATAGCCCACGGAGCTATTAAGCAAGGAAAGCAAGTCCACCAGCATGTTTTCTCGAATGGCTACGAGCCCAAGACTTTCCTTATCAACACACTTCTCAACATGTATGTGAAATTTAATTTGCTGAACGAAGCACAATTCTTATTTGATCGAATGATCGAGAGAAATGTTGTCTCCTGGACAACTATAATTGCTATGTACTCCAAGTCTGAGCATAAGTATAAGGCCCTGCAAATGTTGATTATGATGCTTAGAGATGGTGTTAGACCAAACATGTACACGTATTCATCAGTTCTGAGAGCTTCCGAGGAGATTTCGACCCTCAAACAACTTCACTGTTGCATAATTAAGGTGGGTTTGGAATTGGATGTTTTTGTCAGAAGTGCTCTGATCGATATTTACTGCAAATGGGGTGAACCAAGAGCAGCACTTTACATGTTTGACGAGATGGTAACTTCAGATCCAGTGGTATGGAACTCTATTATTGGTGGATTTGCCCAGAACACTGAAGGAGATGAAGCCCTCAATCTTTTTATCAGAATGAAGAGATCTGGTTTCTGGGCCGATCAGTCAACTCTAACAAGTGTTCTGCGTGGTTGCACTAGTTTAGCACTATTGGAATTGGGGAGACAAGTCCATGTTCATGTTATCAAGTTTAATCGAGATTTGGTCCTTGACAACGCCCTTCTAGACATGTATTGTAAGTGTGGTAGTTTGAAAGATGCTAACTCTGTTTTCATGCAAATGGCTGTAAAAGATGTGATCTCGTGGAGCACCATGATAATAGGCTTCGCCCAAAATGGATACAGCCGAAAAGCTATAGATTTGTTTGAGGCGATGAAAACTTCAGGAGTTGAACCAAATTACATCACGATTTTGGGAGTTCTGTTTGCTTGCAGCCATGCTGGACTAGTGAAAGATGGGCAGTATTACTTCGAATCGATGAAGATGCTTTTTGGAGTTGATCCTGGTAGGGAGCATTATGGCTGCATGATTGATCTCCTTGGAAGAGCAGGGAAGCTTGACGAAGCTATGAAACTAATTCATGAAATGAAATGTGAACCAGATGCTGTTACGTGGAGAACTTTACTTGGGGCATGTAGAGTTCATCGTAATATGGATATTGCTGAATATGCGGCGAAAAAAGTTTTGAGCTTGGATCCTCACGATGCAGGAACATACACGCTTCTATCTAATATCTATGCTAACAGCCAGAGATGGGAAGATGTTGCGAAATTGAGGAGACTCATGAAGGATAGAGGGATTAAGAAAGAACCTGGATGCAGTTGGATTGAGATAAATAAGCAAGTTCATACTTTCATAATGGGTGACAAAGCTCATCCGGAGATCAATGCTATTCATCGAGAGTTGAGTCGTATCATTCGGAGATTGAAGGAAGAGGGTTATGTGCCAGACACGAATTTTGTCTATCAAGATCTTGAAGGAGAACAGATGGAAAACTCGCTAGTATACCACAGTGAGAAACTGGCGATTGTTTTTGGTATTATGAGATTGCCTAAAGGGAAGTCGGTGAGAATCAGAAAAAATCTCAGGATATGTGGTGACTGTCATGTTTTTGCAAAGCTTTTGGCGAAAATGGAGAATAGAAGCATCATCATCAGGGATCCTGTTCGTTACCATCATTTTCAGGATGGAGCTTGCTCTTGTGGTGACTACTGGTAGCATGGAATGATTGCACTCGCTAAGCTTTGCTAGCACAGGTTGTTAACTACATGCACGACAAATTAATTTGCAGCCATGATCTTCATCAGTACTCAGATGATTTGTTCTAATAATCCTCAGGTCTTGTGAATGAGAAAATAGTTCAGTCGATTTTTTCCGCTGTACCCTGATTACAACTCATGAGTCTGTTTAATATGGTCGTGTGCAGGTATTCGAGGCCATGATACTGCGAAATTTCTTGAAGGCACCTGTTCTGAACTGATGTTGCCTTGTGCTGTCGTTTGATATATTCTTTATCATGGATAACTTGCTGGTGAGGTTATGCTCAACGGGACATGATGCTGCAAAATTTCTTGATAAACTCTTCTTTGGTTGCACTTCTTAAACTTTGAAGCAATGTTGTTGAAAGCCTTATTGATTTGCAGAGTTTGAAGATTGATGGCAAGAATTTGGAATATGAGAAATCTGTATATGATTAATGTCGCGGAGTAGCAACTTTTTTGGAGTGCTACCGAGTTGCTTAGGGAGGCTTCGTCTGTTGTGAGAGATGAGTGTAAGTACCAATACATCCAGTTCCAGCATTCCATCAACCTTATATGGTCTAATGAGCATCTCGTTTCGATACACTCTGCCACCAATTTCTTTAGCGGTTCTTTACCTCTAATTATTGGCATTGGCAATATGAATTATGAAGAGCCTCTTGTTGAATGTATTCACTTGTGCAAAGTCTCATTATTTTCCCCTCTCAAATTAGTTGATATGAAAGGTTTGCAATACTTGGATTTGTCGTTTTTTTCGTTTATTAGTTATCGCTTCATTGTTAGGTCGAAACATATTTCCTGATTCGCGACGCGTTAGAGATTTTGTATCTTGTAGACTTGTAGTGACGAAGAGATGTTGGTGGGATTCGATTACTTGATCCCCCGCTCATAAATTCGTCGCTTGTTTACAGGAGACTTGATTATGAATATATATGAAACTAGCACTTGATGTGTTTGTCAGGATGAAAATGATAATATTTTTACTTTTACTCTAATTTCATGGAATATGGAAATCTTAACAATTCAAGAAAATATATATACTTATATTGATTCCTAATTGGACTGAGGAAAAAATTCCACAAAATTTTACATGAAGACGATCATTTTAAAAACATATTGATTCCTTACTAATTTCTTTCTCAAGTCACGAGCAATGAAATATGTTAATTACAAATTATTAGCTATTAGTGAAAAGTGAGGCCGCTTGGTCCAGTGAGCTGGGGCCTACAGGCCCGACCCGGCCGAGTGCCAGCCAGCTCAAAGAAAAAGAAGTGAAAGGGGCAGAAACAAATTAAAATATATAATTACCTCATTCTACAAACCCCAACCACGAACCTTCTAGAATTCTTGTTCAGGGGTGTATATAAAAATCCCTAATTCGACCTTGCTCATTTCAAACTTGCGAGCTTAAACCCTAATTCGGCGATGTGCCGTTGTTTTTCTGCATTTTTGAAATTTTGTTAATGTTTCTGATTATAGTTCTGGATTTCTTCTTGATTTTGGCATTTAAGCTTTTGACACTCTACTTCTGATTTCGACCTAGTTGGATTTCAAATTCGATTATTTCGCACTTTTTCTTAAAATATCTTTTAATTTGTAGATCCTTTTTCCCAGTCGATTACTAAACCGATATGATTTTCGAGTGCTTCTGCCTATGATACAGTTAAATATACTATGAGTGAGTTTTCACCATGTATAAATCATACCTTTCTGAGGCTTGAAGGCAATTGATAGTTCTATTTGATTTTTCTTTTTTCGATTTTTGGGCAATTGATGATAAAACAGACAGGGACATCAGAACTCATAGAATGATGACTATGTCTTATGGGATTCTCTCTGATGCCATTTTTAAAAATAAAAATTCTTAGATAAAATTTAGTTTTATTTAATTTCTTCTTTTCATAAATTACAGTTTAACTGCCATTTCTTTTCTGTGTTTAATTACAAATGCCTGATTATCTTACTAATTGGTGCAAGAAATGCTTCCCCCCCCCCCCCCCCCCCCCCCGCTGCTTCTATAAAACTAGTAGAAAGTCTGCATTTAGTTTTTACGCTTGATCAAAGGTTAATTTTTATTTTTGGTTAAAATTTTAATATTTCGAAGTCAGTTTGGCCAATGATGTAATATTCTATTGCACGTATTAGCAGAATAAATTAGTATGTTGATTTGTGATTGTCACTACCGCTGAGGCAAACTGAACAATTTAAATGTATTTTTTAATCGTTGTCTTTTTGCTATTTTTAATTTTGAGAGGCCCAATATTGCCTAATGATTACACAGAAAGAACGGAGATTTGAATGGTGCTTATGTTGAAGCCTGCTTATTAGATTATATTGCCTTGGCTCCAAAAGCATCAATGTAATTAACTTTATCACTTTAAATGAAGGCTGGGGGATACTGATTATTTAAAGATCCATAAATATGTGAAATTCATTTTTCTCTGTACAAACTGACATTTTGAATTTAAATACAATCCTTCCAAAAAGTTAGAAAAAACCATGATAGTACCATAAATATTTAAGAGATGATATGTAGGAAACTTGAAGAACGATGTGTATTATTAAGTACGCCCCATAATATTAAGTGTGAATACTACATGAAGGCCCTTATTGTATTTACTTGATAATAATGATGGTGCGTTTACTTTTTATTTCTCGTTTTAAAGGAAAATGAAGGTATTAAAAAAAAAAAATATTCGGTCACATTATGGTCGGTTACATAAGTAGAAAAAGAAAAGTTAATTGTCAAAATACAAGTAATTATATTTTTCTTTAGAATTTATGATTTTTTAATTAAAGTATATATTAATTTTCAAAACTTATTTTACATTTTTAAACTTGTGTGGCTAGCTAGTGTGTTCAAATAGTATTACTCGTTAGATTTATATAATAGTGATTCATATAAAATTCAACATTGACACTAAATAATATTCTCTATGTCTACGGTAAGTATAGTATGATTTTATTTTTGCGACGTTCACTATAATTGTGGTTTTTTTATAAATGAAAATGTGTATCATTTTCATTTATATAATGATCATACTTATCGTGAAAGTTGCAAAAGTAAAATCGTACTACATTTACCGTATATAGAGAGAGTTTTATTTAATGTCAATGTTGAATTTTATTCGAATTAATATTACTTCAAATCTAAAATATAAAATTAGCACGATATTTTTAGTGATATATTCCGAACATTATTTGAGATCCGATCTGAACTCAGGCTCTTTGTTCAGTGGGTTGTAACCCAATGTAAAGCAAGCCCAAATCTACATTCACATATCCGTTGAAATTTCTTTTGTAGTATCATTTTTTTTTTTTTTTTCCATTTATTGTTTAAACCCAAAACAAGATACTGTACCACTATAATTCTAATGGGAATCTGTCTGTTTGATGCCATTTATTAAAAAGACTTTTTATGTTTTATAGTGAAGTCCATTTTACTAATGTCATTTTGTTTTAACATCTAAAATAAGTTTTTTTAAGCAAAATAATTACTTTTGGTAAATTAGAATTTTCGTTTCACCAAATGAGCAAAAGTCGTACAGCATCGCAAAACTCACAACCTCATGCAAACTACTAATTCAACACAACTATGACTAGAGCATATTAGCTAAACAGTGGTCTATTCTACTCCTTGTTACCAACATCAATTGGCATCTTCTAATTGTTTCCTCCACACTCGAATCATCATCTTAAAACTTCCTTCTATTCCTTTCCTTCCAAAGATGGTATACTACCATAGTGATCATTGCTCGATACATTTTCTGTTTCTTTGTATTAGAGCCACACTGATCATTCAAGTATTGCTTCTCTATCTCCCATTTCGTTGCCCCTCTTGGTAAGATGCACCATGTACTGACTCTCTCCCATACTTGAGCTGAGTAATGACACTTAAAAAAGAGATGATTAATAGTCTCCTGCTCTTGACAACATAAACTACACATCGGATCCACATTGATGCCTATCTTAATGAGATTATCACAGGTCACCAATCGGCCTAATAGAGTTTGCCACATAATAAAAATGCACTTATTAGGAGCTATGTTACTGTAGAAAATCTTTTGTCATCTTACCCTTGCAGTTGATCCTCTTAGCTCATGATATGCTTTATTGATGGAGAATTTTGAGCTATTCATCAAACTCCAGCCTGGAGCAGTCAAATTCACTGTTGTTCTGGCCTCAATGATTTTCCTAACAACCTATGATGCTTGGCCTGGAACTTCCATGGATGCTAGAGACTGATTCTTTATGTAGTAAGCATGAATCCACAAATTCTATCTTTCTTTTGGGATAGAGACCAAAGCAGTTTACACATTGCAGCTCTATTCCATTGCTTCATATTAACAAATAAAAAGCATGGTGTATTAAATCGCAAAGTTTTAAAAATAAGGTTAACATTGCAAAACCCTTAATAATTTGTATTTATTTTACCAAAACACTAAAATTAAATCCCAATAGGAAAACCTCAAAGAAAAACAAATCTAATAAGTAGTAGCATTTACATGACTGATGATGCACATCTACTCTACAAGTGATTTAAGAGAAAGGAAAAAAAATTAGCTTTTACGCTCATAAACAAAATGCAAATATATATAAAACCTTTGAAATATGTATTTAAATATATTACCGTAACAATATATATATAATTACAATTACAGTTTCTAAAAAAGTAAAAAATAAGTTTTTTAAAATAAAAAAAATTGAAATAAATTTTTTCTAATACCTACTAAAAATATTTACTATGCATGCTTTGAAAATATTTTACGTATTAAAATGGTGAAAACCAAAGTGATTTGAAATACTCCCCCCTATCCTTTTTATTTGTCATCCTAACTTATCAATAACATTTTAAGCAAAACAATTAACAAAGTGAAAGATTATAAAAGCATGGAAAAATATTTTTAAAAGCTTGGCAAAAAGCACAACCATATATGTCATGATTGCAATAGTTTAGTATCGAACATTGTCGTCGTTTCTTGCAGAGACAAATTAAATGTGCAGAGACAAACAGCAAAAGTAATAATTTCAGCCTGATTACACAAATGTCTGGATTTCTTTCATATCCTAAATTAGATGATTTACATTGATTTTATTTATTTAGTATTTCTGCAATTCTGTAACTTCTTGAATATGGGAGAGAAAAGAACAAGATGAGATCTATTCTCTGAATATTTTAGTTAAATATTAATTATAATTATTGGAGCTATATGGATAAAATTGTAAATTCATTTAATTTTAATTAAATTTTTAATTAAAGTGGCTATAAGGACTAAAATGGGGGGCAGGATTAGAATTACCCTATCGAAAAATTGAAGTTACTCTTGTTCCATAGTCTAAACTCAACAGCATCAAATTAGGAATGGATAAATTCTAAGATATAAACTCTTGGGTGGTCAACCACACGGTCTGATTGACCGCACATAACCACTCTTACTCTAGCGCATGCAATGCATGCTTCTACGGATGCATAAATTGGACGTATACATGTGCCCGTCTATTTTATTATCTTTTTGTTTTTTTTTTTGTTTCTTTAGTTGTACTTAGAATTTATTTTTTAATTAGAATTTTTTTAATTTCAATTAAGATTTATTAATCATTCATTTGATTTTTTAATTCTTAATTAGAATTTAATAGCCTCTTAATTAATATTTATATTTAAAAATAAAAATAAATAAATTAAAATATAAAATAACTAAAATGTAAACACTTTGGGTTGTCTAACCGCACATTACGATTGGTCCGCATATCCAAATGTTGCGATGATTATTTTTTTTGGAAAATGATTTTAAGACTTAAAGTCTTAGACTTAATTGGATTTTTTTACCCTTATAATTTAAAACCGATTTTCGTTGAACCGGTTTAATAACTACTATTTTTATATTTATTTTCTCTCTAATTTAAATTAATTAATTTATTAAAAAATAATAAAATATATAATTTAACTAATATATCCCAATTAAGTCTAGGACATTATATTCTATTATCACTTTTTTTTTTTGAGATAAATCTTGCGATGATTTTTTTTTTGAGATTATATGTTGCGATGATTCTAGATGGCTTAGTTGTCACATAATAGAGATAGGGACATGTGTTTGCCATAATTCAGCAATCCTCGTCAGCTCCACACGTCCCCCATTAATTGTCTTAATAGCATTAAAATTAATTTGGATTTACCCAAAACTACAAAAATATGCGTGTCTTAATACGGTTCAAAATGACATCATTAATTGCTTTAATAGTTATTATGTGGAGATCCTGGTAGTATAGTAATTTATTTCATGATATATTAATTTCGTGTTCCTTCAAAAGAATACTATAAAGTAAATTAGAATTAGTTCATATAGAAATTATGCATCATTTAAAGGTTAGAAATTAATCCGAATTGTTGATAAATGTTTAATTATAGTTTTGAAATCTAAAATTCTTACTCGTATAAAAAATATGGGGTCTCATGTAATTTTTTGTTAACAATCGTACAATATTGTTCACTTTAAATTTCTTGATTGGGATTTTAGTCACTATATAGATAACATTATAAGTTATGTTTAGAACAATTGACTACCACTACTTTTTTTGTCACCGTTTACCATGTTGCGTTCTTTCATTTCTATTTTGGGATAGATTAAGAGTATGAAGATATTGGATTGGAGTTCGAACATTTTGAAACTGAAGAATCTTATTAGAGTAATTAAAATCCAGATAAATGATAAATTGATAAAATATTTTAGACAAAATTGGATTATATAAGTAATGTACCTAAATTTTAGAAAATAGTTCCATAATTAAAATTTCCGAATTGTTCGTTATGACATTATTATCCTTTCCTTATAAATTACGAGGAGAGAGAGAGCAGTATCCATTTTAAATTTTGAAAATCATATTATATCATTTATTATAATTAATAAATAGATAGAGGATTAGGTGACAATACTTTGTTATATGAGAAATGAGAATAGATTTGGACGTTTGATCTGTGTTGATCAATTACTATTTGCTAAGATTTAACGACACATTAAGTTACTATAATTTATGCACCACAATGTTAATGCATTTAACTCATTGTAGTTTATTCATTACATTTCCGTAATATATGCATTACCGATGTAATAAAAATGTATTAAAATATATTATTCTCATGTTCACATGTAAGATCAATTCTCACCCTATCCCTGACCATTAATAATATATATTGCATTTCTATAGATTGTTTGGGTTAATCATGGCAAGAATTAAGCCAATAATTCATTTTATTTATTGCCTAGATTAACTATATTACGAAACTGTGATGAGATCAGGTCATTGTGTTGATTTCTGTGGCATCTAAGGAAATGAATTTATGATTAGTTGATTTTGTTACAAAGACAAACACTACAGCTAGGAGTTCATGATTATACAAGGATAAAAATAACTGGGCATAGCTTCTGTAGCTGACATTCTTAAGAAATAATCTCATCACAAGTAATATCTGCAGATTATATCCTAAAACCCGTCATAGTGTTTACAATGGGCTTAGTTTTCAATGGAGTGCATTTATCCAAATGATATAAATTACAACAATAAGATACATGGAAAAACCGTCAATTTCATTGCATTCCAGTGATGTCCAAGACAAAATTAAAGTACGAAGTGAACCAAAATACACCCGAATGAGAGGGATTCTGAGAATATGTCAGAATGAGACAGTATATTAAAGGAGAGCTTAAAGAAACAGATAAATATCATTCATACCATCAAGATGCATCTTTTTTTCTAATGTCTATCGTGGAAGAACTCCAAAGTTAAGCGTGCTTGACTTGGAACAATTCTATGATGAGTGACCTCTTGAGAAAACTTCTCAGAAAGTGTGGAGTGAGGACAAAACATTTTAGAAGAAATTTGTGATGATTTGTAGTGTGAACCGTCGATTTGAAAACCCAATGCCGACGAGGTCAGATAAATTAAATCGGTCTACGGATGATAAAGCTCATTTTGTTTTATTATTACCACCCTAAATCCAACTTTTATTTTGAGAATTTACCTTTAATAAATACGTTCAAAGAAATTTACCTTGCTACGTAACAACAATTGGTGAAATAGTTTATACGCATACATGATATATCCGAGGGGTGTATACGAGCCAAGTCGAGCCGAACACTGGCAGGCTCGAGCTTGGCTCGTTCAACAATTATAAGGCTCGAGCTCGGCTCGTTCGAAAATTATAAGGCTCGAGCTCTACTAGAGCTTGATTCGAACTTTGTGTTTTGAGCTCGAGCTCGGCTCGACGGGTAACAACCAAGCTCTCGGCTCGCTATATATTCGTTTGGATCGAGCTCGAGCGCTCGAGCTCGGCTCGATAAACTAAAAATTATGAATTTATTAATTATATACATAAGTTAAATATTAATATTAAAAAATATAAAATAAAAATATATATTAAAAAATTCATGAACTTGTTCGCGACACATGTTCGTTTAGGTGATTTGTGAACATATTCGCGAGCTAGCTCGTTTACTATCGAACTCGAACGTGTTCGCGAACATTTCGAGCCGAACATAGGTATGCTCGAGCCGTCGAGCTTGATTTGAGGCTCGAGCTCGGCTCATTTAATAAACAAACGAACTTCGAACGACCTTTTTTCGAGTCGAGCTCCGAATAGCTCGCGAACCGTTTGACTCGTGTAATATCCCTCAAAGACCACATTACCACTCATTTGGTTCATTCTTTTTCAATTTAAATACACATAATATTAAATAGGGTAATGATATTCGGCCACACTGTGGCCGACCACACGAGTTAAAAATGATAATATAGGTTTTTAAAAAGAAAATATACCCTAATTGAGAAGCATAAACCCTAAAGGAGAAATGTGATTATTTCCATTTTTATAGTCAACTTTCCTTTTTTTACGCGTGTGGCTGGCCACAGTGTGGCCGGATATCTTTATTCTATTAAATATTATATGTTGCATTTGAAATAATTACGTGCGTAATAAACTCGTTATATTATTTTTCATATAAAATAATTAGATCGAGTCTTAAAAAATTAATTGATTTTACTTTTTATGACCTAAATTTGACTTTCTATGTGTTGCGTATTTCTTTTGGATAATTCACCAACTCATGATGAAGAATGGAGTAGCAGTATTATATTGGGAGCCTTTAGTTGATGGATGAGATCATTAATATTTGATATGATAGTGTAGGATGTGATTTATTTAATTTTGTGTTTGAATTGGTTGATTGTAGTGTAGGATAATTGAAAGATTATGTGAGTGTGTGTGTTAATGTGCAGTGTGCGCACGTGTGGGTGTGCAGTGTGTGTGTTGTGTGTGTGCGCTTATGTGATTATTTTTGGAATTTTACATCATGGATTAGACAAAGATTTAATCAACCTAAATTCAGGATGATAAATTATCATCCATTTGAATAATTGTAGCACAAACCCAATTATTTATCGCGAATTTCATCATTCAAACCAATCATACAATTCAGAGATTATATTAGCAATCATGCAAATCGAACGTCACATTCATCTTTTTGATTTCAAAGAAAGAAAAAGAAATAACAATTATTGTGGCCTGGCTAGAGTTAGGCGTGAAATTTTCAAAAATACTTTTCACACAGATATATTACGTGACACAAAATCTAACTTTTGCACAATTCATATAGTCCCCTAGAGAAAATACAACATGACAAAGTTCGGTAGTCTATTTTTGGCCTTGGAAAATTCCTATGGTTTTCCTTCAAAATGAATTATCCAAGCTTTTATGATCTATTACCTTTTTATGCTCTTTTATTTTTTTCTTTCCCCAACGGCCAACAGCCAGGTGGTGTCTCCTTCATTTGTTCACTTGATTTCGATTTTAACACTAATGATTTGTTTAATTTGTCAAATTTCTATTATTGATTACAAATTATATTTTTCACGGACTGTGGGACCAACATAATATTCTTTGATTTGTAACACGATCGTTCGATAATTTTGCATGCCAGGCTCACACAAAGTGACGACAAGTGATTTTTTTTTTTTTTTTTTTTTTAATAAAAAGTTTGGCTTTACTTTGATTGGTATTACGAGAAGCGAATCAAATAATTCCCTAACTTTATTTTGATTGTGTAAAATTTCTTTAGAATTACAAATTATATTATATAATTTCCTATCATTACAGCACCACGAAAAAAAGAAGAATACAAACTATACCACCACAAACAAGTGAGATTTGAATCCAAAACGCTCCTACTAAGCAGAGGTTTATGATGCCTAATTTTTGCTGCTTGAACTAAGCTCCATATGATTGTTTTGAATTATCTATTATAAATGGTGGTATTATAAATGTAATTAATAAAACATACATGAAGTCATTATAAAATATGGACACACGGTGACTAGCCACACTAGCAGGGGCGGAGCTAGAATTTTAAATACAACCGGACGAGATTATATTTATGTATTTGGTTACAAATTTGGACGGACGAACTTACAGTTATACATGTAAACGTAGGGGAAAAGATAAAAAATTCAACCTAAATATAGTTATAAAAATAAAAATTTGCGGCGGTCATCTGGGCTTTAGATCCGCCCCTGCACACTAGCTAAAAAAATGTAATATAGATTTTGAAAAAATAAAATATACCCTAAGAATCTAAATTCTAAGAGGAAAGGTGATTATTTCTATTTTTATAATTAACTTTCTTTTTTTTTTACTTGTGTAGCAGGCCATAATATATCCGAATAGAATTATTGATAAATGAAATATGTATTCTCACACACACACACACACACACACACACACACACACACACACACACACATATATATATATATATATATATACTTAATCATTTAAAATAATACTCTTTCCGTCCACGAAGAGTATGACCATTAGATTGTGATACGAATTTTAATAAAAGTTTGATGATTGTCACACTCTTTAGGACGCACGAAAAAAGAAAGATGATCATACTTTTCGTGGACGAGGGAGTATTGTTTACTGTATGTATTGACAAAATATGAAAATGATTTATAAAATATACAATGAAGTTATATTCCTTTAAACTGCATTTCCATTTCTTAGTTCCTACTATGAAATTATTTTCCTTTTGATATTTACAGCTTAATCTTTTTTTAGGGAAAGATATATATCATGTTCCTGCTAGAGCATGTACTCTTGCATTTTGCTATTGAAGTGAGTGGTTAGCGGTCCAAAATAGTGTTGGCAACCCAGTGGGTCGGAGAAGTGGTCAAATTAATTATAAAGGATGGCATGACTTACAGGAAGGGTGGATAAAATTCGGAGTTGATGCAACGTTCTTGAAAATGAAAACACCACAGGCATTGGCATCATTTTGCGCAACCACCAAGGAAGTTTTATTGCTGCAAAGACACTCAAGTTGCCCGGAAATTTAAGAGTAGAAGAGGGGGAGATTATGGGCATTAGAGAGGCTCTATCATGGGTGAAAGAGTTGGGATTTATGCAGGTTTTGATAGAGTCTGATTGCAAAATTGCTTGTGATGCTATCATCTCGCACGATGTGAACAATACGGAACTTGGAGTTTTAGCCTCGTTCTTCCGCAGAGAGATAGAGTTGTCATCGGATTGGAAAGTCAAGCATATTAGCCGTGATTTGAACGGCATAGCTCACAAGATTGCTAGAGCTTCGATAGATATTGATACACCTCATGCTTGGAATAAACCTCCATCTTTTATAGAGGATCTTCTCCATATTCCATGCGTGTATACTTAATAAAAAGTTTCTTTGGTTCTAAAAAAAAAAAATGGTATACTCAATAATATGGTGCACAATCACATTATTTTACAACTGACTTAACTTTTAATTGATCCTTGCTTGTAGGATCGCACACACGTTCTTTACACGATACACACATTTATAATTCCATTAAATAGGAACTACACATATTTGTATGCCTTTTATGGTTTGCATACTATTTTAATTTGCGCAATATTCACTGCCGTATCGAAGGCAGCAAGGCAGCAGTTACAGGTTAAAAAAGAAAAAGAAGTTGTTCTTAATGGGTAATAATATTGTAAAGTAAAATGTATTATCATTAAAAAAAAATGATCGTATAATATTAAAATGAATGGTTCTTACGTTACTCACGGGATGAATACTTCCATCAGAACCCATCCATATATTATCATAAACATTGACCAGCTAATTCCTAATATTATTACTAACAAATTAATTAAATAATTATTTCAAAAGAAAATATTTTTAAAATTAATCGAACGAAGAATCTTCTAATTGGTTGAACTAATCCCGTCTTTCATTTCAATTCCGATTTTCTATAAGTAAATTAAAAATGAGTCTCTTTGGATGCGGTACAGAAAATATGAATATTTTTAAGAGCATGCACAACGGGTATTTAGTTAGATTCTGGATCTATAATCGGGAAGCGTAATTTTAATGATTGGTGGAGTTGAGTAAGACCCTGGTAAAAATTTCTAAAATGGTGGGATTGAGTAAAACCCCGGGTCTATAATCATTGACAATGATTAAATATATTTTATTTTGTTATTTTTTTGTACTTCTAATAAATAATATTAAAAATACTTAATTAAATATAAAAATTAAAAAATGACAATTTTATTGAATTAAAATAAAAAAAGAGAGGATAGTTAGAATGTCACTTCTTAAGAGTGAAATTTAAATTATGTCACCTTTTTTAGTTTGTTATAAATATGTCACTTTTGGACATTCTTACCCTTCCTTTGACCAATGAACTACTAAAATACATCATTCAAGTTAAAGTTTTTGATACCAAATAGAAATTACATATGCAAAATTATTTGGTGATTTTTATTTTTTCATATTTCTATTTTCTCAACTCGGAACTCAAACCTTTCCACCGCCACCGGCACTGCCTTTCGGCAGCCGGGCCACCGCCGCCGTCGGTGGTCAAAAAAAAAAATTGTGACTCACCAAAATAAAATTGCGACTCACTCAAAAAAAATGCGACTGACCAAACAATGAAGAAACCGCCGCTCCGCAGCCACCATCGCCGCCGCCGGCGGTGGTCACAAAAAAATTTTGTGACTCACCAAAAAGAAAATGTGACTAACCAAACAATGAAGACTGCCGCCGCCGGTGGTCACAAAAAAAAAATTGTGACTCACCCAAAAAAAAAGCCCCTATTCTCTGCCACCACCGCCACTGCTGCCGCGCAGTCATCGGTGGTCACAAAAAAAACTTTGTGACTCAACAGAAAAAAAATTGGGGAACAATATGTTTATTACAGTGTGAATCACAAGCAAATTTTTGTGAATCACAAAAAAATAGTTGTGAATTAGAACAAAATTAGTTGTGAAATAAAAAAAAATGTACTCACATTTTATAATATGTGAATTCACAAACAAATAATTGTGAGTCACAAAAAAATTCTTTGTGAATCAGAATACATGCGATTTGAACCACAAATAAAATAGGAAGAAACATTTATTAAATTGTGAATATCGTGCTCCAAGGAATAGAGCTTCTCTTAGACATTGCATCGAACAGATTCTCTGCAAACAAATACCATCTTCACAGCAGCAATACATGTGAAGCATCGCATTAACTACAACGTTCAAACCATGGAACCTGAGTTTCAGAACTGATCCATGAATATAGATTTCCCGACATTCAAGTCGCGAACGCCGGCAGGCCTTGAACAAAAAAAGAAGAAACTCCATCGCTGCCGCCGCTTCATTCTGATCCTCCAACAACCTATGGCCGGAAAAAACTTCCTTCTCTCTCCTAGTCAAATCGGATTCACGCATAATCCCCTGATTTTGAGTGCAATCGGAGCAAATCGATTGCGTATCGTTGTCGCCGTCGTTGAAACCACAGTTTCGCTGCGGAGAAGGTGGCTTTGAGCAGTGCGATTCTCCGATCTATATCGCGGAGTTCGTCGTCGGAGTGCTGGGAGCGGAGTAGAGGAAGTTGGCGGCGGCGAAGAGGTGGCAGACAATGGAGAGGGCGGTGGCGGAGCCGCTGAAGCCGGCGGAGTCCGGAAGGAGATGGTGCTGCAGGAAGAGGCAAATCGGCTCGAAGTAGAGGAGGAAGATGACGGAGAGAGCAACGAATCCGACGGCGTTGATGAAGGAGTGACGGCGTGGCGGCGACTAGTTTTGAGAGAGAGATGAGAGATAGTCGAGAGGGAGAAGATAGATAGAGAAGAGAGAGAGAAAGAGTGAGAATAACAAAAAGAAAGGGTGTGAAAAAGAGTAAGGAGGGGTAGAAATGTCCAAAATTGATATAATTATAAGAGATTATAAAAGTTGACATAATTTAAAAGTGATAGAGAAGAGGTGCTATTCTTGGGGAATACCTCATAAAAAAACATACAATAATTAAGGGAAAAAAAATACAATAATTAAGAAATAAAAAAAAATACAAGAACTACTAGTGGAGTGGACAGAAACATGTCCAAATTTCTTCAATCATATCGTCCATAAGACGTTCGTGGGCACGCACATCCTGAATCCGAGCTTGTCTCTCAATATATTGGTTGAGTGGCATTAGCATACCTTGATTGACTGGCGCCGTATTCACGTGTCTATCGCCCCGTGCGCTCGTTTTAACATTGAATTGAGTTATGTTGGGAAAATTATTAAGGTTTCGAAAGATGCCTAAAACCCAATTGACCCAACCGAATAGATGATTGCCTTTAGTCTGTTTAGCTAAAGCTCACTGTTTGAGTGTAGGAATTTTATCTTAACAATAGTCAAGCAGAAGAAGTCAACCGGACTAAAGAAGGAGGTTCGTGAAGAACTCAGTTGAGGTTCAAACTCAGCTGAGACCCAGACTCAACTGAGGGATCACACTCAGTTGAGACTCAAGGTCAGTTGGGACATCAACCCCAACTGAAGCACGGACTCAGTTGGACAACAACTCAGTTGACTCCACAACTGAACCACGCAACTGAAGACATACAATTAACGTGAAGAGAAGTTGTGTCAAAGTCAAGATGTCTCGAAGCGAGAAGAAAAGACGCAGAAGACGGAGGAGCTATAGTCCAGATTTTGAATCTACTCGGGAGCACAAGTCAGCTGGAAAACTTTCCATAAATGTGCCGGCAACAGCGACGTGCAAAAAGCAAAGGTCGCAGGTACCATCTCTGAAAAATTGCCAGTAAAGTATGTGGAATGCCATACTTTTGGCAGAGGTCAATCAACTCTTTCCAACGGCTAGCTTGACCTTGCTCTATAAATAGATGTCTCCACAACAAGGCTAAAATGAGGGTGATACAAGTAGAGAAAAAGCACGCCGAAGTGCCGAGAGACAACAAAAAGAGTGAAGCGGCGCAAGCAACTTTTCACCTCTCTCTCTCTCCAAGCAAGACGACTGGTGAAGAAGGAGAAGAGTGATTTATCTCCCGTTCTTCCCCCTAGCCTCTCAGAAGTTCCCCTTCCTAATTGAGGCTAGCAACTTGGTCGTTGTTTGTTTTGTATCTCCTCAGAACTCTCTCTTAACAAGAGATTGAGTTCTTAGTGTTGGGTTGAAGCCTCCACTCTCCTAAAGTGTTGAAGGCTTCCTTGTTGGATTCTCCCCCAAATCCAAATTTCAGGTCTGACTTTGAATCCGGAATCAAAGTCATCAGGTCCCTTGGAACCCGTAATCCAATATCAGGCCCCTTGAAACCCGTAATTCAATATCCGGTCGCTTGGAACCCGTAATCCACGAACAGGTTCCTTGGAACCCGGAATCCAAGAACAGGTCCCTTAGTACCTGGAATTTAAGATTGGCTGAGCACTTGCCCGAAAAAGTATTGTGGGGTCTTGTTCGAACCCGGAATAGAACTGGTTAGGTTTACTTGGAACCTGGAATCCAGGTGAGGCGTTTGGTAAGCACGCGTAAGCTTATCTAGTGGATTACTTCCCCGAAAAGGAAATCGTGGACGTAGGAGGGGGATCTCTGAACCACGCTAAAATACTGTGTACTTACTTTCTGTATTTTACATTCAATATTTTAATTTTGTACCTAACCAACTAACCCAACATATGCACTGCACTAATTTGGGAACTTAACATTCCCCTTTCACTAAGGTTTCAGTGTTTGTAACGAAGTTATCTTCCACCATCTTCCACATTGTAAAACTATTTGAAACCTCAGTTGGTGCATACAGCTGTACTTCAGGCATAGAAGCCAACTGAGCTACCAACTGTGTGATTGGCTCTAACTGAGCAACTCAGTGGAAGAGCTACTCCAACTGTCTCTTCCAGTTATGAGTAAACCGACCTGAGCAGTATATCTCATTGAAAAGACGTTAAGCAAAACGAAAATTGCTACTGGTGTATTCCCCTTCCCCCCATGCACCAGTTACTCATTACCGGGATCATCAAGTTGATATAGGTCTTTCATCTTCAATGATCATGTTATGCAGAATGATGTATGCATACATGACGTCACATACATGTTCTTGAAACCACAAGCGAGCAGGGCCCTTTATAATTGCCCAACAAGCTTGGAGGAAACCGAAAGCCCTTTCCACGTATTTACGAGCAGCTTCTTGCATCCGAGCGAATTGTTGTTTCTTCGGATCTGTTGGTGCATTGAGCATTTTTACGAAATAGGCCCACCTCGGATAGATGTCGTCGGCGAGATAGTAGCTCATGTGGTGCTCGCGGCCATTTGCGTTGAAGACAACTGACGGCGCTCTCCCATTGAAGACGTCGCTGAAGAGGGGGACTGATTGAGCACATTGATGTCGTTCAAAGAGCCGGCGACACCGAAAAAAATATGTCAACTCCACAAATCTTGGGAGGCGACAGCTTCAAGGATGAGCGTTGGATAACCCTTTCGTCCACTTATCTACATTCCTCTCCAAGACGATGGACAATTCTTCCATGTCCAGTGCATACAATCGATGCTTTCATGCATCCCGGGAAAGCCGTGCATCCTCTCGTGCAATTCAGTGAGCCTGGCGACGTCAGTGGCGTTTGGCCGCCTCAAATAGTGGTCGTCGAAAGCAAATCTGATGGCCCGACAGAAATTCTTGAGAATTTGATTGCCCGTTGTCGGTCCACAGTGCAGATATTCGCCGTACTGATCGGTTGCTCCTCCGTTGGCGAGTTGCCTCAGAGCAACAGTGCACTTCACCATGAGTGAAACCCCAATCTTCCGGTGGCATGCGAGAGTTGTTTAAAAAAATGCTCTCGAGCCTCAAGAGTTTCAGCTATTCTCAAGAACAGCCACTTGCTCATTCGAAACTGTCGGCAGAAGACAACATCACCCCATATACGGTTGTCGTCAAAATAACCTCGTCGGAGGCGTTGTTCGGCCTACTCACAATTTCGGAGCACGTACGTCCTCGTCTCTTGTTCGTCATCCGACGAATCATCACCGTATGCTTGTTGGTAAAGTTGCATGGCTCACTGATCCAACTCAATACGTTGGAGGCGTTGCTCCTCCTCCTTATCATGATTGAAAAACGCACCCGACCAACTCATTTTTTTTATAGCTTGTGAAAGAAAAGAGTGCATTTTTTTTAGGTGAAGAATTGAATTTTGGAGGTGTAGAATGAATTTTGGTGTGAATGATGAATGAATTGAAGGGGTATTTATAGGAGATGAAAAAAATATAACCGTTTGATTTTTATTTTATAATTTCTGGAAAAAAAATCGGACTAATCACAGCCAGCCACGTGTCACAGCGGTGGGGAAGAATGAGGTCGAGAGCAGTGTCAAAAACTCGACACCACTCTCGACGTTGGCGATCGACACCTCGGGATCGGAGAAGCCACAACGGACTCGACACCCCGGGGTCGAGTGGTGATGGTGTCGAGTGGCTTCGACTTCACTCTTCGACCTCGTCACTCGACACCCACTGTTGATGCTCTAATGTTGTAAGCTATTTGCCTCTTTCTTTCATGTTTGACTCATTTTTCATCTCCAATTTACAATTTTAAAACTTTCCAATTTTATTTTCGAAATAAAAACTAAGTACTGGTAATATTTTACAATTCAAACTATTTTTGTGGGAGGTAGGTAGATTTCTTTTATATTATATATCTTCCTTTAAACTTTGTTTCTTTTAGATCTTGTTTCTGTAGTTTTCCCAGCCAAAATCTACATAAATTTGACAACGCCGTTTCAAAATGCCAAATGTCACTTTATTGAAAATCATATGAATTTCGGTGCAATTATGTCTTATCCAAGAAAAAGGGTTAGCTACAATATTGCCACGTCTCGCTTCATGAGTCTCTTAATTTCCAGTTATTCGAGTTTTATCTTTTTAACTAGTGGGAAATGACAAAAATTGGAAAATGACATGAAAACTGGATATTTGAAAATTAAATTTGTGCTTCAACCACCTGCTTCATTTCAAACCAGTAAAATAACATTGGCCGACCTCCAAATCTTATAATAGTACATACCATATGACTAAAGAAAAAGTTGCATATGATAAGGGGGAAAAAGAGAAATAACTAAGACAAAAAGAAATATAAAACGACTCAAAAAAGAACAAATCCGTGAGAATTTTGAAATGGGGGGTCTTTTTTAATTTACTTGTGCAGCATATTATTGATACCATAAAAAATAAATCGTAGTACTAATTATTTAAAAAAAAAGTTGAATTGAAATTATTAAAACAAATGCTTCACTTTCTAAAGAAACAAAAAAATATCTGACCCATCAGAAGATATCCTTGTGGAATCAACTTTTTATATAATCGCTCTCCTAATCCAAAACAAAATATCATTCTTTTTTTTATTTTTTATTTTTGGTTTTTGGGAAAATACATAGTAATTGAATAGAGGTGGTGGTTTTTTTAATTGAGGCATTTGTATTATGACCGAAGTTGTTTCGGCTGCCATTATTTATTTGCTAGTACAAAAATTGTTGGTTGCAAATTAAATGCGTTTTGGATAGTCACCCCTACTACAACACAACACACATTTTTTTCTTAAATTATTTGACAGTAAGGCTACTTTTTAACAACGAAATATTAAACTACATTAGAATCCAACAAAATGAATACTAATTGACATCTTGCACAATTGGAGTTGGTTGCACTTGGGCTGATTTCAGAATAAACCTAAAAAAATACTGCAAAAAAAAAAAAAAAAGATTGAGAAAACAAAAGGGGGAAAAAAAGAAAGAAAGAAAACCTTGTACGTAAGCAACTTGCCATATTCTGCATTGATTTCATTTTGTTTCACCTTCAACATACAAATGAGATTATGCAACACCACCAAAAAAAGATGGTGCTCCAAATATTTCAGGGCTTATATCTAAAACAAACAGCCCTGATCATAGAGATACACACTCAAATTATGGAAAATATATTTACATCTCCAACAAAAGATCACAAATCTAAGAAAAAAGATATTCAGAGATAGATATTATATTTATCCTTGTTAACTTGATCTGATTGAAAAATCTATGCAGCAACCATGATGGCATTATTGCCTTCCTTCACCTCAATCTTACTCTCATCTCTGTTAAAAGAGCTCGATTTCGCAGTTCCCACCAATTCTTGCACCCTTTCCTCCGTTGGTGATGAGAGTGGCACCAAATCTACTGATATCAGATCATTTGATGCCAATGCCAACAGCTCTTTCTCTTCCAAACCTTTCGCTTTGCCAGTCGAGCATCGCTCCTTTCCATATTTTGCTAATGCATCTTTGAATTTCTTGATCTGCATTACAAACAACTGCTTCAAGTCAAAATCTTTTACACATTCATCAGAAATGATGCATTTTTTATCCCATTTTACACACGAAGACGACGAGCACGAATCCGCTTACCGTGGCATTGGTGCAACTGAAGCTGCAGATCTTGCCGTCTGCGCCGCGGTAGAATCTGAAGAAGGGCAAGACATGAACGTGGAGAGCATAGCACATAGCCTTATGTTCTTCATAATTTACAGTGAGAAAAATGGCATCAGGGTTTGATTCAGCAAGCTGACAGATCTGTTCATACATATCATATAATCCCATCAAACTATATACAACAACAGTTACAAACCAAATCAAGAAAATAATTAACTGCTGAAAGTAAAATACAACTAAAGCTTGACTAATCATAATTAATTGAGTAAAATAAAAATAAAATAATTTTACAGTTTATTCAAAATTTTACCTTAGGATGCAAAGCTTTACAGCCTCCACAGCCAGGAGAGAAAAAGTCAACAATAACCAATCTGTCATCAGCATTCCTCAAATATTCAACCAATTCTTGAGCTGAATCGATCTCAATCATGTTTGGCTGCAGAGATTTTTCCCACCATTTTTGAGTCTTTCCAAATGAAACTAATCCTTGTGCCTTCATAATAAACACAATCAATATTAGAAATATTTTCAGATAATTTTTTTTTTTTTTTTTGTCTTTCACAAAAGATGAAGTAATTAACACTCACATGAACAGGGTCCAAAATTGGGGCTTTGTTGCTCCAATTGCTGAGACCTTTCTGATCTGGCAAATCGAGGGTTTTGCCCCAACCATCCTTCGAATTCGAATCCCTAAATTGCAAACCCCCAATCGAGGAACAAAACCTAGGAGACCCTTTTTCTCGATTGTTGACAATCAGACTGCTCGAACCAGAGAGAGAGAAACCGGCTTGCAGACAAGACATGGTGATTTCAAGATTTTCGTAACCTAATAAAATCAAAACTAAAACCAAAGAAAACAAATACCATGAAACAAAAAACCCACAAAAAAAGTTTCGTTTTTGTGGATCAAGAACCCTCCTTTTCTTGTTTGCAATCAAGAAAAAAAATCAACCCAGAAACTTGTATTAAAATATTTGAAGAAAAAGGATTACAATAGTTTCTTTTTGTGATTTTTTCTCTGTTGTTTGGAGAAAAAGTCTGGGATGAAGGGGGTCTGTGAATCTGTGAATTTGAAGTTTCGGTAGTGGAGAAGAGAGAAAACGTAAAGAGAAATGGTTGTGACTTTGTGTGTGTGTGTGTGTGTGTGAGAGAGAGAGAGAGAGAAGTGTGGATAAAAGGAAAAAGAGGCAAAGCGTTGGAGGTGGGGTCAAAAGATTTGTCCTCAGCCCTTATCCAAATTGTTTATATTTTCTTCAAATTTTTATTTTACAATCTCTTGTAATTTTATCGATAACATTGACTTGATTTCAGTTTTCTGCGAAAGTTATGACTTCTCAAAATCAGTAATTGAATATCAATTGTCTCTCTCTTTTTTTTTTTTTTTTTTAACATGAATATCAATTGTCTTTTAAATGTGATTATTTGAATCCCAAAACAAGGTCACAATTTGCTAACTCTGAAATTAATCTTCACTTTGACATAGAATATTCTTTAAAACACATAAACCGATTAACCTCTTAATAGTGAATCTCATCCAGAATTACAAATTTTCCAAATATAAATATAATCTTCTTCATTTATATTAACAATACATTAACTAAGTAATCTTTTTCCAGCTAAATGAGACTTTCAAATATTTATTTTTATCTGATGCTGAATTTATAATTGGAAAGTGGATAAGAATCCTAAATTATCGAGATATGATTTAGGTCTTTGTTTGGTAATTTTGGGAAAATTTCCTTGTGGCGTTTCACCGCGTACCTGACCTTATCTTATCTAACGTACATAGCAAACAGAAGGGTATAAAAGGAAATACCATGAAATAAGAGTGGAATCTCATCTGATTGAAATTCTCTTCATCTTCGGACTGTTTTGTGTTGCAATGTTAGTTTGGTTAATAAAAATAACATTAGTCCTTTTGAGTATTTAAACTAATAATCGCCAATGTTAGAAACGCTAATTTTAAGTATTTTAAGTAATAAATGAACTTTACTTTTTATTACACCGTGTCGCTGGCTACCGTGTGACCGAATAGCATTATTGTATTTTTTTTATCGAAATACTTTTACAATGCTCTTTAGTATAAAAATGTGAATGATTAAAAGGTCATTTTTATTTAGTATCACTTGTGGCATAAGTTATCTAGTCTGTTTAGAGGGATAAGAAGCAAATACTTACAAAATACCTGTCTTTCCCACAATGAACTTTTTTGTAAAAGATTACATAAGGTATATTTTTTTTAGCATAGGTATAAATATATTATTGAAATAAACTACTATTCATAAAAATGGAACTAAATTATAATTAGGTAGCTTTACCTATCTTTTTTTTTTTTTTTTGAAAGGAGGTAGCTTTACCCATCTATTATATGGATTTCCTATCTTATATATCGATGGAAGATCATCTAATTTCCCAATTTTGGTTTGGCAAAACAAAAAGAATCTTAATAACCTATTATGCCAAATAGAAATAGCAATTACATCAAAATAAATATGGTTCTTGGTTATATACATCAGACATAGTAATTTTTATAGATCAAACTAATTTCTACATGAGACTTTAGTATATATATGGTCCTTGTCATTTATGTGGTGCGTTGTGAGTTATGATGACCTTAGCCTAACTCGACAATTTTGTGTCACATAAAATTTGGGACCCCCATTTTGTGTACTATTTTGTCCTTTTCCTATTTCAATTTTGGGTGTTTAAATGTGAGCCCGAAAAAAAAAAAAGAATTTTGGTGTTGTATATGTTCAAATTAAAGTTGCCACTTTGGCTATGATTTTAGCGGCTGGTTATAATTTGGAGTTTACTTTCAAATTAAAGTGGTACAGCTAGAATTATTTGCATGCATGTCGGCACTAAATTTTTGGTTCTAGTACTTTCTATGTGTTTCAGTACATTTTAGAGCATTTACAACAGGGATCGAGCACCGGAGTCGACAGGGGTGTCGAGCCCCCTTAGACCTCCCTCCCACTTGACCCCAGGGTGTCGAAGCCGCTGTGGCCGGCTCGATCCCATGGTGTCGATATGCAGCGTCGAGGGTGGTGTCGATATATTGACACCGCTCTCAACCTCACACTCCTCTTCTATGACACGTGGTAACTTGACATTGAGCTGTTTTTATTTATTTTTATTTTTTATTTCAGAAATTAAATAAAATAAAAAATCAAATGGTCATTTTTTTATCTTATAAATACCTCTTCAATTCATTCATCCTTCACACCAAAATTCATTCTACACCTCCAACATTCAATTCTTCACCTCAAAAATTTCACTCTTTTCTTCCGCAAAAAAAAAAATGAGTTGGCGTGTTCGTTTTTCAATCATGATGAGGACGAGGAGCAACGTCAAAGAAATATCGAGTAGGGTCGTCGAGCCATGCAGCTTTACCAACAAGCATACGGTGATGATTCGTCGGATGACGAGCCGGAGACTCGGATGTACGTGCTCCGGAATCGTGAGGAGGCCGAACAAAGCCTCCGACAAGTTTATTTTGCCGACAACCCTATATGGGGTGAAGCTATCTTCTACTGGCGGTTTCCAATGAGCAAGAGATTGTTCTTGATAATAGCTGAAACTTTGAGAGCTCGGGAGCCTTTTTTTTTCAACAACTCTCGGATGCCACCGGAAGATTAGGGTTTCACCCATGGGTGAAGTGCACCATTGCTTTGAGGCAACTCGCTAACGGTGGAGCGGCCGATCAGTACGACGAATATCTGCACGTTGGAGGGACAACGGGCAATATGATTCTCAAGAATTTCTGTCGGGCCATCAGATCTGCTTTCAGCGACCAACTAGTAGTTCTTGTCATTTTTTAATTTTTGTGTTTAATTAAGTTTTTTTAATATTATTTATCACAAATAAAAAAATAACAAAATAAAATCATTAGGACCCCACCAAAATTATACTTCCCGACGATAGACTCAGGGTCTATCTCTTCACCGTTGTAAATGCTCTTATGCGTTTAGTAATTTACAAAAATTCTTGTTATGACTACTTTTTTTTTTAATTCGTAGAAATTCACAGTCGTTATTTTTTATGCACACTGGGTAAACCCGCTTTTATAAGATCAGACACGCGTTCATGTAGAAGATTCAGTATATGCACCTATTTTTTTTATTATTTATTATTTATTTATTTATTTATTAACCATGTTAAAAAATTGATGCCGAGAATCTCACTTCTTATTCATTACATGCGTAAAGCTTTTGAATTATATTATCCCCCTATTATTTTGTTCATGTGTTGTCTCATCATTGTCAGAAAATAAATACCCACTCCCTCCGTTCCGCAAAAAAATATCCTACTTACCACATTATTTTTGTTCACCAAAAAGTGTCCTACTCAGCTTTTTATACAATATTACCCTCTTTAATTTCCTAAATTTACTACCCTTTGTCACTGGTGGACCTACAATGGAGATTCCGAAGGTTATTGTGCAAAATATCGAGCCAAGGTTGCAGCCATCGAAGCATGGGCTGCTGACCGTCGCTCCAACGCCGATGAAGAACTCCCCCCACCACAAAAAGTGGTCTTGAGCGAAGAATGGATACTGCAGACAATGAGGCTTTTTTGCCCTAGTGTATTGCGACTTCCGTGATCAGGTTATTGCGTTTTTATATACTCATTTTTAAGGGTTATGGGGGCTGGGGATGCCATCTTGTTGAAATTTCTGATTTGTTGCTGTGACTTGTTGCCTATGATGCATGCTATTGGGGCTGGTGATGCCATCTTGCTGAAATTTTTGTTTTCTTGATGTGAGTTGTTGCCTTTAATGCCTGAATATAGTGATGCCTATGAGTTATTGCCTATGATGCATTGAATTGATGCATGAAAGAATATGGTGCTACATCTTGGCTGGTTTATGTTGGTTTGTGGGTTCTGAATTGGCTGCCTTTGATCTTATCATATTGATGTCACCACTAATTGCATAAAACTAAGTTTTGGAGGTTGAGATATGTTAAATAGTTAGTCGATGATGCAAACATTTCCATTAGTTCCAAAAGCTGAGACTACACATGTTTCAAAAACAGCCTGCATTCTGAATTTACACTCCAAACAACAAAAACCAAGTTTTGATGTTTGTCTCTGTAAATCTACTGCAAAAAATCAGTTGCTTCTTGAGCCTATTCTGTGATGCGCAGCTGTTGTATTCCATTTACTAGTGATTCCAGGTTACATGGTGCACTTCTTTCAGTCCTTTGCATATTTAGATGTTCCAAACCAGCTTGTACTAGTTGCTCCTCCACCTCAATGCATTTTGGGAGTAATCCCAACATTCTAAGTTTGTCTTTTCCAATGTGAGGGATCTTGTAATTATTGCTGCCCTTCACTTTGATAATTTCTGCATAGCATCCTTGCAAAGTTAAGAATACATCATTAAGTCCGTTTGATGAATACTCTTCAAATGCGTCTGTAACATTCTTGATCAACTGCTCCACTGTTGTTGCTTCTTTCTCATCCTTTAATGATTGAATAGATCTGAAAAAGCCTAAATCATTCACATTTGTGTCAGGAGAGTTAGCTGGTTGACAAACCAATTTGATTTTAAATCCATCACTTTGTGCTACTGCTTGAAAATTTGGATCTGTGTTGTTGATATGTGGCTTTGCATTGTCTTGCTGAATTATGATGTTTCTGCTTACACCTTGTGGCCACTTTGCTTTTATTATTGGTACAATCTGTAAGTTAAAAGCCCTATTAGACAGCCTAAGTGATGAATGTGAATACATTCTGATAGGATAAAACATAAAAACTGTTACCTGTTGAATGAAGCAGTCCTTCATGACTGATTTGGTAATTACTTGAACAAGCTTTGTGATGATTGTGCCCTTGTCTCTGTTCTTTGAATTTTTGGTTGCTGGTTCATTGAAAATGAATGGAAAAATCCCAAACTTACCATCAAAAATTACATTTCCATTGCTGTCTTTTTGTGGTCTGGAAAGTACATAAATGAACATAATTTTCTCTATGAACTTCTTTGATTTGCAAGTTCTGTGAGGCTCTATCTCATCAGCTGTCAGGTAATACCTTTGTGATGTTCTAGTGAGATTAAACCACTTCTCATCCACATGTATAATGTTATACATGGGCTGAAAGACAATTTTGCCATTTGCACTAATGGGTGTCAGCATACTGATACTCTATTTCAGCCTATTAAGCTTATTTGCATATGTTAGAAAATGTTTGATAGCATTTGTATGTGCTTTAACTTCTTTGCTTTTAATCCACTTATGAACCAAACTCGTACTAACTCCAAGGTTTGTGGACAACTTTCTTATGCTACTTCTTTGAAGGACTGAAAGTGATTTCATTTTTTCTGTATCCAGCACTTTTCTATTTTGATGTTGGCATCCTTTCTTGCGTGAAACTACATTGACAGGTTTTCCCAAGCTGTTTTGGAGAGATGCAACCTTCCACACTCGAAAAACAATTCTCACATCAACCTGGAACATAAGAGCAGCTTCCTTTTTAGCGCCATATCGAAGAGTGTTGTCGTGGCTGTTTCGGAGAAGCCATTGTGCAAGCAAATTTCGTGTTTTATCTGTCAGATTTTTGCCAGATTCTCCTTTCTTCATTGCTGCTTCTATTTGTTGATTTAGTGTAATGAATGTTGTATTGAATGATGTGTATTTATGGCTTTATATAGTAGGTGGCTACCTCTTGAAATTCCCTCGTTAAACTTTCCTCCATTGTAAATTGTGTGGGAAAGTTTGAAATTAGTGTAAACTCTTGACTAATGCAATGAAATTCCCTCCTTTTTTTTATCACATCAGAAATTTGTTTTAAGTACAGCTTTATGTTTTCATTTTGCATGTATTGGTTTCCCCCATAACAATTCTTATTTTTGTAAATGTTGATAAAAAAAACGAAAAGCATCAAATAAAGAAAAAAAACGTTTACTAAAAAATGAACAGTAAAGAAGAACATAAAAACAGGAAAAAAAACGCATTGACAATGAAAAAAAATGAAAACAATAAAGGAAAAACAATTTAGAAAAGAGAGGGGGAAAAAAAGAGAAACAATAAATATAACAAAGATGAACAATTTAAACAACTTTATTAACACTACCCCTACATCCTAACTTTTACCCTATTAAAAATAACTTTACCAGCTTTCTTAATTTCCGTGCCCAACACACAATGTGACACTCTTTCACAAACGGAGGGAGTACAACTTTAAAAGTCAGAATTTATGTTGTATAGGTGTGGAGAGGGGGTAGGAACGATATTACTTATACGGATACAGATATATGAATTTTAAAAAGGGATAATTATCACTGGCTCGATCTTTCATTCCGTAGTGATTTTATGGTCTGACCTTTTGAAAAAATCGAAAAATGTCCTGACCTTTGTTCATATGTAACACTTATGGCATGGGAGCAAAAATCCGGCAACGGAAAACTGACTGGAATGCCGGATGATGATGTGGATATTCTCTCCCCCTTTTTTAAATGACATGGAATTTGCATATGCCATGTCGACAAAATAATTTTGTCTTTAAATAAAAAAAAATGATTTCTCCTCCAAGACAAATTCTATGATCGTTCCAACAATAAATCTGTGTGTTTTCTCTTATAATTATTCTCAACGCAAAATTATCATCGTTCATACTCTTTTCTCCACAATTTTTTTCCTTTAAAATTCGCTGGAGAGAAAACACAAAAATCTAGAACATTTTCTTGTATTGAAAGACCGAAAGTCCGGAACTCTTGTGTTGAGCGATTAGAGAATTTGCCTTGGAGAAGGAGAAATCTTTTTTTTTATTTAAAGACAATTTTTTTGTAGACATGGTCATGCAAATTCCATGTCATTTAAAAAAAAAGGAGAGATAATATCCACGTCATCATCCGGCGTCCCGGTCAGTTTTCTGTCGCCGGATTTTAGCTTTCATGCCATAAGTATCACTGAGTGATAAAGGTCGTGATATTTTTGAATATTTTAAGAGATCAGACCATAAAATCACCACAGAATAAAAGCTCAGACCATAAGTGATAATTAACCCTTTTAAAAATATAGTAGTTCGGTGATCTGATAAAGATATGTCTATTTATTTATATTTTATTAATATATATATATATAATTTTTAAATAAATAATAATGCTATATTAAATATATATAATTTACAATTTTTTTCTAAATATGTGCATTCTCAATGCACATATTAAATTGAAGAAAGCACCCAAAAACATAAATTTCTCCATGTATGCACATATGACTCACGCCAGTCACGCGCCGGATTCGCGAATGTTAATATATATATATGGAAGAGATCATATGCAAATCTATTTTTCTGTAAGAAACAAGAAGCGATCTGGATCATTGATCTTTATAAATCTACGGTTGAAATTGATCAATGCATTATAATTGAATTGGAATGCATTATCATAACAATGCATTGTAATATTCCAAAAATGCATTATTATGAGGATGCACTGTATAATACACAAAATGCATTATTTTTATGTATAAAATGTATTATTTTTATTTTTTCGAGAAAAGTGTTTTATACGTGAATCAACCCACATATATATATATATATATATATATATATATATATATAGAGTGATTCCTATGCAAACTCCCCTTAAAGTGAGAAATAGGAATTAATCTCCACCATTGATCTTATCTATATGAAGGGTCAAGATTTAGCTTGGTCAAAGCGGGTCAAACCCGAGTCAACCCGGGTCAACCTGACCCGTTGACTTTTTTTTTCGATTTTTTTTTTCCGTTTTTTTTTTAAACTGTCATACAAGATGCACAAATTCACATGTTCAGATGCACAAATTCACATATTCGGATGCACAACTAAGTGTATTAAGATGCACAAGATTTTAAGTTTTTTTTTTATGTTTTTTTTTCGTTTTTTTTAAGGTTAGGTCATATGCACCACATCATGTATTCATATGCACCACACTATATAATGAGATGCACCATTAAGTGCATTAAGATGCACTAGTTTTGTTTTCATTTTTTTTTTTATTTTTCGTAAAACATTGTGCATCTAGTTACACTATGTGGTGCATCTAGTTACACTGTGTGGTGCATCTAGTTACGCATTGTGGTGCATCCAATTTTTTTTCAATTTTTTTTTTACGAATTCGGTGCATCTCACTATACGTAATGATGCATCTCATTATGTATAGTGGTGCATCCGAATATGTGAAATGGTGCATCTTGGGTGACTGTTTTAAAAAAAAAATTGGAAAAAAAAACTGAAAATCTTGTGCATCTAAATGCACTTAGTGGTGCATCTAGTTATATAGAGTGGTGCATCCGAATATGTGAAGTTGTGCATCTTGGGTGACAGTTTATTAAAAAAAAAATTGAAAAAAAACTTGAAAATCTTGTGCATCTAAATGCACTTAGTGGTGCATCTAGTTATGTAGAGTGGTGCATCCGAATATGTGAAGTTGTGCATCTTGGGTGACAGTTTATAAAAAAAAAAAAATATATTCGAAAAAAAAAGTCAACGGATTGACCCGGGTTGACTCGGGTTTGACCCGCTTTGACTTGGCCAAATCTTGACCCTCCATCACCAATAGATCTATGGTGAAAATCTATTCTCATTTCTTAGGATAATATTTATTCTCATATGATCTATCTCCTCTATATATATATATATATATATATATATATTCTTATTTAAGGATCATCACATGGTAAATTCTGTGGGAATTTCACGCGAATCACATTCATATCCACACTCTAAGCATATTCGATATTAATATTATTATTTTTTAGAGAATCCATAAATCATAGGTTAGAATCAACAATAATAATAATTAAAAAGGAAATTAAGTATGGGGGAGGGGTTAACTGAAATCTATTTCTTAAGTTTAATAAAAAGGATTTATATATAAAATGGAGTCGTATCTCCAGTCCACATGATCAAACACAATATTTTTGTGTTTCAATTACTCTACTATATACTTTACGCTTCTTTGTTCAATTCTAGAGCAACCTAAAGAATTTGATCATTCTGCGTTCAATTCTACAATACTTTCATTGGAGCTTCATTTGCACTCGCCAATTTTTACTTTGTAATTTTTAAGTTAGTTGTACATAACAGTGGTAAAAGTAATCATAATTAGAGCTCAGTTAATTGTAATTAGATGTTAATAAACTTTTATTATGATTGAAAAATTATAATTGAGATTTTATAAATTCTAATTACTCTGAATTAATTTACTTTAATTGAGTTTTATAAAATTGTACTCCGTAATTGAAATTAATGAATTATTATTACCCTTAATTGCCTGCTTCTAAGTTCTCTAATTATCTCACAGTATCCGTTGACTATCTATTGATTACAACCAACGTTACTGTATGATTGATTGTACCCAAACTTTTACCATTTCTTTGAATTTGATTAAACTAGCAATGATTCTTGGCCTTACAAGCGGTGACAAAAGTGTATAACAAAGCTCTATAACAGTAAAATGTCTCATGTTCCTCTTTCTTTCTTTTTTACTAAATATTGCATGCATATCATACATTTTGCATGACTAATAAATATTGCATAATCCTACTTTTGCATGACTTATTAGACAGTTGTTGGATTATAAATTATATTTGTCATTTTTGGTAATTATTTTACCCTAAATACTTACAATCTAAAATTAGAACTTCACATCCAACCAATATTTGTTTCGGCCCGTTAAAATAATGAAAGGCGAGAAGATGATAATATAACGCTACTACTTTAGCTTTTAAAAGCTATCTAAAAGGAAATAGAAGTAAAAACTAGTAGTAAGAAATAAAGTTCAGATCGGGAATGCTGCTAAAGTTACATAGAAATTAAGTGTCTAAAAAAAGCCTAAAATTTAATTGATTTTTTATTATACTCATAAGATATCACATATTTTCGTAACTTTATACTATTATTTAATTTTAAAAGAAAACAGAAAACAATCATAATATGAATTTTTTCTGTGGACAAAGAAAGGGTATGGTATTGGTATCTCATCTCATGGTTGTTTATCCATACACGTGTTGTATAATGTGCCCCAATTAATGGAGGGAGGTCACATTTATACCAGCAACGCCCATCAAATTTAATAGACTTAACTTTTTCTATTTTTTGAGAGGACTTTAATATATATAATTGATGTGTACTGGTTTGCAATCTGAAGTTAGATATTTCATTTATCGAATATATATATAGCGGTTTCAGTATTGAACTACAAGTTTGCGCGAATCGCGATAAGATAATACAATACGGGTTGCCATTTTGGACGCTCAACGACGAAACGAAATTGATAATCTGGATGTTCAAAAACCATTAATGGATTTTGAATGCTTAAATTTCAACTCCAAAAACTATTGTACTCCAGGAGATAAATTTACTACTCGTACAAATCAAAATGTTTGAATTTTAGTACCCAAATAAAACGTGCATCTAATTTGCAATAATACGGTATTTAATTAGCAATTAATTGTTTTATTAATTTCAACGTTGACACAAACTATAGTAGTAATTGCTATTATGAGTATTCTTTTCAAAATAATTGCTTACTATTATTATGTATAGTGAATGACCTAAAAAGACAGCAATTAATAGGTACAAGGGCCGACTTGTGTGAATAACAGATAAAAGATGGCCCACTTATCTGTACAAACATGTGAAATTTCTTTTGTTGGATTTATATCACTATATCATTGTAGGAGCCTATATTTTGCAGTTGTGCACGTAGTTTTAGAACACAGTTTATCTTCAATCAAGACTTGTAGTTTTAGAGACTACTTGTATTTGTGTATACATAATGTTTCCCAATAATAAAATGGTATCTCTTCTATATGGTACTACGTTAATTCTATGGGGTATCACAAAATCTGATACTAGTAAATGGGTTACAATTTTTGGTTTTTCTTGATTTGAATACAATACTATGATACCAGATCCAAGTTTCAAGTAATTGTAGTTGAATACACACGCAATATTAACATTCCATTAAATATGAATTTTGTGTATCTTAAAATCATCAACTTATAAATCATGTTTAATACTTCATTTGTCCCATTGACAATGTCTCATAATTTTTGGGTATGATTATTAAGAAAAAAAGTATAAGAATATAGAAAATGTATATGTCCCACTCCTTTTGTAGAATTAATTATTTCAACTTTATAATATGTAATACTATAAATGGGACGAAGTGAGTATTAAAACATTACTATTACTTATTGATATTCAACTAATAATCAATAGGCAATTACGCATTCATCTATAGCTTGTATCATTAAAAAATTAATTTTAATTAATCTTAAGCCCAAAGCATGAACCCAATTTGCACATTTTTCAGTCCTAAAGTAGTAAAAGAGAAGCCCAATAGCAATTTCAAACCCAATAAAAAGGTCTTTGCACATGATAGAATTTACCAACGTCTAATAAATTTTGTTTACGTGAATGATTAATGATTCCCTCCGAACTTGAGGGTTCAAGTTATGTGTGTGTTTGTAACTTAAAGAAAAGAAAGTTGTGCTTTCGTTATTTTCCCTCTAAACGCAGACATAATCTTGTTTATTATGAATAAATGCATGTCGACATTGTCTATTTGTCTTCTAATTTATAAAACTAGGGCTTATACTCATGAAGTTGAAAATTTTTACGTATAGCCAACACCGAAATACGAGATGAATCAAAACACTGAAATACAGAACAAATAATTCATAAGTTAAACTATAACGTGATAAACTTTTAGTTAAGGAAACAGATTGCATAATTTTATATATCCCCGTTCACAAAATTACCTACAGTACTGAAAAGGATAAATAATATTACTTTAGAACTACATAAGTTACAATAGGGTAATCCTTCTTCAACTGTAGTAGAAATATTACAAATTTAGAACTCCAATTAAATAATAAACTTAAGCTTAGTTGAAGAAAATATATAACTTAACAAGTTCTCATTTTTTGACAGCTTCTTCCAATTCTCTTAAACCCCCAACCTTTTGTTCAATCTCTTCAATCAACTCTTCTCGCCACAGCTCTGCTCTTGCTGCTTCCTCCATGTCTTCTTGCTATAAAATCTCAATGTATTTTGAAAAAAAAATATTTTAATTATTAACTCTAGCAATATTTAATTATTCGACTATTTATAATGTCTGTAAGCTCCAAATATAAAAATGTTATGTAATAAAAAAGAGGTAAATATCAAATTTAATCTAGGGTTTAATTGTTGCAAATGATTGAGTATTTACTTGTTTTTCAATTTTGACCCTACGTTTAAAATTTGTAATTACACAACAAATTTTCATATATTTGCAATTACAATGTCCCCAAAATTTCAGGAATATTAAAAGTATGTGATCGGTCATAGGGTAACATCAGTCAAAAATTTTCGAACAATTTAGGAAATACTGTAAACGCAACAAAGTAGTAAGAATTTGCATCAGTCAAGGTGATTGGAATGTTGGATACTGGAGCAAGAAGAACCATGTTGAATCCTGATATCCTTTCGAAAGAAGTATGGGAAACACATCATCAATATTTCTATGCAGCTGACGGTCAAACCTTTCATACATCATTAATCTCCAAGCATCCAATTAGAATTCAACTTTTTCCAGATTGTATAATCTGGATAAAAGTTATTGGAAGCAAACTACATGGGCACGATCTCTTGATGGGTTTTGATCTGTTCTTCAAAGCACAATGTCTTCAAATACTTCCACAAGGCGTAAAATACAAAAGGAGATTTCATGCCTATACAACTGTCCAGAAGTTATTTTCTCTACAAGAAACTCCGGATGATTATGGTCACTTCTCAAAAGAGCTGAAAGGATGTTGCGCCGACTCCCAAACCGAATTTCAACATCCCTATCCTCTCTGGAAGAATGAACAATTCTTTGTTCAGCTACCATTCAAAAGGAACGAGGATATCAATGCCACTAAAGCCACTCATCCCGGAATGAATTCTGAAGAATTAGCTTTGGCGAGACAAGAGTGTCAACAGCTGTTATCCCTTAGGCTCATCGAACCAACCAATTCAAATTGGGCATGTCCAACATTCTATGTCAATAAAGGGAAAAAGAGGTTAGTCATCGACTACAAACTCTTAAACCTTTTTCTTCTTGATGATAAATTTCCTTTACCAAGAACCCAAATGCTTTTTGCCCAATTATCTGAAGCCCGCATATTCTCTAAATTCGACCTTAAATCTAGTTTTTGGCAATTGGGTATTGATCCAAAAGATAGATACAAAACAACTTTTTGTATTCCCATAGCTCAATATCAATGGAAAGTCGTTCCATTTGGCCTAAAGGTTGCACCCTCTTTATTCGAAAAAGCCATGATCAAATTGTTTGAGCCAATATTATACCCTTCCTTGATTTATATTGATGATATTTTGTTATACTCAAAAACCAAGGGAGAACATTATATCCTGCTCAAAAAATTTCTTGAAGTGGTTCGCACTTTTGAAATAATGCTATCTGAAAAGAAAAGCACGATTGGCCAGTCTTGTATAGACTTTCTTGGAATAAAGATATCAGATGGGAATTATGAGCCAGGCCCATATATTGCTCAGGAACTTCTTAAGTTCCCAGAAGAAAAGTTGTCTGTGAAAGAAATTCAACAGTTCCTTGGAATTGTGAATTATGTCAAAGACTTCATCCCAAGCTGCTCCCGTTATACCTGTCATCTTTCTAAACTTCTTAGAAAGAATCCTCCGCCTTGGGGAAAGTCGCAAACAGAAGCTGTCCAACATCTCAAAGAGACATGCCAGAATTTCGCACCTCTGCGTATCCCAGGTGATGGCCAAAGAATTCTACAAACTGATGCAAGCGATGATCATTGGGGAGCAATTTTGCTAGAAAAGATAGACGCAAAGATACACTATTGTGCACATGCCAGCGGCCAATTCAAGGATTCTGAAAAGCACTACCATGCCGTCTACAAGGAAATATTGGCAGTAAAGAATGGCATCAAAAAGTTCGAGTTCCATCTTGTCGGCTACGAGTTCATTGTCTAACTGGATAATACATCTTTCCCAGCTATAATGGAGCTCAAGCACAAAGGAGTACCTGAGAAGCAACTTCTTCGTCTCAAAGATTGGTTTTTCAAATATCAATTCACCGTCCAACACATCAAAGGTAAAGATAATATTGTTCCTGATTATCTTTCCAGGAAACCAACCTTACAACTCATCTCTTCTACACAAATTCTCCCTATAATTTTCATGGTCAACAAAAAGAAACAGAAACCACGACAGTCATTCATCTGTGTAAGGGGGAAAGCAAAAAATCCATTTCTTTCAAACAACAATTCCTTGGTTGTTCCAAAACCACCAAATCTCACTTTTCCTCCTTGTAATATCCCGCATAATTATAATCCTAATTAATCGTCCTAAATATGATTATGTGTGCTTAAGTGCTTTTAAAGTGTTATTGTATGTGATTATGTGTGATTCTATGAGATAAAAATTTCCGAGAAGAAATTATCTCGTGAAATTATCAAAATGCCCCTGGAGGGTAAAATAGTAATTTTCTCATTTTAGAAACTCGAACGACGACGTTAAGAGTTATATGATTTTAAAATGTGCTATTTAGTATGAGTTCGAATTTCGGAAAATTTCGTGACGGTCAACCGTCCGATGAATAGTAACTTTGACCAAAAAGTCAACCCTCAGTCAAAGTGCTCCGATTTTAGTTTAATCAGTGCCATTGGAATCAAGAATTTATTTTGAGACCAATGATATGAGTTTGAGAATTTTCCGAGGTCTTTTGAGTCGAGAATAATTTTATTTTGAAAATGCGACTAAAGTGAATAGTAATTCGTCGCATCATTTTACGACATTTTGATTAAATGGGAATTTTTCCTGAAACTTAAGTGTTTCCGAATCTAAAAATTATTTGTGACTAATGACGCAAGTTAGGGAAAAATCCGAGATTTAGAAATCGAGTTTTGAGCTACTTTTAAGTTGGTGACGAGCGCATATGATAGCGATTTTCTGACTTTCTTCATTTTTGAGAATTATATATGAAATTTGGTATCTTTAGAACCCATAAATTATTTTATGAGTAATGAAACGAGTTAGAGTGGAATCCGGTGCCTAGAAAGTGCCGGAAAGAGGGAATAAAGTTTGACGTTAAAGAGGGAAATATTAATCGGATAAAATCTTTTCTACCGGGGATTTTTAACAGATAAAAATCTGATTTTTTTCCACCCCAAGTCAGCTGATCTTATCCATTTTCTATCCCTCAAATTATTCCCCACTCTCACTTAGAGAGTGAGTTCACTCTCTTGTCCTTTTCTTAATGAAGTAGTACGCAAGTTTCCATTCATTTATGTATCTAACCATTAATCTCTCTCTTCATTCGGTTTTATCATCCTCTTCCACACCATCATCTCTCTTTCCTCCATAAACTCCATCTATGCAGCAGCTCATCCATGGCTGCCAAGCTCCAAATACCTCCATAAATTATCATTTCTTTCATCAAAAGCGAAGTTAGAATTGAAGAGCTTAAGGATTGATCACCATCATCCCTCTCTTCTCTTTCCACCTCCAAGGCAGCCATTATCACCTTCGTAGCTGCTGGTTTTGAAGCTCCAAAGCTTCATATTTCTCGATCAAAATTAAAGAAACAAGATTAGAATCCAAGAATTCAACAAATAATCTTCTACTTCTTGTAAACCTCAAAGTAAGAACAACTCTTTTCCTTCTTCCTTTTTTCTTGGAGTTGTCGAGCTCTTCCCACCATCATAACCATGATTTTTCTTCAAGGAAAATCGAGTAAAGGAAGTTAGAGTTGCGAGGATCGAAGTAGGAAGTATCGATCGAGGAAGAGTAGTAAGATTTTCAAACCTTTTTGCTTAAGAACTCCATGATTATTTTCTTTAATATTTTGAAAATTTGGAGTATGCTAAGAAATAAATTGAGCTTAAGTTTTTGAGTATGAAACCATGGCTAAATAAACATGCCTTCTATGCAAAGAAAAGAAAAAAGAAATCCAAGATATATATGTGCGTGTGTGTGTGCCGTGAGTTTAGGAAAGAAAAAAAGGAATTTTCATATCTTGATTCCTATCTTGAGTTTGATGATTTGTATGTGCTTTAGAGATTATTTTGAGCATGCTAAGATGAGTTATTGAAGAAAATAAACATATATGCATGAAAGTATGAAAAAAATCGATGATTATGCCTTAAATATGATTTTTGTGAGTTTTGATTGATTCCTTGAGTTTGATGCTTTATATGAGTTCTATGATGATATATGAGTATGATGAAGTGATCAAAATGAAGAAACAAGCATGTTATTAAGAAAAAATGACTTGGAGAAATACTTGAGTAGAAGAATGAGCAGTATGATATATTTGTGATATTTGTTTGAGAATACTTGATGTGACTGTGAAATGATACAGTTGTAAATGAGATGTGAAATGTGTGAACGAGAATAAATCTCGTATTTTTTTTGAAAATAATTGATTTGAGAAAAATGAGATATTGAGTTTAATCGATTATATTTATTAATGATGAAAATATATGCCAAGAAGTCTGTTGGTATAGTACTTGGATAGAACTTAAGAATCGAGTGTCTGAGGAGTTAAATTGAGAAGTTAAAAACCCGAGTTGAATTGAGAATCTAGACGAGTAGAAATCCGTTAAAGGATTTAAGCTTCGTTGTTTTCCAAAAATATAAAACTCGCCCTTATATAATATTATTTTTGAAAGGCACGAGTGGAGTGGAAAAGTAGGACGGCGAGCAGAGAAAGAGTATTTGAGTTAAACCACATTCCAGGTGGGCTTTCTAAACCGAAACTCAACGATGAATGCGCAATTTATTTTCATAAGTGCGCTTTTATTTAAAATTGATTGACTTGCCTGCGCTTTTATGTTTTGGTATGCAATCCTCTACTTTATATTGAGTTGAGTGAGTCCTGTGGACGCACGGGATAAAAGTCCTGTTTTATGCGGGACCGATGCATGCATTGTATTGTATTGAGGTAACTATGAGCCTTGATTCGATTGTGCCGGTTATGGTGTTCGAGGAGGAGGCCTACTTCTCGACACCACAAACAGACGAGACGCGTAGAAGAATTCGTACCCGAGAAAAATAGTTGCAACCGATTTCAGAAAAAACAATGAAAAATGTTTTAAGCTGCCACAAGTCGTAAAATCTTTTAAATAATTATTTATCTAACACTTGTGGTGCAACTAAAGAGGGAAGTACAATCATATAGCTCTAATGAGCAAAGTTTCAAATTATTTTGACATGTGTACACTGAGTACGAAGTACTCACGCCCTGCATGTTATTTCTAAAACGTGCAGGTTGGCTCGTATGAGGAAGGTTGCGGTGTGCTTGGGCGGCTCGTTGTCAAATAAAATCCAAAATTTGAGTTTAATCTTGAGGTTATGTGTCTTCACACATATAACCTTGGGATTTCTGAGTCGATGTTTATATTCCGCTGCAACGTCATTTATTTGCTATAATCGTGCCTTGCATGTTCGGTCCCAAAACCCTAAGAGCCCGTGCGCTCGATCAAAGCCTTTAAATCCTTTCTGAATTCCATCCAAAACGAGTTTGGTTTTTCTAACGAATCATCAAATCTGTTTCATCATCACTTGATGATTAAAAGTTTAAAATTTTTTGCCCACTTTTCGAATGCAACATTTATTAATAATTAAACCTAATTCCTTGATGAGTTCAACATCTATAATCTTGTCGAATATTCATTTCTTGGAAAGGAACTTGATTGATAACTCACCTTATTGTGAGTTTGATTCAATAATTGAGATTATTCCTAAGTCATCGAGCATGTTTCATAAGTTAAAGTTCAGTTGTTTCACCTCACTGCCCCTTGTATTCTAATTGTTTCAATACCCTAGAAGTCGGGCTGTGACACTCCTTATGTTAAACCATTCAAAACCATTCGAGAGATTCGTTTATTTGCAAAATAAATTATGTTCAAGTTTCTCTCTAGTTATATCCTAGAGACTAAGTTACCCTTTGAAAAAACGTGTTTTAATATTCATAAACCTTTTCTTATGGTAAGTTATCTCAATCTTTCAACCACTATCATACCCAACATGTTCTGGTATCTTTGGTGTTTATCCTCTCTTTATTATCATGCCATCGAACTTGGTATTGAAGAAATGATATCATTCTTTTGCAACACCGAGAATGATAGCACTCTGCAATGGAGCCTCTTGACATGGTATGCCTCAGCAGAAGTATGGCTATCCTTACTCTATCATGAATTACAAGATGCTAATGAAGGAAAACTAAATCCAGTTGGACAATGAACTCATAGCCGACAAGATGGAACTCGAATTTTTTGATGTCATTCTTTACTGCCAATATTTCCTTGTAGGCGGCATGGTAGTGCTTTTCAGAATCCTTGAATTGGCCGCTGGCATGTGCACAATAGTGTATCTTTGCGTCTTTCTTTTCTAGCAAAATTGCTCCCCAATGATCATCGCTTGCATCAGTTTGTAGGATTCTTTGGCCATCACCTGGGATACGCAGAGGTGCGAAATTCTGGCATGTCTCTTTGAGATGTTGGACAGCTTCTGTTTGCGACTTTCCCCAAGGCGGAGGATTCTTTCTAAGAAGTTTAGAAAGATGACAGGTATACCGGGAGCAGCTTGGGATGAAGTCTTTGACATAATTCACAATTCCAAGGAACTGCTGAATTTCTTTCACACATAACTTTTCTTCTGGGAACTTAAGAAGTTCCTGAGCAATATGTGGGCCTGACTCATAATTCCCATCTGATATCTTCATTCCAAGAAAGTCTATACAAGACTGGCCAATCGTGCTTTTCTTTTCAGATAGCATTATTCCAAAAATGCGAACCACTTCAAGAAATTTTCTGAGCAGTACATAATGTTCTCCCTTGGTTTTTGAGTATAACAAAATATCATCAATATAAATCAAGGAAGAGTATAATATTGACTCAAACAATTTGATCATGGCTTTTTGGAATAAAGAGGGTGCAACCTTTAGGCCAAATGGAACGACTTTCCATTGATATTGGGCTATGGGAATACAAAAAGCTGTTTTGTATCTATCTTTTGGATCAATACCCAATTGCCAAAAACTAGATTTAAGGTCGAATTTGGAGAATATGCGGGCTTCAGATAATTGGAAAAAAAGCATTTGGGTTCTTGGTAAAGGAAATTTATCATCAATAAGAAAAAGGCTTAAGAGTTTGTAGTCAATGACTAACCTCTTTTTCCCTCTAGCTTGTTCAGCCCGATTATTGACATAGAATGCTGGACATGCCCAATTTGAATTGGTTGGTTCGATAAGCCCAAGGGATAACAGCTGTTGACACTCTTGTCTCGCCAAAGCTAATTCTTTAGGATTCATTCCGAGATGAGTGGCTTTAGTGGCATTGATATCCTCGTTCCTTTTGAATGGTAGCTGAACAAAGAATTGTTCATTCTTCCAGAGAGGATAGAGATGTTGAAATTTGGCATGGGAGTCCGTGCAACATCCTTTCAGCTCTTTTGAGAAGTGACCATAATCATCCGGAGTTTTTTGTAGGGAAAATAACTTCTGGACTGTTGTATAGGCCTGAAATCTCCTTTTGTATTTTACGCCTTGTGGAAGTATTTGAAGACGTTGTGCTTTGAAGACTAGATCAAAATCCATCAAGAGATCATGCCCATGTAGTTTGTTTCCAATAACTTTTATCCAGATGATACAATCTGGAAAAAGTTGAATTCCAATTGGATGCTTGGAGATTAATGATGTATGAAAGGTTTGACCGTCAGCTACATAGAAATATTGATGATGTGTTTCTCATGCTTCTTTCGGAAGAATATCAGGATTCAACATGGTTCTTCTTGCTCCAGTATCCAACACTCCAATCACCTTGATTGACCTATCATATTTGGTTTGTAGAATGCGGACTTCAAGATGGGGAGACGGAATGCCTTCCTGGACCATCATGTTGGACTGAGATGTCATTGTCTGCAACATGAAGATTGGAACATTATCTTCAGGATCTTTGATATCTGACTGTTCATCTTTGGTGGCAGATTCCTGCAAAATAAATGCAGTATCTATATCTTGCTCTTCTTGTTCTGAGTAAAGGGACTCGATATCAACGTCTTTGAGATGGGTTTCATGAGATAAGAAGGCCTGCGAAGCTAATTTGGAAGTTGTGCCTGCTTTATTGGGACAATTCTTGGCAAAATGTCCTTCTTTATGGCAAAGAAAACACCTTTTAGATTTCTTCTGTCGGAAAGGCTTTCGTCGGAAGAATCTGTACTTCTTCTTGTTCTCCTTCTTCCGGAATTTGCTTTTATTTCCCTTTTTCTTTGTAGATGAACACTTGCAATCGTGCTCTTTGCATTTGATTTCCATATAGGGCTTATCGCACATGGACTTGGGAATCTTCCTTCGTTCCATCATTTCTTTGAAAAAATTTTGTTGCTCGCAAAGCTTGTCAAGTGCAGCTAGACAAATTTGATGGGTTTGTACCATACTGGTACTTGCGACGTCTTTTCTGGCGTCTTGCATCATTTGGGCCATTTCTAGTTGCAATTCTTTGGGAAGAGAGGCTAGATAGACATTCTTCAGATTCGGATCATTGTATCCATTCAGGCAGTAGAATCTTTCTGACATTCTTTTAAAATGCCAGTCTAGATCTTTTTTTGAAAGAGAGCAACATCTCATAGAAAAGTATTCTTGAGATATTGCTTTGGTGTAGAGGGAGAGATCACCGATAAATTCACGATGAATTTCTCCAAGAGCTTCTCCTGGAGTTTGAGCACCAAGAATTTGACGTTGTCGATATTCTCCAAGGCTAAAAAACCACTCTCTCAAGGTCCCAAGGAATCTAGAGGTAAATTCCTTAAGGACTAACCTGAGATCAGCGTCATCTCTATTGAGTTGGTTGTCTATCCAAGCAGCAAAGGTGTGCATGTGATCTCTTCGTTTGTGGATTGGGATGTCATCAAAGGTGAACCACGGACATGTTGCTGGTTTTGGAGTCCGTTCTTCATTTGGTTGGTTGATATACAGACCTTCAGTGGTCTCGGGTTCTGAATCTTCTGAGACTGGTTCGGTAAATAGCTGGCCGTATCCTGGGTCCGATCGGTCCACCATAAGAATAACAGAAAGATATGTTATTCCTATATCTTCCTCATCCATGCTATTATGAGAATAGCTAGATGATCTTGATGACTCTGTGATATTGTTGATATTTAGTATCTCGTCCACCATAAGTGCTTCTGCCGGTTGAGTTTCTTCTTCAAGTTCTTCTCTCCGTCGGGGTTTCTTCTTCTTACTCCTTTCGGGAACATCCAGAGAAATACTTGAAACCATCCCAAAATATTTAGAATATTCTGGTGAATTTGGTGGAGAATGAATGAAGCTTGGTTGCTGAATGAAGAGAGATTTAGCTCGATTCTTGTCATCCTCAATCTTTTGCAACTTCTTTTTGAGCGCTCTTATTTCTGCTTCTTTTTGCGAGAATTCATTTCCAAATTGACGGCTTGCAATAAGGATCTGAATTTCTGCATCCAGTTGAGAAATCCTTTCAGAAAGCTTTTTCTCGACTTTTTGTAGTTGCGTCTCGAGCGAATTCAATTTATCGGTGGAATCTTGCACCTTTTCCAGTATTTGAGAAACCTTTGAATCAATAAGTCGAAGAGATTTGTTCTGAGCACTAGCATTACAAGTATGCCAGTTTAAAACCTCTTCTCCTTGATTTAAAGGTTTTCGTTGGCCACCAGGCTCCATAATTATACTTTGAATATACGGTCTGGAAATGATATTATTCATGGAATCTTCATGTCGAGACAAGGGTGGAAAATCAACATCATAACTTTTTATCATCAGGCATAGTTTGGGCGGAGGTATGTATTCATTATCATCAAACCCAAACTAATAGTAGCCATCTTCACCATCATCGCCATCACTATCGTCATCGTTGGAATCATCATCTTGGCAGGTACCAAATAAAATGACCATCAATCCTATCTGTCTAAACTTCCTTTCCATCTGCCTTAAATGAAGCAATAGGGAGAGGAAACCCATCAGATAAGGTTTGTATGACATTTTTGACGAAGCGCTGTCGTTACACTCTTCGCACAAATAAATTTATAAACATCTCTTGCCCAACAAGATGGTAGTTAATGGCAAGTGGGATCGATCCCAAGGAACTTGGCGTAGATCTGCTCTTCAAATCGAACTCAACAAAAGGGGTTTTGACTGCATTGTATCCTGTAACTCAACAAGTAAAATATCAAATAACAAAAAAGTTTAGATTGGGTTTCGAATCCATGATCCTAATTACTCATCACTCGTTCATTGGTGCAAAGTTATTCAATTAACTGATCTTATCACTTGGTTTAAGATAAAGATTAGTTTATACCCTAAAGGTCACGAAGTTATGATATAAACACACTCAGCCTATGTCTATCCAATTTTACAGATCTTGACCAGAAAGCAAGATCTCCTCTCTTGACCAACAAAGTCACGAAGACACTTCAGTAACGATGCTGCCCAATAGGCATTAAGAATAAACAGACCCAAGACAGCCAAGAGGTAGGTCAATACCGACTGCTCTCCAACACTCTTTACCTTCTTGGACACGAAAGACACTTTCAAGATAAATCCCAATTCCTGCTCATCACTTAATATCAATATCTAGATGGTGATCAAGCATATGTCAATATCAATTAAGTCTAGAATTAATCCTAAGTATTTCGGGAACAAAATTAATTAACGAACTAACACAATTCGACCTCACGACGAGTAATTTACGATCACTTCATCTACATCCAATCCAAACAATAAATTTTGCTAGACATAATGTTAAACTAAAGCACAAAATATACAAAGGAAATCATAACTAAAATTAAACTGGGAACGGGTTGCTGCCCAAAAGCGTAAGTCAGCAACCAAGGTCTTGGCTTCAAGCCAACAACTAAACTACTGCAGAAAATATAAAATGAACGTGAAAGTAAATTGCCCGTAGGACTTGTTTCTTCCTCACTTCCTCTCAAACTAAGAATGCAGAACTAAGCTATGAACTTGAATAAAAACGGCACATATTACATAATGGAGTCGGCCATATATATAGGCAATGGAATTAGGGTTGAGATATTTTCCTTGTTGAAGAAGGACTCTTCCCATGCATATCACATCCGCCGTCTCTCTCATCCATGCAGCCACGATTCTCTTTCCTTGCTTGGTAGATATCTTCTTTGATTAGGCACGGCTAGGATAAGGAAAGAAATATTCAATCCTTATCCTCTTCCTTGAAGGAAAAGAAATCTTCTACTCCTCTGACTCGCTTCTCGCCCTCGATGTCTGCATCCTGTTTTGCTTCCTGTGTTGCCCAAGATCCTGGCTCCTCCGGGTACTCTGTTTGTTGGCTTCAAGGATATGGAGAGGTACTTCCTGACTTGTAGAGTGTATAAAACGTTGTTGCCCAGCTACAAGCCTCCAACTTTATGCCCATTTGCATCGTATCGCCATTTCAGCATCTCAACAACAGGTTTTCCACCAAATTTGCCCAAGATCCCACCTGTTCTTCCCTGCACACCATCTCTCGACTTTGTGTCCTCTCAGACACACTTTGACTCGATAAAGACTAAAAATACAAGAAAAATACAAGAAAAGATGGACATAAATATGGGTTCATCACACCTACACACTTGAATTATACTTGCCCTCAAGTGTATGGTTGCAACTCTACCCAAGACTCAAACACAAAAAAGATAAAGCAAAAAAAACACAGACTCAAAAGATCAGCACATCAACATGTCGGTCAACTCAGAATATGTAAACAGATATTGCCATTAAATAGGTCAAGATAGAGTTATCGGACAACAGGGGTATCCTTACCAGCACTCAACTCTCAAGTGTATATGGTTAATTGTATACGCTCTCAACCAAAATCAACAATGTTTTTCCATAGGTTTGCCTGCCATCTACATCTCTACTTCTTTGAACAAAATCAAATTCACTTATCCTTAGGTCTTTATCGGGTTGTAATGTGGCTTAAGGCAAAAGGCAGGGAAGTATAGGAACTGGCTAAGTCAAGAACAGATTGCCCTCGATTCCTCACTCCACATCATCACTTCACCCCTAGCACACTTATTCTCTTCCTGGACTTTTATTATTTTTTTTTTCCTTTCTTATATATATATATATATATATATATATATATATATATATATATATATTAACTCAACCCAACACCTCTCTAACATAGGCGATAATGCCTTACAAGTGCTACCCAACATTGACCTTCCATCCCTTCTACTTCTAGTCATGAGTTCTTGACCGGGAAGACTTATAAATTCAGGCTACTATAAGTGAATTGAAAGAATTCTAATCAAGCTCAAGGGGGCTAGACAAAGGATAAATGTCAAGGTAGGGAACTTTTGGCCCTGGACTTCTTTGAACAAAAATGTCTAATTCATCTAAGTAATTCGACTAGGTTATACGAAGTTTTGATTAAGAGATGCAGACAAGTTCTAGATCAACAAGAGTCAGATGATCATTATCACACAAGAAAGAATAATGCGGCATATGTATATAGCAATTAAAAGCTCAAAACCTCACATATCATGCCCAATATCTCATTCCGTCCTACCTATTTACATACGGCTCTATCAACATATCTACTCTAACCTATCATGCCAACATGTTGATCAACAACTAAAACATACTTTAAAAACACACAAAACAGACTAACGCAACAACACCCACACACTTTGCCTTAGGCAAAGTGGGTACAATGTTGGACAACTACAAATATAAAACAAAAACTGACTCAACAATTACTCACACAACTGAGAAGGGAGTTCTAAGGTCTTCACCACACAATTTGCTGGGCAAATTGTGGGTGAAGGCACCAAGGAAACCTTCTCGACCTCTAAAAAAAAAAAACACACAACATGACTCTACAAAAAAAAACTAAAAACCTATACTAACACAAAAAGGGAGGAACATAAGTCAAAGAGAAGATTCAGACGAATATCTGAATCCTTGGTGTGCAAAGAATGCCAGCTGGGCATCCCTGATCTCGGTCAACATCTTCTCCATGTTGGCTAGTTTGGTCTCGACCTCATTGTTGGGTAGCACCACCATGCTGGTGCCTGCCTCTTCCTTCTTGCCCATGAGTGGACAACTAGTGGATCTTAACCTGCCGTAGTCGATGAACACGTATCTGCCATTCCTCAACTCAATGTCGTTCATCTTCTGCAAGGCAGCTTCTCCCAACTTATTGACCACCATCAACGGCTTTCCCTTCATCTCGTCGTAGACCCCGACTCCCTTCGCAAAAGCCGTCACGAATTGTCCACACGTACATCCCAAAGCCTGCTTTGCCAGCACCGTTTTGAGCTGCTCACCAAGAAAGGCCGCGAAGTTGACCTTAGTCTCGGTGTGCATAGACCACAACAGAAACTTCTCCTTGTTGCTCAGGCTGTTGCCACTATCGTTCTTGCCGTACAAGTTGTAGGCGAGAATGCGATTGCAAAGCCTCAGGGCACGAGTCTTCAACTCAGTTCCCTTGTTGTTGGCCCCGTTGTATGGTGCTCCATTGCCGATCTCCTCCACTTCTCTTGGTAAGCTACATCACCCGGGGATGGTACCATGGTCCTGGCCTCCATGAATTCTTTCTTGGCCAGGTCCTTCAAGCTTACCATCCCCAAGATCTGGTTCAGCGCACTCACTTGGAAATCATACTTCTCGCCCAAAAGCGAGAAGGAGATCATGCTCACCCCAGTCTCGGGATCACTTGTTACTATCGCCGTACTGTACACCTCATTTACTTGCTCCTTATAAATCTCCACAGGTCACTCCAAAAATTGACTCCAGCCTATCCCCTCAAACAGCGTCCTTACTTCTTGGGCAACACCCAGGTTCTCGTATAGTTTGAAGTCGAGAACCCTGGACGCTATCACCTTCTATTCCCTGGGCTTCCTACACGTCACCACCATAGCACCCTTCTTCTTTTTCCTATTCCGGCTACTTGCTGGAGTAGACTGGTCATCATCCTCTTCTTCCTCAACATCATCCCCTGCTTCTTCCTCGCTAACCCTCGACGGAGTTCCGACAGCTTTCCCCTGCGAGATCGACGGCTGGACAAACCCGACATCCGAAGCAGCAGATTTGTGCTTCTTTGCCGGCGTGTCTTCGCCACCGTGAGGGCGCTTCATAGTAGTCCGACCACTCTTCATCGCTGGCCTTTCCTTGGCTTTGGTCTTCGCCTCCGCTGCCAGCCCTGCAGCCACTTCTTCTATCACCTCATCCAAGTCTTCTTCCTTATTTTCTTCGTCGTCCACATTGTCGCCTTCCTCTTCACCATCCTTATCGTCTTCCTCCTCCCCGTCTTCTTCCTCCTCTGCTTCTTCTTCCAGATCTTCCTTCTCAAACACGGGCTTCGACCAAGTCTCCTCTTCAGGCTGCTTCATTACCTCGTCTATCAAACTTGGATTATCGTCGCTCATCATGAGTGCGGCGTCGACCGGCAGGCTTTTGGGCACGCTTGACCCGATGGTGACGGAAGAGTTTTGGTCGGCAGAGGGTTGGCGGGTTCCACGGGGAGTTTCCTTTTGGTGGTGGTTTTAGGTTTCGTGGTGGTGGTAGCGGTATTGTCGGTGGTGAGATCGATGTTAGTTTTTGTGGGGATTTTGTTGAGTTTTCTATTTCTTGGGCGAGTGGACACCATAGTAAGAGTTTAGAGGTTTTGATGGAGAGAGAATAGAGAGAAGGTGAGAAGTTGCAGAGTTGAAATTCAAATTAGTAGTGGGGGTGGTGGAGACGTGATGTAATAGGTATAAGGGTGCGGTTTTTAAGGGCAACAGTAACCGCTTCGAAAAGTCTTTGACCAATAACGTGGTTCTTGCTCACGTCCTCTGCTCGATACCCTGCTTTCTTCTCCATCGTGGTTCCTGATCTACAACCTGCATCTTGCTCAACATCTCCTGCATACATCGAAACACAAATACACTCTAGAAACAAACTCTTTCCTATGGTTAGACTTAAAATAAAATACTAAGGAATAACATACCTAAAACATAAACTAACTAATTTTTTTTTTGAATTTTCAATATTTTTTATGAAAATAAAGATTAGAATTAAAGAACTAACGAAAAAAAAAAGAAATAAAATGAAAATACTAACCAGGTTGCCTCCTGGACAGCGCCCCGTTTAAGGTCTTGGGCACAACACCCCCCTCTGTAGAAGTCAGAGGTCCTCCTCGTCAGGGAGCCCAGATGGTTCTCTCTCAACAAACTGTTCTTGCCCAAGATAAGCCTTCAAGCGCTGGCCATTGAGTTTAAAAACCTTCCCGTTCTTGGGATCCTTGACTTCAACAGCTCCATTGGGTAATTGAGCTTGTACTTCATAGGGTCCTACCCACTTGGTCGAGAGCTTCCCCGAAGAAAGCCTAAATCGAGTTTGGTACAGCAACACTTGTTGCTCAAAATGGAACTCCTTCTCTTTAATCAACAGATCGTGGGTCTTCTTCATCCTTTTCTTGTATAACCTGGCATTGTCATAGGCTTGGAGTCTTATCTCGTCGAGTTCTTGGATCTCGAGCTTCCTTGATTCACCCGCCTCGTTCCAATCGAGGTTGAGTTGGGCAACAACCTAATGTGCTCGATGTTCCAGCTCCACGGGCAAGTGACATCTCTTGCCATAGACCATGCTATACGGGAACATGCCAAAAGGTGTCTTAAAGGCACTCCTATATGCCCATAAACCATCATCGAGGCGCATACTCCAATCCTTCCTTGTTGTGCCCACGATCTTCCTCAAGACCGTCTTGATTATTCGATTGGACAACTCTGCTTGTCCATTGGCTTGTGGGTGGTAGGCTTTTGACGCACGATGAGTAACTCCATACTTTTTGAACAAGGCGGTCATCGTTGCGTTGCAAAAATGGGAACCTTGATCACTAATTATAGCTCGAGGTACACCAAACCTATTGAAAATTTGAGTTCTCAAGAAACTGGAAACCACCTTAGAATCATCCTTGTTGGAAGCACGGGCCTCTACCCACTTCGAGACATAGTCCACTGCCAATATGATGTACTTGTTGCCTTTGGAACTCAACAAGGGTTCCATAAAATCCATGCCCCATACGTCGAACACCTCCACGGGCAAGATCGGTATTATGGGCATTTCGTTTCTTCTTGTGATGTTGCCTTCCCTTTGGCACTTCTCGCACATCTTGACCCACTCATAACAGTCTCTGAACAATGTTGGCCAATAGAAGCCACACTCCAAAATCTTCCTTGCAGTCCGTTGATGCCCAAAATGTCCTCCGCATTCCTTGTTGTGGCAATGCTCAAGAATGCTCTTTTGCTCTTTATCCTCGGCACACCTCCTTATGATCTTGTCCGCACATTTCCTCCATAAATACGGCTCGTCCTAAATATATAAACGACTCTCGTGTTTAAGCTTGTTCCTTTGATAACGCCCAAGGTCGGAGGGTATCTCGCCAATCACCAAGTAATTCACTATATCAGCATACCATGGTTCATCTTGGGCAAGACTCAGGTGCTCGTCGGGAAAGGTCTCCTTGATCGGCACATTATCATTAGGCTGGAGGATTCGACTTAGGTGGTCGGCAACTTGGTTCTGGGCACCACTCTTGTCTTTGATCTCTATGTCAAATTCCTGCAACAAAAGGATCCATCTAATCAATCTTGGCTTGGACTCCTTCTTGCTCAACAAGTACTTCAATGCTGCGTGATCCGTGTACACTATGGTCTTGCCTCCAAGCAAATAGGATCTAAACTTTTCAAAGGCAAAGACAATAGCCAACAACTCCTTCTCCGTAGTGGCATAATTGCATTGGGCGGGGTTCAACGTCTTGGAAGCATAATAGATGACATAGCTTTCATTTCCACGTTTTTGCCCAATAATTGCTCCCACGGCATAACCACTGGCATCACACATTAATTCAAAAGGCATCCCCCAATCCGGAGGTTGGATAATGGGGGCTGTGATCAAGTTCTCCTTTAAGGCATGGAACGCCTTCTTGCAATCTTCATTGAACTCCCATGGCTCATCATTTTGAAGTAGTCTCGTCATTGGTTGTGCGATCTTGGCAAAATTCTTGACAAATCTCCTATAAAATCCAGCATGCCCTAGGAACCCTCTCAACTCCTTCACAGATCTTGGGTAGGGTAACTTGGCAATAATGTCGATCTTGGCCTTGTCCACCTTAATTCCTTTCCCTGAAATGATGTGCCCCAAAATGATTCCTTCTTTTACCATGAAATAGCATTTCTCATAATTCAACACAAGGCTCTTCTCAGCACATCTCTTCAAGACTCGATCCAGTTTGTTGAGGCATGATTCGAAGGTCTTGCCGTAGACGGTAAAATCGTCCATGAAGACTTCGATGCACTCTTCAAGAAGGTCTGAAAAAATGTGCATCATACACCTTTGAAATGTCCCTGGTGCATTACACAACCCAAATGGCATCCTCCTATATGCAAATGTGCCAAACGGGCACGTGAAGGTGGTCTTGCCTTGATCCTCGTCAGCAACCCAGATTTGCATGTAACCAGAATAACTGTCAAGAAAGCAATAATAGTCATTACCAACTAACCTCTCAAGCATCTCGTCGATGAAGGGCAAAGGGAAATGATCCTTCTTCGTCTTTTGGTTGAGCTTTCGGTAATCTATACACACTCGCCATCCAGTTTGCAATCTCATGGCCACCATCTCGTTTTTCTCGTTTTCAACAACTTGGATTCCTGACTTTTTTGGCACCACGTACACAGGACTTACCTACCGGCTGTCAGAAACGGGGTATATGATCCCTAAGTCAAGAAGCTTGAGTATCTCTTTCATTACCACTTCTTTCATGGCGGGATTCAATCTCCTTTGCGGACCCCTCACTGGGGCAGCATGCTCCTCAAGCAAAATGTGATGAACACAATCCACAGGGTCAATTCCTTTGATGTCGGCCAAGGTCCACCCTATTGTCTCCTTATATTTGCTCAGCACCTCACCAACTCGGACCTCCTCCATGCTTGACAACTCGTATGATATGATTACGGGCAAAGTCTCGTTCTTACCGAGATATATGTATTTCAGGTGCTTGGGCAAAGGTTTCAGCTCCAACGTAGGGGCCTTTTGCAGTGATGGCACCAACCTGTCCTCCGGCTTCAATTCAGGGATGTTGAGTGGTTCAAACCCCTGAGGTTGCATGTTTCCCTGAACCCTGGCATAACTACATACTTCCACATCTGCTGGTTCATCGTTCTGGGCAAGATCCTCTTCTATCTGCAAGCCGGTATCCTACTCAAGAACAGTCTGTTGCCAAAATTTCTCTACCAATTCCTCAGTCTCATGATGAGGTAGTTCCTTGAGTTCCTCATCAAACTCATCTTCATCTTCATGGAAATTTTTAGGAGTGTTGTTGTCCTCTAACTCCTCATCCGTGCCGTAGTCTTCATCGGTGGAGTCGAAACTATGTCCATGGACTGACTCTTCCCAGAAATCTTTATCACTTTCGTACGCATCGCCTTCGTAAAACTCCATCAAGGCACCATCTTTCTCAATATCCTCATATTGGTCGAGATCAAGGTCAAGACCCTGTATTAGATTGAGTTCCACCTGGGCTGCATCCTCGTTGTCTTCTAAGAAGCTACTTACGATGTTCAATGTCTCTACTTGCCGACCGCATGCATTGAGGGTGTTGAGGTGTTCCAGGGCATCATCCTGCTTTTGCCAATAGGCGTCAAACTCGATGACTTCTCTAGCTACTTGAACTATCAACCTCCCTGTATCACAATCGATTTTAGTGCAGGCCGTCCTCAAGAATGGCCTTCCAAGCAAGATCACTGGGTTCTTAATTGCTTTCTTTTCCATGTCGAGAACATAGAAGTCGGCTGGGAACAGAAAATCCCCTACCTTGACCAACACGTCCTCCAAAACTCCATCGGGGTACACAGTGGACAAGTCCGCCAATTGAATGGCAACACGGGTAGGAGATAGAGGTCCAAAACTCATCTCTTCGAACATGGCTCTTGGCATTACATTTATTGAAGCTCCTAGATCAAGCATCGCCTTGGGTATTGACATAGTACCTATTGTGCATGGAATAGCAAACATGCCAGGATCCTTCTTCTTGATCGGGATGTGAAAATTCATGAGTCCTGACACATTCTCCACATGGAAACGGGCATTATCTGGGTACTTGGTCTTCTTCAAGCATATCTCTCGCAAAAATTTTGCACATTTTGGTATAGATTATAATGCCATCAATAGTGGCAGGTTTATCTCCACTTTCTTGAACACCTCCATCATGTCCTCCAACTCCTTCTGATCACGATCGCGGGCAAAACGTCTTGAATACGGGATCTTTGCCTTAGCAGTGCGAGGAACGGTCCTCTTGGCCAAAGCCTCTGCTTCTTTTTCAGTCTTCAAAGAATCCAACAATACGTCATCTTTATCAAACCCCAGCTTTGATCTCTCCATCTTCACATAATCAAACAAGGCTTCATCCTCCTTATTATTGAAGACGGGATTCTTATTGGCCTTTATCCCTTCTTCACGTTTTGCCTTCAACTCTACATAGAGATCATTAATGTCTCCTAAGCTCATCTTAGTTTCTTTTATTCGAGCAGGTTCCTTGAATTGGGTCTTGGGCAGCACCTCTGATAAATCCTTATCACTTCGCAAGGTCACGACATTGACTTGCTCCTTGTTGACCTCCACTTGGGCAGGAATCCTTCCGCTCTTGTCATCTACAAGCTTTGACAGAGTTTGGTTTATATGAGTTAATTGAGCTTGAAGGTTGTTCGATTGACCTCGACTTTCCAATTGAAAGTTCTCAAAATCCCTCCTAGGCCTCTGGTTCTCATTAGTAAACCTGTCGATGGTCTCCTTCATGAACTCCGTCTTTGCTGGTTCTCTATGTGGAGGAACATAGTTATGTTGCTGTTGAGGCTGCTGTTGAGGTAGGGGCACATATTGTTGTTGAACAGGCTGCTGTGGTTGTTGGTGGGCAGGAGGCATTTGATAATGGTTGTTGTCATACCTCAGGTTCTCGTGTTGATTCTGCCTATAGCCATAGTTGTTGCCATAGTTGCTGTTATTGCCATACTGGAACCTTTGTTGCCCACCACCTTGCTGGTTCTGACCTATTGCCTTCATCTCCTCTCCTTCTTCCACGAACCAACTGGGACATTCCGAGGTAATATGGTATGTTGCCTGACATACCTCGCATTTCTTTACAGCTCTGTGAACTTCCTTGCCATCAACCTTCTTTTTCAAGTCCTCCATTTGACCACTCAACTTGGTCATGAAGTTTTTCATGGTGCTGACCAAGTTATTAGAATTGCCTTTGCTGCCTTCATACCGCCCTCTTGGGATATCGTCTTCATCTCGCAATTGATCGGCCATAGCGGCTATTTTCTTGAACACTTCAGCTGGCGATTGATCAACTATGGCTTCCCCACAAGCTGCAATGATCCACTTCCTCTCAGATGCCCTTAATCCTTTTAAGAAATGCTCGATCAAATCAATGTCCTCGATTCGATGTTGAGGACATCTCGCTATCAACTTCTTGAACCTTTCATAATATTCATACAATGACTCACTTCCACCTATTTTGATCGAGGAAATGACATTCCTTCCACTTTATATCCGGCCAACGGGTATGTACTTGTCAAAGAAAGCTTGCTACAACTTTTTCCAAGTGTCGATGCTTCCTTCTGGCAAGGTGTAAAGCCACTCACGTGCTCCGTCAAGAAATGAGAACGGGAACGTGTGTAACCTTACGTAGTCTGGAAATGTATCTTGGGCGGTATCTCGTTCTCTGATAGCATCTCGGGCAGGAGGGGTATTGTTCCTTACAGTGCTGATCGCCGTCTCAAAGTCTTGAAGATAGGTCTGCGGGTCTTCTCCGGGATGATCACTAAACTTAGGCAGTATCTGTATCAACGAATGTTTTAGTTCCAAGTTGCCATTGATGGTGGGCAACTGGATACTTGAAGTTCTGATCCCCTTGTCGTCAGGGAACATAATCTGACGGATGGTTTTCTCTTGCTGTCCTTCATGGTTATTGATGTCTCTGATTCTGAACTGGATGTTGACTTCTTGCTGTTTGTACTCGTTGTTGAGAAAGAATCATCTTCTTGCTCAATATCCTGATCTTCTGTCAAGCTCGACAACTCTGAAGGTTCGTTGACGCCTTCCTCCAGATCTTTCTTCTTCTTGCATTGTTCTGCTCGATTTCTCCTCGCTATCACCTCCGGGCAAGTTCCTGGATCTTGTGGATCTCCGTCACTCCGTAGATGTGGCTTGAGCATAAACCGTGCTCAACTCAAACTAGAAGAGCAAACTAGCTTAAAACCAGGTCCCCAACAACGGCGCCAATTTGACAAAGCGCTGTCGTTACACTCTTCGCACAAATAAATTTATAAACACCTCTTGTCCAACAAGATGGTAGTTAATTGCAAGTGGGGTCGATCTTAAAGGACTTGGTGTAGATCTGCTCTTCAAATCGAACTCAACAAAAGGGATTTGACTGCAATGTATCCTGTAACTCAACAAGTAAAATATCAAATAACAAAAGAGTTTGGATAGGGTTTCGAATCCATGATCCTAATTACTCATCACTCGTTCATTGGCGCAAAGTTATTCAATTAACTAATCTTATCACTTGGTTTAAGACAAAGATTAGTTTATACCCTAAAGGTCACGAAGTCACGATATAAACACACTTAGCCTATGTCTATCCAATTTTATAGATCTTGACCAGAAGGCAAGATCTCCTCTCTTGACCAACAAAGTCACGAAGACAATTCAGTAACGATGCTGCCTAACAGGCATTAAGAATAAACAGACCCAAGACAGTCAAGAGGTAGGTCAAAACCGACTGCTCTCCAACACTCTTTACCTTCTTGGGCACGAAAAACACTCTCGAGTTAAATCCCAATTCCTATTAATAACTTAATATCAATATCTAGATGGTGATCAAGCATATGTCAATATCAATTAAGTCTAGAATTAATCCTAAGTGTTTTGGGAACAAAATCAATTAACGAACTAACACAATTCGACCTAATGAATTTTGAACGAGTAATTTACGATCACTTCATCTACATCCAACCCAAACAATAAATTTAGCTAGACATAATATTAAACGAAAGCACAAAATATATAAAGGAAATCATAACTGAAATTAAACTGGGAACGGGTTGCTGCCCAAAAGCGTAAGTCAGCAACCAAGGTCTTGGCTTCAAGCTAACAACTAAACTACTGCAGAAAATATAAAACGAACGTGAAAGTAAATTGTCCGTAGGACTTGTTTCTTCCTCACTTCCTCTCAAACTAAGAATGTAGAACTAAGCTATGAACTTGTATAAAAACTGCACACATTACATAATGGAGTCGGTCATATATATAGGCGATGGAATTAGGGTTGAGATAGTTTCCTTGTTAAAGAAGGACTCTTCCCATGCATATCACATCCGCCGTCTCTCTCATCCATGCAGCCACGATTCTCTTTCCTTTCTTGGTAAATATCTTCTTTGATTAGGCACGGCTAGGATAAGGAAAGAAATATTCGATCCTTATCCTCTTCCTTGAAGGAAAAGAAATCTGCTACTGGTCCGACTCGCTTCTTGCCCTCGATGTCTGCATCTTATTTTGCTTCCTGTGTTGCCCAAGATCCTGGCTCCTCCGAGTACTCTGTCTGTTGGTTTCAAGGATATGGGGAGGTACTTCCTGACTTGTAGAGTGTATAAAACGTTGTTGCCCAGCTACAAACCTCCAGTCCTATGCCCATTTGCATCGTATCGCCATTTCAGCATCTCAACAACAGGTTTTCCACCAAATTTACCCAAGATCCCACCTGTTCTTCCCTGCACACCATCTTTCGACTTTTTGTCCTCCAGACACACTTTGACTCGATAAAGACTAAAAATACAAGAAAAGATGGACACAAATATGGGTTCATCAATTTGGAACGGGGAGGAATATGAGTTGAAACATCGGATTGGATGGACCGTCTTCTTTGATTGGCGTGAAGATGGTCTTGGTCTTCCCATCCTTTATTTTTAAGAATTTGAACTCCGTAGCTTGTACTGGCTCCACCGTTTGATGAAAAGATTCATAATTGGTAATCCACTTGGTGGGAACCAATTTTTTGAGATCTTCTCTATTAATCTGTCTCGGGACTTGAACGATTGTTGGGACTTCATTTCTAGCTTCGGCCAAGATCATCAAGGCGTCAGGCGTACCTTGATTTTTAAGATCAAGGCTATGAAACTGCAGCCTATAGACGATTTGGTGGGCAAGGTAGCCATAAAGCTGTTAGGAGATTGATCTGCACCTGATATCTGGATTTGGACTTTGAAGGTAGATTCCAAGGAAGCATCTCGGAGGGACAATGTAAAATTAGGGAAGAAGGTGATGACTACACTTCCCGAATTAAGAGTTGTAAGAACTGTTCCGATTACAACATGCTCATAGTGCAGATATCGAGTATCTAACAGAGCAATTCTTGTTGTAACAGGAAGTCCCTTCCTTCCATTATATGAAAGAACTAGACGAACAACACCCAGATGAAGATGAGTGTATCCATCTTTTCGCCATGCTTCGATGTATTCTAAAGGAATCGCCAAAGGAACATACTATTCTTGCGAGGTTGCTGGAAAACCGCACTGATCCATTTTAGAAGATTAAACATATTCTCGAAGGGGAGGATCTTTGGAGGAAACAAGAGATTTTATGCTTTTGGTAAGACTTCCGTATTTTCGGTAGATATTGTAAGGACTAACAAGAGGAGGAACTGTTTTTTCTACGATAGCATCGCTAGGTATTGTTGGGTATTCTACAAGGTGTTCTATACTAGAGGTGAACTGTTTGGGTAGTGACAATGCTGAGGATTGGGTAAGTATATGTTGGGTCAAAGACGAGGACAAATCCATTAATTGGGAGTCCGCCTCCCTACTCATCACTCAAGATAACCTCACAGAATATTTACTTTCTCCCGCCGCCAATGTCGTTTCCATTAAAGTCTAACACACTTAAACGACATCGTTTTGGTCCATTCGTCAAATTTTTCCACCTTTTGCACATTTCTTAGGGCATATCACGACACAGAGAGAGAGTTCTGCAAATCGAGTTCAATCCATACGATTCACAATCTCTCTGCAAATCGAGAGATTTCTGCAAATCTCGAGAGAGAGAGAGAGTGAAGGCGTCATTAGCACAAGACAAGCCACCGCCTCTCCAGTGGTTCCACGACAGCGGTATAGATTCTTCTCGGCAGAAACCTCTGGTGGCGGTAATGATAAAAAGAAGAATAAGTGGAGAATAATTAGCTGACATTGGTAATGAGAGACGGGTGACGCGATGATGGGGGTTGCAGGCTACGCCTTCCCATCGGCAGCAGTCGTCGTCGTGGGATGACCAGTTGAGTGGAGGCCCAAAGGAGGAAGAGATGACGTAGTGGAAAGAGAGGAGAGAGTCACGGTCGAGTTGATTGCAGGGCAAACAAAATGATGGCACGAGCAGAAAGAGAAAGCAGCTGAGGCTGAGGTCAGGGGCAGAGAGGTTTCATCTGTAGCATTGATTAAGATCCAAAATGATTTTGTTGCATGATCTCTGCTACTCATTGGTTGTTGTTGGTTAATAGGCATGCGAGAGTTGTTGTGGCTGATCAGGGTTTGAGTTTTTCTCACTTAGCTTGTCCAAGCTCCCTTTCTTCAACTGCTGCAATATCTTTCTGGATCGTCTGGCTGCTGCAAATGTTCACACCAATTGTTCGTGGAAATGGCTCAATAAAAAATTTAATGGTATATGGAGGATTCTTCCACATTACTCCTCCTTGAATATTGATTAGGTCATGGTGATCTAGTTGCTATTCCCGTGGCTGCTACTTTGCTCGAGTTCATGCATGTTGTTGCCTTTGTTGCAACAGAAAACCTCACAACAACAATAAACAAAAAGAAAAGAAGTCTGCCGTTGATAATCTGGTGACTTAGCTGATGCTGATTCAGCTATGCCTAGCTGCTGCTACTTCTCTTTGCCTCATAGGTGCTGATGCCGTTGTTGCAAAGGAAGCCCCACATGAAAAAAAAATCTGTTGAAGAAGTTTTTGGAGTTATAGCTGCTGCTTTTCTCCTTGGATAGGCAACGCAACTGCCTTGATGCTACAAATTAAATCTGTTGTAATTGTTGTAACAAATAACTCTTTATCTTGGTTGTTCTCTCACGTGTTGACTCTTTTTTGAGGGTGATTGCGTCCTAATCAATGTGGCATTGTCATTGACAGAGAAATAGTTGTTATGTTTCAATTTCTCAGTGAAAAATGATCAAACCTGTACACTAATACAACTGAATAAGAGCTTGAATGTTTCATCTTGAATATATATCACACAATCAAAACCATATCAATGAACACAATAAGCAAAAGATCATACTTTTCATCAACAACAACCAATTCAAGTGTTGACAACAACATTCAATTCACCACACAAAAGTACATAAGTTCAAAAGTGTTTTTGCACATTCATTACCTGCTTGAATTCATTTACACAGTCAGATCAAGTTTTGGCAAAATAAACTACAACTGCAGGGTCAAAAAATAGTACAACTACAGCTGAAATAATGATTAAAATGGTGGAGGGGTCTTGCTCTCTTGAGTTGAAGGCCATGCTTGCAGCGTAGTTGAAGGCCCTGCTTGCATCGTAGTTGAGGCAGAGGTTTGTACTACACTTGAGCCTGGTGGGTGGTAGTAGATGTTGCCAGTTTCACCATGAAATACACCATACCCTCTAGTTGCAAAGTTCCTTTCTGCAGCCACATGTGAAGCTCCTCATCTTCTAACTCCTCTTCTTGCAGCTCCTCCTCTTGCAGCTCCTCTTCTTGCAGCTCCTCCTCTTCCTCTTGACACATATACGCCTCTTCCAGCTTGGCCACCACCTCTACCCCTTGCACTAACTCTCCCTGCAACATTTCTGGAGGATTCACCCTCTGTGTCAGCTGTCTTTTTCTTTGCTGGTCTCTCTCTCTTGCGCTAAACAATGCAAAAACAAAATGCAACAAGTCAATAGATTACTAAGAGGGCAGTCGTTTAAAAATGAAGCCATAACTCTCAAAAATCATACCTTAGGTTCTTCAGGCCTTGCAACTTTTGGGTTCTTGCATGTTTTGCTGTTGTGTTTTGTGCCTCCACAGTTTGAGCAGTCGCGAAGGCAGAGGTCGTTGGAGCTACTGCTGCCGTCGCAAAGTTAGAGGGGGGGTCGCTGTTGCCGTCGTGGGATCGATAAGGTTCTCTTCTTCTTGTCAGTTTAAAGACGGCGAAGACAGAGGAATATCGAAGGCGTTGTAGAGCTCTCTCTCTCGAGATTTGCAGAAATCTCTCAATTTGCAGAGGGATTGGGAATCGTATGGATTGAACTCGATTTGCAGAACTCTCTCTCTCTGTCGCGATATGCCCTAAGAAATCTGCAAAAGGGGGAAAATTTTGATGAATGGACCAAAACGACGTCGTTTAAGTGTGTTAGACTTAAATGGAAACGACGTCGTTTTATCTCGCCGTCCGGCGAGTCCAGCGTGGCAACAATGAGTGCCACGTAGGTTATAATATTGGGGAAACGATCGGCTTGGTGAAATTAAAAGAAATCAAAACATTTTGGTTTTTAATACTAAAATCTTAAAAACTGGTGCAATACCAGAATTTGCAAAAATGTTTGAAATTTACAGACAATTAACTTAATTTAAATTGTCTGATTTTATTATATGATTCAAATTATATGATTTTTGGGCCGGACTGGCCTCAATCGAAATGACCTTTAAATGATTTGGGTTGACTCAACTATTTTTACATTACAAGTTTACAACTATTATCTTGGGGGTAATTTTTTTTTTTTTAGGGAAGAAAAGAGTTTTCATTAAAAAGAAGGTGCAGCATCAGCTGCAACAATCCTCTTCAGGAGTACAGGGATTTGATCAAACAATCTAATAGAGAAATTTGGGTTACGAGCTAGTCTCGTAATTCCGTTAGCTAGACTATTACAAGATCTCTTAACCCAATAAAAGGAAACAAAATCAAAAGTTTTAACAAGGGCTAAGATATCAACAATAACCGTACCTACCAGTGTATTTGGAGTACACCTCTTTTGCAGCTGAAAAGCAAGATATTGACTATCCGTTTCAATGATAATGCCTTTAATTTGGATTTCAATTACCAAACGCACTCCGTGACGACATGCAATAGCCTTAGCAAGATCAACATCTTCGCACCGTGGAAGGAAGTCGGCAAACATAGAAAGAGTGGCTTTTGATGAGTCTCGAAAACCACACCAATTCCCGCAACTCCATCTTGGGGGTAATTTGAAATATAGCCTCAATTTTCTCTTTATAATCTCCTTATTCAAAATTAATAAAATATCAAAATAAATAGTATTATTTTACCCCTCAACCACAAAGAGAAAAAATATTCAATTCATAAATATGGTCCGCTCACTTTAACACAGACCCCATCTACCCAACCCCTTCTCTACATACGATACGAGGGGATCATCCGAAATGTCTCAAGCACAATGTGCCAACGGCTGAGATTTAAAGTAGTTGTTTTATTTTTCTTTTGATTTTTGATTTATTTTAATTCCAAAAAATCTCATTTTTGATTTTCTTTTTTTTTTCTTTTCCCAACCATGATTGGGACACTATTCATTTGTCATTTTCTGCTACCAACTTTCTTTTTCTTTTGTCCTTTTTCTTCTCCAAATCTTCTATTCTATATTTTAGTGTACTTTTTTTTATTTAGTTTGAATTTATTATTAAAGTCATTAATTATAGTTGGCATGTTTAATTATTCTTATATGTAAATGTTTAATTATCGTTGGCATAATGCATTTTATTAATTTCGTTATTTATTTATTACTATGAACTCCTTTTTTTCGTTAATTTCTTTAATTATTATTATTTAATGTAAAGGTCTTTATAATTATTTAGTGTAGTAATATTCGTTAATTTAATTACTTTGAATTATTTAATTAATTTAATGACACCAATAATTGTATAATAATATTAAAGAATTAATATGATAATATGATGTAGCAATTAATTATTATTAAGTTTGACATGTTATGAAAGATTAGTGTATTTAAAAGTAATTATTATTTTGGCTCGAAGTAGGGTTTTCTCACCATGGCTGTCTGTGTTGGATAGGTAATTAAAACATTAAATAAAAGTTTTTTATGTATGGCCCTTAATTATTTTTGTTTAAAATGAATTTATCAATATAAACATGTTTAAGGCTTAATTATAATGGTTTATTTATATTTAGTAATTTTAGTTTTTAAGTGTGGTACAATACTAAAAGGTATTTTTGGTACTATTTAAAAAAAAAAAATTGGGCGAATTAGAATTTTGTCACCATTGCTTTCATTATTGGTTAGTGATTTCACCAAATTAATTAAGTAATTTTTTCATGGCCAATAGTTTTCAAAACTTAGTACAGGGCAATTAATATTAAAACATATAAGCCTAAGTTTATTTAAGTTCTTATATTATTTATAATTTGTTTTACTTAATTAGTTCATTTTTTTGTTTGAAAGTACAATGCATTAAATGATAACAGATTTTGGACCTTGTATTTATTTTGGAGACAATACAATTGAATAAAAAAATAGGGTAATAATATACGTGGTTAACCCATTAACTACAAACCTATCACAATACATTTTTAATAATTAATTCGGCTATTGAGAGAGAGAGAGAGAGAGAGAGAGAAGGTGGAGAGTCTTCCCGTCGGCGACGATACACGAGGAGAACCCATATCTCCCTCGCCGACGACGACGAGTAGACAATAGAGAGGGTGAGTCGGCGACGATAAACTTGTTATCTCATAGTCATTTTGTCATTGTTGTGCTATGTAGCGTGTGAGAGAGATGGGGGTGAGCGGCGGTGGAGAAGGTTAGTCAGCGATTTTTTTCGACGAGGAAGATACCCATTTCGTCGATGACGAGAAGGAGAAGAAGAAAAGAGACGATGTGGGTGGGTTATTGAAGCATCCTATTTGAATTTTTTTTGTCATTGTTGGCCGAATTTGATAGCATGCCTTCGGAAGGTACATTTTCCCACTATTTGAATTTTATTTCTGTGAAATGGTAGAGGACATTGTTAGTTGTTGATTTTTTTCTTATTTTTGTGGTATATTGATGAGTATTAGCCTTGTAGGGTTTGTTGGATGTAGTTATTTTGACCGTGTTTTGCTTAGAATGTGTGACGGTGCTTGTTATTTTGATTTTACCGTAGATTTTTTATGTAGCATAGTTTTGTTTGAGCATGTGAACTTGTTCGATGTAGTTATTTTGACCGTTTTTTGGTTATAATGTGTGACTATGCTTGTTTTTTTAGTTTTACCGTAGATGATTTTTAGCGTAGTTTGGTTCGAGAGTGTGAACTTGTTTGATATAGTTGTTTTGAGCGTGAGGGTGCTTGGAGTGCGACTTCTTGTATTATTGATTTGGAATATATGCAATTTTTTATATATTTTGATTGAGGTGGCTTCGTAGATTTGATTATATGATCTGTTGATTTCTTAGTTTCTAATATTGATGTGGTGTGTTATAGTGCGTTGGCTTCTATTTATTTTTATATTATTATTGGTTAAATAAGTTGGGGATTATAACGTGTGAAAGTTGCGCATGTTGAAATTTACGTGAGTTAATTATTTTGTAGGTGCTAACGTGGCGGCCCGATACCATTCTGAGGCGGTAATTAAATTGATAAGTGACAACCTTGACGATGAAATTTTTGATAAGTTTAGAGATGGGCCATTTGGGCAGTTACTTAACTTACAACATTCTCCTCAAAACTTTTAATTTCAGTTATTCTACCGTTGCATGAAATTATTGAACTGATCGAAGCGCCATAAAGGAATATTGGTGTTTAATTTCAATAACTCAAAGGTAGTTTTCGGTCCTAGGGACTTTTACTTGATTTCCGGGTTGAACTTTGGTCCTTTTGAAGAATTTCCCCACTACCTCTACATCATGGGAAACTTCTTTTAACAATGTTCAAACATTGACTATGAGGCACATTAAGGATGCTTTCAAACAAGTCGTCGAAGACAGTGAAGGTGGAGCTGGGGGTGGGGAGACTTGCTTGAAGCTGGCTCATGCGTTATTCATCTACGGGGTTTTGTTTCCCCGCGATTCTGAGAAGCTGGATATGAGGTTCTTGCATGTCTGTGATGATTTGCAAACAGTAATGGAGTTTTCTTGGTATTATTTAGCTACAAGTACTTTGTGGAAGAGTTTGACAAGGCTTGTGATAGGATGAGACGATTAGTGAAGAAAGCGGGTAGTGGAATATCCAATTTCGATTTCTTTAGCTTCCTGTTTGTGTTCCAATGCTGGATCTACGAGATGTCACACCATTTCGCACATATTTGATGACTTATGCCAAGGGTAGGAAGCCTGATCATCTTGGAAAACCGTGGAGAGATGTAGATAGGGTATTCGGCATTGGACTTGTCTTTGAAAATCACTTCGTTGCCTACGAGATACGGATCCTAGAGCAGGAGATTGTTGTGTATGATTCGATGTGCCAAACTGAACGAAGATGGGAGACAGTGAAAGATGAGTTTCAGCTTATGTCTTTCAGGTTGAATTGGTTGTGCGGTGCAGCCAGAGTGACCCACTTTACAGGCCCGAAGAAGAATGTATGAGATGTCGTTCATAATCCAAATACTCTACAGCAGCCGAATGGGCATGATTGTGGAATCTATTCAATGAAGTTCATCGAGTGTTTGGCTGCGGAGTGCCCGATCTCGTACTTGTCCTCCGAAGTATTTAGTTCCACATGCAGGGATTACTACTGTGCCGAGTTCTTTAACTCGAGGCTGAAGAAGTGAACGGGGATCACAATGTGTGGATCGATATTTTGACCTACTGTACAGTAGGAAGCTACTTGTAAACAATTGTAACTTGTAGCTTTTTTTTAGCTAGTGTGTTATGTTATTCATAAACACTCTTTTGATGAATACGTTAGATTGCTTTTGTATGAATTTGGTGGCTGACATTAAGAGCTTAATGACAGCTTATTTTCGACTTATATATAATTAAGGGGTGACATGAACAACTTAGTGATTATTTCAAAAATCCAACAGGAGAGTCATGTTTGAAGTTGCTTAATACATCACATCCTCTGATTGACCCATTCTAGAGGTTAACATATTCGATTTTCAGCATAGTTTGAGTTGAAAACTGGAAATATATTTTTAAACCACAAATTTTTACACCCAATTAACTTAGATATACTACAACAACACTACAAATGACGTAGAACAGATGCCATTGGTTGTAGAAGTATCATATAGGACATTTCACAAACACGTTGCATGCGTCAAAAATCCAAACTAAAATGATGATTAATATCTGCTAAAATGATGTTAGGAGTTTCATATAGGACATTTCACAAACATGTTGGATGCGTGAAAAATCCCAACTAAATCTATGATGATTAATAGATGCCATTAATGTTAGGAGTTTCATACAGGCCATTTCACAAACACGTTACATGAATTCAACTGTCACTTACAAACACGTTACATGAATTATTTTTGTAGGAATTCCCATTGCATACATATGGATTTCTTCGTCGAAATATATAGACGGCTTACGCTACATCAATCTACCCACTTGCATTCCGCCGAACTGACAAACCTGACTTCTTCTCGAAAAGAAGAGAAATGCAGTCAAAAGCACAAGAAGAATGAAAAGAAGACGCACACAGACCATAAATCTCCTCCTCATTCTTTCCAAGTGAGCCTTCTCCGCCATGAGATTAACAACGCATTTTCTCTGATATGGGTGCATCTCCGGATCTATAAATTTTTTAAATCCACAAAATGGGTTGGCCATGTACCGGCAGAAGGGATTTTTGGTTGTTTTTTAAGGGAAGACTTTTAGCTTAGCGTTGTGGGTGATACACCTTGTCGGTGGTCCCGTTGAAGGGGAAGTCGTTGTCCAATTGCTCGTCGCAGTTGATGATGAAGACATATCTGACTTTGAAATACGATTTTTGATGAGGAATTGTTGGCATAGAAATAAGATTAATCTGTTCTTTAAATCAAAGTGTGGAAGAATGTTTGCCGCTCAAAATTTGCCCATTGTCGCCCTTTTTTTCCCTTTTGTATTAGACCTACCACAACTTGTGAAATTACAATGGTAGCCAGCATTTGTGTACATTATCAATATTTTTGTTCAATTACATAATATTAAATTACAATTAAAACTAGAAATATACTTTCTCCGATGCGGCCCCAAAAAATTCTGATGTAATGTATAGAGGCCAATGTGATATATTCCAAAAGAGAGAATACGAGAATTTGGCTACTATGAATTCATACCTCTTTGACAATGGTGATTACTTTTTAGAGGCGTACATGGTAATTAAAGGTAATATTTTGGCCATGTTTAAAGCTTAAAATTCCAATTATTATGAAATAGTCTCAATCTCTAGACTCTTGTAATCATGTTTTTATACATCCACAATTGTTCTTAAAAATATGATATTATAGCAATTTTATCTATGTTCCGTACTTATTGTAAGAATTCATTACGCAATGAAAGTCTGCCATCATTAATTAGCACCAATTTCTCACAAGCCAATGACTTATAATAACAATAACAATAACAAGTATAGAAATTGGCCAGTATGATTTGTTAGCCATTTCACAATGGTGCTCCAAATTTTACTGGTGTAGATATTAGCTAAAGGTAATTACGGCATGTGTTTTTAAAAAAATAGTCCTTTACATGTAAACAATTGTACAAACTTCACAATGTGGGTGTGAAGTTTGACTTAATGATTTGGTCATTTAACTTCAATATTTGGAGAAGCTCGTATAGTCAGGAAAAAAATTATAATTAATTTCGGATATAGCAAATTAATTTACGTGAGTATATTAACAGAGTAATATAAACGTTAAAGGAAAAAAAGCCATGGCCAAACGAACTAAAATTGAAGGTGGCCAAAATCAACTGTCCTAAATTCTATACAAACAACTTGTCTAGCATCAATTCTAGGTCAAATTAAAAATGGCCAAGTGATTTGTGGCAATTTTAGGACTCACTATATGTGGAAATCGAAGAAGATACATTCTTTACCATTGGCTACATCCATTATTAGTCCACTGCAAAAAGTTAAACGACCGTTTTACCAAATCATTATTTCTTAGACTCGAATTGGAATTAAGGATAATAAAAACAACCTGATAGTGTGTGTGGTGAGAAAAATGGCTTAACGCCAAGACACAATTTTGGCAAACTGATTGAAGCCTTTTAAAATTAAGTGCTAACAATTTTGTTTACCATAGCGAAGATCAACTAGTCAATTAATTGCATTGGCCATTTTGTTACAATGTTTATACGTGTATGTTAATACATCACTGTAATTACATCATAAACAATCTACAATTGTAATAAATTGTGTAGTACTAAAGTAGTATCCTCCAATGTTCAAGAACAATTTTCAATCTGATTAGTCTTGCTTCCTTTAATATTGAGGAATCACTATGTTAGTTTACTTTAAATCTTCAATTTTTAATAACTATTTGCACTAATTAAATCTTATTAAGTTCGTAAATGACATTGCCATGGTCAATTGAACTAAAAATATAGGTGGTCAAAATCAAATGTCCTACATTTTATACAAAGTACATGGCTAGCATCAATTATAGGCTCCACTAAATTGGCCACGTTATATTTCACAATTGTAAGACTCAATATATGGGCATCTCCTATAAGATAGATTCTTTAACATTTGCTACATCCATTATTAGTCGACTGCGAAAAGTTAAACGACTGTTTTAGAAATTCTTACAAAAAACGAACATTGTAATTAAGTATAAGGAAAACAAGGTTATAGTGTGTGTGGTGAGAAGAATGGCTTAACGCCAAAACTCAATTTTGGCAAATTAATTGAAGCCTTTAATAATTGATCCATAACAATTTTGATTGTCATGGCCATTATCATCTATGCAATTAATTAGATTGGTTATTTTGTTACAATGTTCATACATGTATATTAATACATCACTGTATTTAGAATATTAGCAATCTATAATTATAATAAATTGTGTAGTACTATATTAGTATCCTCCAATGTTCAAGTACAATGTTCAATGTTGTAAGCTTCCTTCCCTTGATATTGAATAAGTCTTATGTTGATATAATTGAAATGTACATTATCATCTTACTATTGGCACTAATTACACCTTGTCCACTTAGAAACTGAGATTGTCATGATCAATTAAATTAAAGTTGAATGTGGCCAATATGAACTGTCATATACTTTATAAAAACTCCATGGCTAGTATAAAATCAAGACTCCACAAAATTGGCTTCATAATATTTGCCAATTTTAATATTCACTATGTGGATCTTCAATAAGATATAGTTGTTATATTTGTGGCTATTTTCATTATTGTGCCCCCTCACCGTATTCGCTATAGTAGTGGTGTCATGATTATTATGGGAGAATAAATTAGAAATGGAACTTGTATGATAGAATAAATAAAAATATTTGGCACCAAAAATTTTGAATATCATTATTAATTGTCACAACATTATGTACAGCATTTGTCAAATAGTATTGGTACGGAGGTTTTCTTCATGGCCGACTACCAAACTCCATGGCCTATTGAGATTTTCACAAAGTAATTTGGCATTTATTGGAAACAAGCAACACCAATGGTTGGGTGGGCCCGCGGGTCACACCCTTTGAATGTTGACCGGTTGGTTGCCTCATTATTGTTGGGACTTTAAGTTATATTATTTAAATATGTGTTTATCCTATTTTGGGTATAAATGTGGGTTAACCCAACCCTAAACCACAAACCAAGAAGGAAAAATACTAAGAAGATGACGACGACGGCGGCAGGAGGAGAAACACCGCAAAATTCCCCTCGGGTCGGCATCAATGTCGTTTGTTTGGTGAGGTTTTTATTTTTTTTTTCCTCTATTTTCTTTCCCTTTCGCACATCTTCGACAGGTAGAGGCACGTAAGTTTTACAATTTTCGTTTGAGTGGTGGCTCTTGTAATCGACAATTGTGTTGTTAATTTTACGTCACTTTATTGGTAGGGCGAGGATGGTGGTGATATGTATTTTCAGATAAGAATGAACACATAATTTAAGAAGCTTTTTACTGAATTTCATAGGGTTAAGGAGAAGCCCCTTCATTACTACACTTTTCTTTTTCATGGCCACCATTTGTTGCCTGACCAGACACCATCCGATGTTAGCATGGATGAAGCCTCTGTTTACGATTCCGATAACGAGGAAGGGGTCATCAAGGTTCAGGCAACTCACTTTACTAAAGGTGGTTGAGAAGAATAAGCGTGGTTTAATGGAGATATTATAAGAATTGGTTATGTGTTCTTCGTAGTATTTTTCCATATTTAATCTCGTTTCGGCATTGTTGTAATTCTATTTTTAAACTATGTAGCGACTTATTTTTTCGTCGGACCTTTGAGCCGGTGTGTATTAAGTCGATGATGATTTTCCGTTTTAATGCCAACTATCTAATTTTCTGATAACGTGTCTACGTGCATGAAAAAAAATGCCACATCAATTAATATAATGAAGAGTATTGGTAGTAGTCTACTATTTATGATATAATAACACAATGCAAAGTAAATAGTGGAGATTCCTTCAAAATAAACATCGTCAGAGAGATAAGACGAAAAAAGTGCACAAAAATTCAAAATAGGCGTGCTTTCTCTAAATTGTAGGCGTGCATTGTTGCAGCATGCTTGTGTTCCCTACGCCTAAATCATTTTGAAGCCTAGTGTGTCATCAAAATTATTTATTTGTTGAATGAATAAGATTGTATCTTTCATGCATAGACAAAATAAAAAAAAAAAAAAACTAAGAGGGGTTAAGGAATAATGGAGAACGAATTATAAGAAAATTTGGGTGAGATTATCCCCGTTTGTCATACGCCTATACCGATGCTTTCCACCAGCTGCCCGCGCCTCGATGCGAGCTTCCATGAAGGCATTCCATGCGGTATGATCACTGAAATAGTTGGTGAAAGCAGGGTGGGGAAGACGCAATTTGCCCTGCAATTGTTACTAAATGTGCAACTTCCGGTGAATCAAGAAGGTCTCCAAGGTTTGGATCTTTATTTACACACTGAGATGCCATTCCCATTGCGGCGTCTTCACCAATTAGCGTTCCAACGAGGGCATAACGGCCACAAGGTGTTCGACCAAATTTTTATTGAATCACTTGCAAGTATCGAAACACTTGAAGACATACTACCACGACTTGAAGGTAACATTCCTAATTCAAATATACGGCTCATAATAATCGATTTTGTTGCTTCGTTGTTTAGAGGATTGTTCGATAACAATTCAAAGAGGTTGAGGGAGAGAATGCATTTATTCTTCAAAATATCTGTAAACTAAGGGAATTGGCATACAAGTTTGGTGTAGTTGTCATTCTTACAAATCAAGTGACAGACGTTATTCCAAATTCGGATGTATTCCACATTGGTGAATGGTTAATGACGTCAAGAAGACATGTACAAGCTGCATTGGGTATCTCTTGGGCAAATTGTGTGAACACGAGATTGTTCATGAGCTTTGTAGAAAAAAATGTTGTAGATCGCAAATGAAAAGGCGGAAACGAAAATAACTCTTCACATCCAAGTTGTATTTGCACCCCATCTTCCAAATCTTTCGTTAGAATTTGTAATTAATGGAGCCGGTATGTACGGTGTACCATAACGCATTTTAATATTCATGTATTAGTGGTAATTGATTTTCCATATTTATATTGTAGAAATTGACAATATTTCGTACAATTCTGTATAAGCATAGGAAATGTGCTAGTCAAAATGATTCCATGTTGGAAATGTAAAGAATCTAACATGCATGCAAAAGTGCCAATTTGTGGGGTCGTGATTGTCACATGCTTGAATAGTCAGTTTTTTCCAAGGGATTCTTACATCATACATTCATACAATGTGTACATTAGTAGATATTGAAAAAATATGAGTGGAAAAAATTACTGTAAGCAATGGCGGGAGTATTTCAGCGACGAAAATGGGCTATGGACAAAGCAAGTTGAGGCATATTTCCTTCAATTGTTGAAAGAGCAGTGGCTTCAAGGTTTCTGGATTCAAGGCGGCATCAATAACCGCACCGGAATTCAAAGAGTCCAATACATTGTGGCGGAAAAAATGGACAATAGTTCCCCATTCCTTCGAAAAATTGGACAATAGTTCCCCATTCCGTCATTGTGGCGGAAAGTCGAGTAGTTTAGATTAAGGTACAATACATTTAATCATTTGATGACTCACAACAACGTGAACTACAACGACATCACTGGGAAGGTAACACCAAAACATAAAATGGGGTGGCAGCAGATATTGATTGTAAGTTTTACAAATTTCCTCATTCTTAAAAAATCGAATATAATCTTTAAATATAATAACTTATTTTATTTTTCTCAGGAGTGCCCATTAGCAGCGGTCTATAAAAATCGATCGGAGCCATTTTACGATGATTTGAGATTGCTGTTTCGAGCATATGTAGGATGAAATTTGTCCCAACCACTGTATAATATTGAACTTTGGCCATGACTATAATTATTGTACTGTTTTCAATGTGAAATCATCTTTCGTGTGGCCATAAATGAATCTTCTTTATTGTGTCAACTATGTCAGAATATCCATTTGGCCATGGTAAAAGCTATCACTTCACTAAGGTAAATTGAATTCGGCCACATACATGTTAAATAATTGAGAAATAACTGTGTAGCTATAAAAACAAAAAAAATTGCTGCAGCTTTCAATGCCTTTGAATAAAAACAAAAATCATTTAATTATGTGGAGCTATAAAAATGAAAGGATGTATGCCAACTATAGCCACTTTTTATTTCTTTACAAAAAAGGCACCCATAAGAACAACCAAAAAAGACGAAGTTTTCTACACGGGTGTGTTGTCACGATGCGTGGAGGAGATCGCTATAGGTGCTCTTCATTTGGAATGAATTCAAGGTCATACCAGAGCGGAGATGCTCCATGGAGCAAAGCAATCAATGGATTAGTCGGGGCCAGTCATCTCGATTGGAGAATGGCGTCGTAAGCTTGGAGAGTCAGAACAACGTTACAATAAGTTCAACAGTCTTTGGAAAAGAGAGGATGTCATCCAAGTTCAATACAGATTGGTCTGCAAAGTGGAAGCCTCAAAAGCTATATGAAAAAAAATCGCAAGGGTAAAATACTATAACATTTTTATTAAAGGGTGCTATATGTTGTTGAATTAATTTTTTGTTTAAATAATGGTATAGGAAAATCCAGAATTAATGTGTTACCGTCATGAAGGAGAGGCGAATTGGATCTAATTGAGCCGCATCTTCACCGAGTGGAAACCGCCAAGCCCAACACCGTCGTCGGTTTCAGATTTCGAAGATAAAGCACTTGCTTTAGAGTGCCCAACAACCGATGATGAGGGTATGAATTACTCGGACTGATTAATGATGAGGATATTTAAGACATGTAATAACCATCTCCGCACTCATATTGTGCCATGGGTCTGACTTTCAATTTCTGGATTTTATGCAATTGCTTGATGTAATGTTCTGTATTTCGCATATAATATAAATGCATTTTATCAAACATTTACCGTGCAATACAAATAACTACTATGAAGGAATGAAACATGTATACTCAATATTCCCATAGTCAGCTTACAATCTAAGTTTGCTGCAAAGAAATAAATGGTAGAATGTGCATTTCATCGAACAACATGCATGCATAAACAAATAAAAAATACAAAACAACTATGGTTGTCGCATTTTATCGAACACCATGCGTGCACAATTGATTAACTAATGCAAAGGGACTCACCATGTATGGAACAACCACATAAAAACGAATATACCTGAAATACTCAAGCAATCCAAATATCTCATGCCCACCGATTACAAAAAATTCAAATCACACCAAACTTTGTTCAATAAAAAAAAAAAAAAAAACTTGTCTTAAAATCAATTTATGGATACAGACTTTCATCCTAAATAAATAGCTACGTCAAAGTGATAAGGGGAAAAAATAATTATCAAAATTATCAATGTTAGAATCACCGGCGTTTCTCTCTCTCAGTTTTTTCCTCACTGCTTTGTGGCATGAAGTCTTGGGTTTCAGTGGCAAAGTCGGATCCAATTTTGCTTTCTTTGCTGCCATAAGGAAAAAAAATATATACAATCAAAGACATAAAGTATAATATTAAGTAACAAAACAGAAGCAAGAAAAAATACCCGGTCCGCCTTTTGGAGTTGATTTGCGACCTCACTTTCGATCCTTGGATTCGAAAGAATGTGGCTTCCTAACATTAGCAAAACCACGGGGACAAATCTTTCTCGGATCGCAAAACAGAGGAACTGTAATAGGGGGTTGCTTCACTGGAGCCTCAAAACCAACATGACTTCAGACCATATTTTTGAATTCTTCAGTCACTTCCTTCATTCTTTCAACGAATTGCAACTGTAGAGGCTCGCAATTCAGGCCGGTAGAAACGAGTTCAGACATGTTTCTCAGAAACTCATTACCAATGGTCATGTTCCTAATGATTGCACTCTCTTGCACACTATTATCTAGGTCAGAGATGTTCAGATCTTTGGCTCTTTTCGTCCACCTGTGGTAAATCATACAATCAGGAATGTCAATAATATTTTCAATGATGAATATCCGCAATATGTGCCGACAAATGAAACCCTCGGTCTCCCATTTCCCGCAATCACAGGTGGCAACGTGGGTGACGGAATTAAAAACCACTGTCCGGTCATAATCAGCTATTTCTCAGCATCTAGTTGTGTACTTGTTGTTGTCGGGTAGGGCAACTACAGCTTTCACATCAACAACCACGGTGATGCAATTTGCAAGCTCATGCTCAAACTGCTTGTAAATTGTACGAGTAAATACTCGAGCAACTTTTCTAAGAAGTCCATAGTGGTGATGGCCTGACCCGGCTGCCAAATCCCAAATCCATCTTCAGTACGCTCCATGATTTGCCATGTCTTTAAAATTTCTTAATATTCTTTAACAAACTCGATTAAAGCGACAATGTGTGTAACATCCCAGATTTTCCAAATAGAGTATTAAATAAGTTAACACTCCTAAATATATTAAAAATATTTTCACAGCAAAAAAAGTCTTTTATCTTTTTATGAAAATAGACATATCATGTTTATTGTGTAGAGTATTTTATTCCGAGTCTATAGATGCTAAGTTTGCTCAAAAAAGATTTTGCATGAAAAAGTTATGCACGTTTAAAAGTTTTAAAATGTAAGTTGCTGCACAGCTGCTTTTGCCTCGCAGCTGCTTCCGCTTTGCAGCAACTTACTGCACAGCTGCTTCCGCATCGCAGTAGCTTACTGCACAACTGCTTGCTTCTTCCTATAAAAAGGCGCTTAAGATTTTCATTTTCATTTTCATCGTTCAGTTTTCTATTCTCTCACGATTTTCTGACAACATTAGCTCGAGGTACTTATGTGTGCTTCCGCTATATTATTTAATTGTGCAACTCTGAATAATGTTCTTATTATATATATGTGAAATATATGAATAATTGTTATGTGTGCAAAAAGTATGCCCCTTTCTTTCCCGTTTCTTTATTTCCCCTGTCGCGTCTCGGTTTATGGGAACCGGGATGTAACAAAATGGTATCAGAGCCAAACCTCTCTCAGTACGGTGTGGTTCAGGGACGAACCAGTGGAAGCTGGTGGGCCTGTGACGCCCGGGGACGAAGTGCGGAGTGATCGCCGGTGTAAGAGACACGGACAAGGAGCGGCTTCGATAAAACTTCCAAGCGGAGGGGGACAGGAATGAACTGAAACACACCCAAATGAGAGTGATGCTGAGAACATGTTGGAAGAGATGACATATTCGAGGTTATCTTTGGGAATGACTCTGAGATCATTAATCTATGTGTTAGGTCTAAGATTAGCATTTATATATTTATATGTGTTCTGCAAACCCTCTCAGCTCGCCGTCACACTGCCCTCGACAAAAGAAAAAGGTACTTATTGATTAGCAATTATTTTATGAAAACTTGATTTATGTGTCAAGTATGTTATGTTGCAATTGCAAATTAATTTTTGTCTTGCCAGTGAATCAAATATGTTTGTGTGTTTTGCGAAACACTTTCATGTTGAATCTATTTGAGATTTCTCAATGACCATGAAAACTTGTCATTAAAATGACCAATGTTCTGAAAAAAGAAGACGCATGCCATGTTTTGTCGTATTGAAGCTCCTTTAGCTCACCGACCAGATTAATGTGGTCATCATGGTAGCTCTATAAGTCATGTCAAATTTCGAGGACGAAAATTTTTTTAAGCGGGAGGGATGTAACATCCCGGATTTTCCAAATAGAGTATTAAATAAGTTAACACTCCAAAATATATTAAAAATATTTTCACAGCAAAAAAAGTCTTTTATCTTTTTATAAAAATAGACATATCATGTTTATTGTGTAGAGTATTTTATTCCGAGTCTATAGACGCTAAGTTTGCTCAAAAAAGATTTCGCATGAAAAAGTTATGCACGTTTAAAGGTTTTAAAACGTAAGTTGCTGCACAGCTGCTTTTGCCTCGCAGCTGCTTCCGCTTTGCAGCAGCTTACTGCGCAGCAGTATTCGCTTCGCAGCAGCTTACTGCTCAGCAGCTTCTGTTTTGCAGCTGCTTCTGCATTGCAGCAGCTTCCGCTTCGCAGCAGCTTATTGCTCAGCTGCTTCCGCATCGCAGTAGCTTACTGCACAGCTGCTTGCTTCTTCCTATAAATAGACGCTTAAGATTTTCATTTTCATCGTTCAGTTTTCTATTCTCTCTCGATTTTCTGACAACATTAGCTCGAGGTACTTATGTGTGCTTCCACTATATTATTTAATTGTGCAACTCTGAATAATGTTCTTATTATATATATGTGAAATATATGAATAATTGTTATGTGTGCAAAAAGTATGCCCCTTTCTTTCCCGCTTCTTTATTCCCCTCTGTCGCGTCCCGGTTTATGGGAACCGGGATGTGACCACAGTGTGGCGCACAACATCTTTCAAAACTTTGTTCGTTAGCTCGCTCCTGGAGGTGGCAAGAAGGCCAGCAGTAAAAATGCCTCGTGAAAAATAGGAGGCCCACCGTTCATGGATATCGTGCATTCCATCAAACCAACTACGGTTGGGAATTTCGTAATTCTTCATTATCTGCTTCCACGTAGAGTCGAACTCTTTCACGCTCTCAACTATGTTCATTCATTAGTACCATAACGACTTGAATGATGAAATCCCATGCAGCTTACCAAAATTTGATGCACAATTCTTCATTATGTGCCACTGACACAGACGGCGTTTGGAGTTCGATAACACAACATCGATGGCATTTATCATGGCCCTACACCGATTAGAGAAAACTACCTTTGGCTAATTTCCATGCATTGGCTGCAAGAAAGTTTCAAATAGCCACTTGAATGTCACGGTAGTCTCGTCCGACAACAGAGCCATACCAAACATCACGTTGCGGATGTGATGGTTTATCCCTACAAACGGCATACATATCAGGTTGTATTAATTCGTCCGGTATGTGGTGTCGATGGAGAGGACATCACCAAAGGCATTGTAGTCAACAACACATCGATTATCCCGGAAAAAAATATTCATCAGCCTCCCATCATCGTCAAGCTGATACTTGCAGAAAAAAAGGACCTGAATTGGATTTTTCACTGAAATAGTCATACAACTGCCTTGCATCTCCATCCTCAACCTTCGTTTGCAATCGGGCGCACGGTTCATTTGATTATATGCATCTCTCTTTGTGAATCCAACATTCTCCACGCCTCCACATTCTTTCGCTATGAAATTGAACGCAGTGCTGACACCAATACCAGCCGAATTCAGAGCTTCCATTATGGATTTCTTCGCATAGCTCATGTGACGACTAGATCGCAACATAAATGTTTGATCTAAATCTACGAGCTCGTGATTGTGCTCCTTCTCAAACCGAGCAACAATAAATTCTCCCAAATCATCCCTTGAAACACCTATCCTCGCTTTACAGTTCATGCGGACCACAAGCTTCTTGTACACACCTAGCTTGTGCTTTACACTTTGATACTTAGGAAAGCCAGTGCATGAACAGATAAAGTCCTTAGATCTAATATTGTTTCTCGTGCCGAAATAGCGTTGTTCTCCTTTACGAACACTAAAACCTTTCGAACGGGCGTATTCACAGTATAACAAATACACTTTCTCCAAATCTGGAAAAGTAGTGCCGATCTTTAATTTGTCCTCAAGATCAAAAAAAATCTTGCAGCAACCATTCGAGCATTAATTCCACCATCAATTCCATCACGCTCTGTTTCTTCTGCTTTTACATCAGGTTCTTCTTTTTTCGGGTGCTTTACTGGAACTTTCCTCTCCCTCTGATTATTGTCAACATCATATTTTTCTGTTTTCAACTCCTTCATTGAACAAGCCTCCTTATCATTATCAACAACTACTTCTTCTTTTCTTTTTGACTCCTTTGGCGGAATAACATTGTCATCAACAACTCATTCTTCTGTTTTTGGCTCCTTCAAAGGATTCTCACTTACATAAACGTCATGACCTTCTTCTACAGCATTCTTCAATGGAGCACAATGCAAATTATCCTCCTCATTAGGAAGCTTACTCGATGTGGCACCCAAAATAGCACAATCTGACTCTTCCTCACCATTTGATTGAACATTAAACACATACTTAAGCCAATTACCAACAAACTTAGGCCTCACCACTCTATCTGATTCCTCATCATCATCAAATTTCGACTCGAAAGCCGCAAAGTTAAAACTGGAAGGGAGGTCTATTAAACCCAACGCCACCTTCAATTCAACTTCACCATTGTCCATAACCAATCCCCCAAAATTAATTAACACAAAAATGTCACCACCTGCAAATGAATAAACATAACGAGATAAATACATAAACTAAGATTATGCCTAAAGCTTTATGAAGCATAAACTTCCCCATCTTCATTAATGTGCTTCGAACTAACCTAAAAAACATAGTGTTTCTGTAAAAACTAACTTCTCCAACAAATAAAGAATTAGAGATAAAAACTAACTTCTCCAACAAATAAAGAATTAGAGATAATGAAAACACAATTAAACTACCCAATTACACCTACAACATCGAAAAAGAAAGATGCTCATTCGTGCAAAAAACTGGAAAAAAACTTCAATGTCATTCGCCATTAACATACTTACTTGGATGAGGTCGTCGTCTTCAAAAACATAATAGAAAGACAGAGACAGCCACACACTGAGACAACAATGAAGGAAAGAGAGATAGAGAGTCGAATTCAGAGCTACAGTATAGGAAAGAGAGAGCGAGCCTCTCACGTCGTCGGCGCCGGAATTAAATGCTCATAATCGTCGGTCAGAGCCACGGTATAGGAAAGAGAGAGCGAGCCTCTCACGTCGTCGGCACCGGAACTAAATGCTCATAATCGCCGGTCGTCGTTGCTCACAAGAAAAAATTGGAATGAAGGAATTCAGTCCAGTCGAATGGTTCAAGGAAGGTGGAAAGAGGACATTCAAAATTATTTCAACAAAGGACAACAAATACAGTACGTATTTCATCTTGCTCCGATCCATACGTAAATCGGAAACTTTTGTTTTGGCCATCGACAAAAATACATAACTACACCCTACATATTACCGATCCACTTATCGCCATAAAAAATTTTGATCGTTCGAACACGTTTCGGGCAAACTCGTCGTCGATGGCCATGGACATTAAAATTTGGCCATGAAGACAGCTGTGGGGACCACTATTTCTATGACTAACAAATTTATTTTGACTCAAACACAACTCAAGTTTGTAAATTTACCCATGGTTATAATATTATATTATTTTATAATTGGAATATTACTTTATTTTTTAAAATAAAGCTAAACCCACAAAGATGAGGTGTCACAATCTTGTTGCAAGTTGCATTGTGCATGTCACATGATATAGGCTTCCCGATACGAGGCTATCTTATTACCATAAAATACATTCATCTCTATCTACCTACCGCCTCAACCACCACAACGAAATGCCAACTTCTATAGTCTTAGCTAGGGCCAGCGGCAGACCGCAACCGTGGGATGCAACGGAGGACGCTTTTCCACTCCGGTGATTTTATCGGGCTTCTCAATGCCGGTCGTCGCGGTCTTCAGCTGAGGTGCTGGAACTTTGGTCGTTTGTGCGGACCACCTCAACGCTAGGTATCCGCTGGGGTGTATAGGGGAAAAAAATTGGATGACTTTGAGAAATTGTTAAGATTAATCGGTTTTTGAGTTTGTAGTGTTGAAAAGAGTTGTTTCACTTTTTATAACTATTGGATTGGATTGGTTTCTAAATAATTTTGTGAAGATGGCGAATAAGAAATAAAAATTGATATTCTAGTTATGGGATCATTCTTGACACTACATTGTATTTATTATCAACGATGAATTTGAAGAAGAAGTTGAAGAGGGATGCCCAATTTCTTTTCTGGTTGATTTTCCCCATAGAAAAGGGGTCGTCCATTCACTTCTTCTTCGATGAATGATTTATAAATATTAATCCAATGCACACCAAATACTACGATCAAAGCTCGCTCGCGACTTCTCGAGGCTGCAACACGAACTATAACTTAATATGGGGCTACAAGTGTATTCTAGCACATTTATATGTATATATTTTAATTATATTTTAGGATAAATCTGTTGGGATCAATTTGATCCGGGTCAATAGGGTTACATGTGTCCAATTGTCAAAAAAGTAAATGTATATTACCTATTTTAACCTTATTGCAATTTATGAATTTAAAAATCACATAACTAAATATAAATTAATTTTGTACTTTATCAATAAATCGTTTAAACTTTCAAAAAATAATTAATGATTATATTCAACTTACACCTCTCAGTGTAATCAATTGATGAACATACGAAAAGTTATTTTTGATTTGATTCGTATATCTATTCAACTTATCCTCATGTACACTATTTTTATTAATTTTTTTGTGAATACTTTAAACGGTGATGATTTGTTTACAGTTTATAAATATTTTCAAAATGCCAAAATAGATTAAAAGTAGACATTATGTATGATAAGCGTACATATATCATCCTTTCAAAAAAAAATCATGTATATTTTATTTGTAGGTTACTTTGTCTTGAAGTCGAATATTTATTTGTAATTATCATTTAAACATTCAAGAAGTCGTTATCTGTCAAAAATACTTTAAACTTTTTGAAAAAGGGGGCCGATATTTTAAATAATTCTTACATAAAATAGTAAATCATACTATAACTTTGGCAATATTTGAAAAATACTAAATTTATGTAGTCGATTCTAACTGATAGTCGTTAAATCTAAATTTAGTGATGAAACTGCATTTTAATTGCAACAATTTGACATGAAATGACTCAATTGCTCAAAAATTAATCTTCAGTTGCATCAATTGAACTATATGGAACTCAATTGCATCACATAAACTATATGAGACTCAATTAATGACCAATTAAATTCAATTGCACGTTGTACTATATGAGACTCAATGGGTGATCAATTGAGCATCAATTGTAATAATTGGATTATAAGAGACTCAATTGGTGACCAGTTGAACTTTAATTTCATCAATTACACCAATGGTGATCTAATCAAAAATCGAATATTCGAATTGAACCAATCCAAATATTAATTTAAGTTCGAATTTCAATTTAGTCTGGATTTCTCAAAACACAGGATGGGTTCGATTTGATAGTTTTTAAATCAAACAAAATTGAAATCAGAATTTTATAAATATTATAATTTTATAGAAATAATTCAACATATTTCTAAAAGTTGGAATGAAAAATTAATATTGTTTGGTTAAAATATAATTATAAATAATAAAAATTAATTTTAATCTTTCTATTTTTTCTTCGGTTTGCTTTGAATTTAGGTGTAAATTTTCAAATAGTAACCATATCATCCATTTTCACACAAGGTGGTTGTGATATTTTGAGATTTAAAATGAAATTCAACAAAATAAAAATATTATTTCTTTTATATTTTGTGCTTGGCTAACTAAGAAGACTCGACTCATACATGCATATGAGAAGATGATATATGGTTGTTCATTTGATTTCACAAAATTCTGACAATAATGCTTGTGATAAATCCGATTACATTCATATTGAATATGCCAATATTTAATGATATTTTTATTCTCAATATATATGTATTTATTATATTAAATTTTGGAATGAAAAATATATTAAGGATAATAATGTCTTTTTACATTAAAGTTTGATTAATTGATGTATTTGATCTGGATCAAGTTGATCCATTTAGCATCACCCTATATTTTAATATGAGGGGATGTAAATAGGAAAATGGTGAGTGCATGTAAAATTTGAACAAGTGCATTTGAGTGGGCTAGCATTTTTGCAGCCCAAACTAGCTCGGTTCTTACCTCAGGCCCAATATACTTGGGCCGAGTGCACCAGGTCAACATGCAACAATACTCGATCCCAAAAACATAAAGAATAATATGTTGTCTTTTGTAAAAGTCCGACGCCAAAATTGTTTCGATTCGATTTCTTCTGTATATTCGCCAAATGGCCGACCTAATATTTTTTCCTTAAAGTTTAATGAATAAAGATATCCGGCCACACTGTGGCCAGCCACACGCGTAAAAAAAGGAAAGTTGACTATAAAAATGGAAATAATTACATTTCCCCTTTAGGGTTTGTGCTTCCCAATTAGGGTATATTTCCATTTTAAAAACTTATATTACCATTTTTAGCTCGTGTGGCCGGCCACAATGTGGCCGAATATCATTAGCCTTTAATATGTCAAAATAATAAATAAATAAATAAATAGGGGTAGTTTGGTCAAAACATGAAAAAATCAATCCATTAATATTGCATTCGTTTCTAATCCTAATCGTTGATGCAGATTAACAGTTTTGAATCCACCATGCCAAACCAGTGAATCAATATTCTCATGAACAAGAGACTGATTTCCTCTCACACCCCACCCCACAATATTAAATATTTCTATCGGTTCTTGTCCAATTGATTTTCGCACCAAAGATTACGGCTGCAGATTCCCACGAATTAAAAAAAAAAAAAAAAGTATTCCTATCGGTTCCTTTATACCAATTCTAACCTCTTTCACTCTCTTTTTAATTTATTCAGATGTCTGTCGTCACGGTATCATCGTGTAGTACATTTTTTTTCACTAAATTAAGACATTGCTAATTTTAATAAAACACGTACTCTGCTAAAGAATTATTTGTTGTTTCTTCCAAACTTATTGCAGTACCAAATAAATTTATATACGACTTAATTAATATTAACACAAAAATACTGCTAAATGCACACACAAGAGTACGTTGTAGTATTGTAGAGAAAGATATATACACTGCTCAACATAAATATATTGTAAAATTTATATAATGCTTAATTAATACACTGATGATGAGGAGCTAGTGTGCCCTAAAGAAATGTATAATGCTTGTTTAACACAATAATATTCTTAATTTAACACACTTTTATTGCTTATTTTAACACATAAGGGAGTAACTTTTTCACCAAAGTCGATTTCTTGCACTACTCTTGCCGGCCTAAAGCTAATTTCAGAAAAGCTCTTATTCCATATATATATACATATATGTGTATATATATATATATATATAATATAATAATATAACAATTTTAATAATAATAGATTGACGATCATACAGTATGTTCAAACCGATCATACAGTTTGACAGTTATGGGCAGTTATGATCGCATGCAGTATGCCCATACCGTGTTATCAGAGGCAGTTGGAGTTAGTTATGGCCAAATGGACACATTGACTCATCAAAAGACATGTCCATTCGAATTTACCAACTAATCAACCATTGAACCCCTTCATAAATAGCCACAATTAGGCTATAAATAGATCCATCATAATCACAATTCATACATTGAAATAAGTCATTCTCTCTTCTATACTTTTATTCTCCTATATTTCTTAGAAACTTGTGAGTTCTTGCTTCAAGAAATTCGTCGGAGTGTAACCTTCGAATTTATGTGATATAGGTTTTGTATCCTGGAAGGTTAATTCCTTGAGACCATTTACACCAAAGTGGGAGGAATTAATACCTTTAAAGATAACATCGTTTTTCGATGTGCCTAACCTATCTTTAAATCCATTACCCACATTATATACAACAATTTTAAAGGTACTAACTTTCTGCAATGGAGTCTATGTTGATAAAGGCACAACTAAAAGAAGGAGATAAGCTCGAGAGGCTGAACGGGTTTAACTACAAACGTTGGAGTCTGAAGATGGAATACCTTTTGACAATTGCAAAGGTATTCTATGTTCTGTTTGAAAGGTGTCCAGAGGAGGAAGGCATTGATTTGGATGCAACGGAGGCAAAAAAGACCGAGACCATGGAGAAGGCAAAGAAATGGAAAAACGATGATTTCATTTGTCGTTATACCATTCTGCAGTCGCTGAACAACACGTTGTTCAACTTGTTTCACATCCACAAATCCGCCGCTGAACTTTGGAATGCTATAAAACGAAGGTACATTAATGAAGATGCCGGTAATAAATCTTTTTTAGTTAACAAATATGTTGAATACAAGATGGTGGATACTCGACCGGTCATTGACCAGGTTAATGAGTTAAATGACATAGCAACAGAATGTGCTGATGCTGGTGAATCCATTTCTGAAACTTTTCAAGTTTCGACCATCATTGGTAAACTTCCATCTTCATGGAAAGATTACCAAAAGAAACTGAAGCATAAGAATAAGTCTATCTCTTTGGATGAACTTCTTCAAGGCATTCAATTTGAATCAGAGAGTCTCAAACGAGATGATTCAGTTTCTTCAATAGTTGATGGTGTCAATCATTTTGATGACAAAAGTCTTCTTGGATCTTCTAAGGGAAACCTAGGAAAATTCAAGAAGAGGAAGAACTTTCAAAGAAATGGAAATGAAAATAAGAAAAAAAGGGGAGGGGGGGGGGGGGGAATTTGCTTTGTGTGTGGCAAACATGGCCATCATGCTAAGGAATGCCGACACCGCAAAGAAAATGACAAGAAGAAGGAAGAAACTAATGTGGTTGACAAAGACTTTGTCGCGGTCATGTTTGAAATCTTCTTTGTTAATGACAGCTCTACTGATTGGTGGTTAGACTCGGGTGCTACATGCCATGTTACTCCCAACAAGAGTCTATTCACTAGATATCAATTGGTGAGAGAGCCCAAGGTCGTCTGCATGGGAAATGCTTCTTCTAGCGAAATTCTCGGCATAGAAACTGTTGTTCTTCCGCTCACATCAGGAAATAACCTGACATTGAGAAATGTGTATCATATCCCTTCTATGAGAAAGAATCTTGTATCCATCGCCAAGTTGGATGAGAATGGTTTCAATGTAGCCTTTGGTGCCCAGAAAGTGTCTATCACTGAGAATAGACAATTTGTAGGAAAAGGCTATTTGAAAGACAATATGTATCTATTGAATGTTAACTATAATAATACTACATCTTATGCTTACTTGACTGATTCTTTACTTAATGTTGATGAGCATGTTAATTGGCATTATAGACTAGGACATATTAGTATAAATGCTATGAATCGCATGATAAGAAATGAGTTTATTCCTAAATCTTCAAATTCTTTTACTACAAATACTTGTGAGTGTTGTTCTCAATCAAAATTGACTAAAACTTCATTTAGAAGTGTAGTTAGATCAATTAGAACTTATTCATACGGACGTTTGTGATAATAAAGAACATATTACTAGAGGTGATAAAAGATATTTTATAAATTTTATAGATGATTTCTCTAAGTTCTCTTATGTGTATTTGCTTAGAACCAAGGATGAGGCCTTTGGTAAATTCAAAATCTTCAAGGAAGAAGTTGAAAATAAAACCAATTTAAGGATCAAAAGATTGAGATCGGATAGAGGTGGTGAACATTTATCAACGAGTTCATATCATTTTGTTTACAAAATGGAATTATTAGAGAATTTTTAGCACCTAATACTCCACCTCAAAATGGAATAGCCAAAAGAAAAAATAGATCCTTAATGGAGATGGTTAGTGCTTTGCCTATACAATCTAAATTACCCATGAGTTATTAGGGTGAGGCACTATTGAGTTCTTTTTACATTAGTAACAGGATTATGAGCAAGAAACATATGAAAACTCCATATGAATTATTTATTGGGCATAAGCCTAGTATTAAACACTTGAGAGTATGGGGTTGTATTGCATATGTTTTAGATGCTAATCTGAAAAGGCCAAAACTTGGTAGTAGAGCGGTAAAATCTATTTTTATTGGATATTCTGCTCTTAGTAAAGCATATAGATTTCTTAGGATTCATGATAATAGTGTGTTTGAATCTGTGCATGCTATTTTTTATGAACATTTGAACATTATTGATGCTGAAAAATTAGAAATAAATAAGGATTTATTTAGTGAACTTGATTCTAATGAGCATGCATCTAGTTCTAATGATCATGCATCTAGCAATAAAAGTGCGAGAGATGAGAATTTAGAAAAAGAGAATGATGATATTATTCCATTGAGGAGAAATAAGAGACATAGAATTGAAAAGAATTTTGGTCTTGACATGTTAACATACATGCTAGAAGATGATCCAAAAACTTTTTAAGAAGCTATATCCCAATCAGATTCTGATATGTGGAAACGAGCCATGGATGATGAAATCAAGTCTATACTTGATAATCAAACATGGACCCTCGTTGATTTGCCTCTTATGACTAAACCTATTGGCTGCAAATGAGTTTTGAAAAAGAAACTCAAAACTGATGGTAATATTGATAAGTACAAAGCGAGATTAGTAGCCAAAGGTTATAGTCAAAAGGAAGAAATTGATTACTTCGAGACATTCTCTCCGATTTCTAAATTTACATCTCTCAGAACTATGTTTGCAATAGCATCTATTTATGGACTAGAGGTTCATCAAATGGATGTTAAAACTGCATTTTTAAACAGAAACTTAAATAAGGAAATTTATTTGCATCAACCTGAAAGTTATGTTGTTAAAGGAGAAGAACATAAAGTATGCAAATTAAATAAGTCTCTGTATGGGCTTAAACAAGCACCACGACAGTGCAAATTAAATAAGTCTCATTGGAAGATATTCCAGCGCAACCTTCCCTTTTCTAACCAAGCTTCTGATATGGTTATATCTCATATGAGATGTAACCATATCAGAAGCTTGGTTAAAAAAGGGAAGGTTGCACTTGAATATCTTCCAACGAGTAAAATGCTAGCAGACCCGTTAACAAAATCTTTATCTGGAGATAAGATAAAAGTGGTTATGCAAGGTATGGGGCTATTACCGATAGAATCAATGTTTTGATTGAAACCAACTTCATTTTAAGGTACAAGTTATATACTTGGCACCTTATATATTGAAGTTAAAAAGGAAATTCAATATTAAACATTGGTGAAATGAAAACTTGGATACATTTCAACGTGCATAAACTAGAAAATAGTGAGGGTGACACTATTTCAAAAAGCCCTATATTTGACCTGTGCACGAATGTTACCACAAATAGTTGAGGTTGGATTCTAAATCCTTAATAGATTTATAGCTCCTGTGAGATGCTTTGTGGACATTCATGATAAATCTACCTATACAAGTAAAGAAGTGAGAGGCCTTTTCTCGATCGTGGATTATTTTGGTAAGATCCTAGAGTACTTGTGAATACCACGATTCAGCATAAGGCCCATTTTAAAGATGCTGCCAAGATTAGAAGAAGCAAGAACTCATACTCAACGAGAATGTGATTCCATTGAGTCTCATATTCAACCATAAGTTAAAGGTTTAGTCAACTTCATGGCTATTCGTTGTGTAAAACAAGTTGTGTTTTAGATTTTATATTATATATATAAATTAGTGGGGGATTGTTGTGTGTGTGTTTGTGTGTGTATATATATATATATATATAAATATAAAATATAACAATATTAATAATAATAGAATGACGACCATACGGTATGCCCAACCGACCATACAATTTGACAGTTATGGGCAGTTATGATCGCATGCGGTATGCCCATACCGTGTGATCAGAGGCGGTTGGAGTTAGTTAGGGCCGAATGGACACCTTAATTCATCAAAAGACATGTCCATTCGAATTTCTCAACTAATCAACCATTGGACCCCTTCATGAATAGCCACAATTAGGCTATAAATAGATCCCCCATAATCACAATTCATACATTGAAATAAGTCATTCTCTCTTCTATATTTTTATTCTCTTATATTTCTTATAAACTTGTGAGTTCTTGCTTCAAGAAATTCGTCGGAGTGTAACCTTCGAATTTCTATGATATAGGTTTCCTTGAAACCATTTACACCAAAGTGGGAGGAATTAATATCTTTAAAGATAGCATCGTTTTTTGGTGTGCCTAACATATCTTTAAATCCATTACCCATATTATATACATCAGAATCCTATTCTTAAATATGCAGCAATTTTTGGTTATTTTGGATTACATACATATCTATGTCCAACAGTACTCAATTATGTTATTTGGTATATTTTTTATGGCAAATTCTTGTGTGAGATCCGTCTTACATTGTGAGACCGGGTTGACCCGGTCCTGATCCGACATTGGAAGCCAGTGATCGCTGGAATTCGGCACGTCAAGCAATCCCAGTCGGCGTTGATTTTTTTTATTTTTTTTTTTGTGAGATCATATGCACCACAAAATGTGTTTATATGCACTACACCGTATAATGAGATGCACCGCTAAGTATATTGAGATGCACCAATTTTTAATTTTTATTAATATTTTTCCCCTATTTTGTTAGATGCACTACATAGTGTATCTATATGCACAACCATGTTTACCGAGATGCATCACGCTGTGTTTCCATATGTACAACCTTTTTTTTTTTTTTAATTTCTAGATTTATTTTTCCCTCTTTTTCTTGTTTGCCTTTTCGTTTTTTTGTTTGTCGTTTCTTCTTTGGTCAAGATTCGAACAAGGGGAGTCGAAGGCCTCGAAGCGAGCCGAAAAATCTAAATTGTTAGCAGGCAATTATCCTTATATTGGTAATCGGAGTCGAAGGCTCCGCGGGAAAAAATAAAAAAATAAAACTGGTGCATCTTAATACTCTTAGTTGTGCATATCAGTATATAGTACAATGCATATAAATACATGTTGCAGTGCATATGAGCTGATCGGAAAAGAAAAGAAAAGGAAATAAAAACACCAGCGCTGATTGGGATTGCTGGACATGCCGAATTCTAACGGTCGCTGACTTCCAACGCCGGATCAGGACCGATCTCACAATGTGAGACCGGTTGCACAGGAGAATAACTCTTTTTATTTACTATATTGAATCGGTCCAGGATCAAATTTTAAATATTTTGTTCAAGTCCCCTAATTTCAATCAAATGAGTTGACTTTTGATTACATTTTTCCTTTAATATATAACCCACGAGCCATGTTAATTGATGAAGCGAAAACGATAACATTATTATAAAAACAGAAAATAATACCTACTGCTTCTAAATCTGATAAAATAATTATTATGACAAGAAAACAATTAATGTAAGGACAAAAAGAGTGATACGTAATTTCATTCCCATAAATAAATTAAAGTTTTTTTATAATATAAAAACTAAGATGAAGGAATATAAAATACAAGGAGTTATAATCAGTTAGTCACCTACTTGATCTCCCTTGAATTCAGAGTTCAACTTTACCAATTCAAAATTGAACTCTACACAAAATATACACCCTATAAAACTCGAACGAACTATGATTATATTAATTTCATGTCACTTCAATCATGACACTCACAATTTCTATGTACACACAATCATTCTCTAATATATAGTACTAATGACCAAAAAAAAAAACATCTGTACATATTTTCTACTTCTTCTGCTGCTTTACTATCTATTAACAAACATCAATAACTCGAAATGCATCAAAATTTGTCAGCCAACGAAGGTAGGGTTTTTTTTTTTTTTTTAATTCTTGATTGAGAAATAGTTTATAATTCGTCGAAAGTGTAGAATCCTGAAGAGGAATAAAAATCTGGGAAAGTGAAACTAAGTTGGGTTTGGAGTGGAGGAAATTGTGGTCTGGAAAAGGAAGAATCCTCTTGATTTGAAGAAGATGGGAAAATAGTGTGATTGGAGAAGCAGTGCACGTGGCCCGGTTCGGGTTCGGGTTCGGGTTCGGGTTCGGGCTTGATGGAATCGATCAATGGCGGCATTGTTGCATTCACATGATCCGAATATTCCGTTATTCTCTTCATACCAGAAATGTGGACTTTTTTCCCTCCTGATGTCTTCTGAAATACTCTGCTGATCACCCAATCATTCTGCACCACATAATTCAAAACAAATTAATTGTATTAAAAATGTGAATGATGAATGTCTTTGATTTTTGCTTCTTGTTTCACTTTTCCCTTTTGAGGGATGCAAACACGAGAGCTTCGCATGAAATTCGTAATACTAAAATACGGTTAAATTAATTTGGATCAGTTGTGATGATATATGAAATATTAGTACCGAATGTGTTAGGTAATATAGTAAAGAAAAAGTGATACAGTACTATATAAAAGAAACGTACTGAATAGCATGAATACATTTAATTATGATTTTGGAATAAAGGAACTCTAGAAATTATTACCAATCCCAGTACTATTTTTGCTCAAACACGTTTAAATTTAGCATTTACTCATACAAATATCGTCGAATGTGTGTTGAAAAACGTGAACGAGTTAAGAAAGTTACCTTTGCTGATTTGGGGAGGTTATTAACGGAGAAATCGCCTTCTAACCTATACTCGTGAATCACCCAATCCGATTTCAGGCCTTTTGGTGCTCTCCCTTTGTAAAAAACCAAAGTTTTCTTCATTCCGACCAACGCTTTTCCTCTCAAAATCTCTCTATCTTTACCGGTGGCTTTCCAATACCCCGCCGCCGTAGCTCTGTTCGTTCGCAGCCCCGTCGGATACTTTTTATCCCTTATACAGAAAAAATACCATTCTTTCTCCCCTAATTTCGCTCTCCCTTCATCAAACAAACAAAATCTTAAAATCACAAAACAAAACAAAACAACAAAAATACTAGTACAAAAAACAATATTTCAAAAAAAGAAAATCAAAATCTCACAAGGCAATTCCCACGGCTCGACTTTGTTCATGTCGACTTCTCCGATAGCGGCTGCGCCGAAGGAAGGATCTAGAACCTTCTTCGACAGATAATGAGTAATGAGTTCTTCATCGGTGGGATGAAATCGGAACCCAGGCGGCAATTCTATGTGATCATCACGATCGATATCGATATCTTCTCCAGATTTGAATTCCATCAATCCAAACACGCTACTAAATTCTTGAGAGAAAGAAATTCAGTTTGACTTTGCGAGCTATGGATGAGAGAGAGATATAGAGAGAGGAAGAAGAAGAAGAAGAAGAAGAAGCAAGTTTTGCAAGGAGTTGGAAGAAAATATGGATTTCTGCCAAACACCTCCTGACTAATTTGAGGACTCTATACGCTACTGAAAATGATTCCAAATTCAGCAAATAATTGGGAAGAAAGAAGAAATTTAAGATTTTAGGGGAAATCAGAAATGAGAAATAAATGGGAAATGTGTGAAAATGAAATGAGAAATTTGGGAGTGAAAGGTGACGGGAAGAAATAGATCAATAAATACTTGATGTGGTGTGAAAGAAACGTGGTACCTAAGCAACTACTGGAGGGTATATTAGGGAATTCGCTTTGTTGTCCGCGCTTTCTTTGAAATTGACCCGCGTACATCTGGTCTCCATGAAGGGCATTACGGTCAAAACAACTTAAAGTCAGATATTTTCTAGTCATCCTATGTATTTTTGTATATTAAGCTTAAATTCATAGATATAAGAAAGTACTAGTATGTGTGATTTTTTATTTCCTCTTCCATTAGAGGGTTAGGGGTGGTAAGTTTAGATAAAAAAAAAAAGGTTATTTAACCAATCTTATAGTACATTTAATTGAATGTTTTTTATGGAATATATAAGAGTTTATCGTTGAATTAGGATTTAGATGAAAAAAATGGGGATGTATAAGTGCATTGTAAGCTCTCAAATATGTGATTAATGGCTCATAGTTTACTTATCTGAATGTTCTTTTTACACAAAAAGGAAAACTATCTACAAATTTCATGCGCATCAGTTTATTTTTGGGATTTATATACCATCTTGTAAACTTAATTTTTAAATAAGAACTCATATTTAGATTTCAATAGGGATCTACGTATTTACGAAGAGCTTAGTGGCTAATTAGGATAATGAATTTTTCATCTATCAAACATTTAAAATCAAAATCTTTTAGGTAAACGGACAAAAATAGCAGTGACTAATAAGTAATAAAGGAAAGAGAGATGAATACCACAAAATTATACTACTAAATGTTTGTGATTTGAACTTTTATAGTATTTTTTTTTTTTTTGGAACAACATTACAAGAAAAATTAAATATCCTGTGACGAAGGACTCGCGCGAACCCGTGACCTTTAATCCGGACATTAATCTCACTACCATAGACTAACACACATACAACTTTTATAATTTTATCAGTGGAACAAACTCCTTCAATTAAAAGAAATTGAATGTAACATTGATTTTTTTTAATTATAATGCTTAAACTATCAAGTATCTGCATCTATGAGATTTGACTTAATATATCACACGAGAAATTGCATTATAGGTATGCACTTTTTTTTTGTTTTTTGCTAAAATGATAATTTTATGTCACCAAGCGAAAGTTACAGAGCAAACATCCAGAAAACAACAAAAACACAAACACAGCTCATCTTGAGCTCGATAGCAACTGAAAATCATCTAGCTAATCTCCTAGCTATCTTCGAATCCATCTGACTCCTCATAGCTGCCACGATTTGGCATTTCCTCACCACTTCATCCACACTTGGATTTTTCTGTTGAAATTTTTTTCCAAATCTCGTACAACATGATGGAGCTTAACATCATGTACGTTTTATGTTTGCCTGTTCCAGATCTGCAACGAGTAGCCAAACAGTTCTGTTCCTCATCCCAACTCTTTGCAGGTGCAGTCTGATGGTCCCGAAACGAGTTACTGGTGTATGAGGGGGGAATACACCAATTAGGATTTTAAAACTTAACCCTTAAAAATTACTTCAACCGAGTAAAATGGACTCAGTTGGAATCTCACAGCTGAGTAAGCAACCTCAGCTGGAAGAGTGAGGCTGTGCGGAATGTGGTGGAAATTAAAACTCGTTAAAACAACTCACGCTTTTATGCTCGGTTGGTCAAAAACCAAAACAGTTGAGAATGTGCAGATATGCAGTTTGTATGCCGATTAGTTTGGTCAGTTAAAAATGCAATAAGTAACTGAATAAAAATAAACACAGACACACAGGATTTAACGTGGTTCGGAGATAACCCTCCTACGTCCACGGGGAGTTGTGAGTCCACACAACTCTGTCCAAGTTCTTCTGGACAAACCACTCAGCTTACGCGGGCTGAGCAACCGTTATGGATAAGTTTGCGGGTACTTATCAACCTTACAGTTTAGTTTACGGGTACTAAACGACCTGGCTACTCAGTTGCAGGAAGAGTAGAATCCTAAACCTTTTCAGGTGAAAGAGAAAATATGTTTCCAACTAAAAGCTCGAACGGAAGGTGAGCTGCGATCTAACTCTCTACGAACTCTCACTAAGTGATGTTCTCAAGGTTCGATCTAAAGACACAAAAGCTATCTAACTCTAGAACCCTCAACAAGTGATGTTCTAAGAGATTTAATTCAGTTCCTGAAGAATATTGCTCTTTTCTTTTTGCTCTCAGATTTCTTCTCGCATGTGTGTCTTGTATCCTCTTCGAATGAATGAGGGCCTCTATTTATAGGCGGAGAGTATCAACTAGCCGTTGGAGGAGCTGTTGATCTCTGATCGTTGAAAGCGATGGCTTGTCTCTCATCTCTGCAGAATTTCCCGATATGGCATCTGAGTTCTTCTGCTTTCCATCTGAGACAGCCTTGTGTTGGGCCAAATGGGGTAATGACTGAACGATCAAACCCTCATGTGACTTCCTTTTGAAATTCAAATCTTAACTGCAGACTTCCACAGAGGGTGGTCGGTTAAGATTTTCGATCTTCAACTAACTTGTTATTCAGCCGATGTTCTATCTGACAACTAACAGTTGACCTCTCAGTTGACTTCATCTTCAAGTTGTTGATCTTCTTGTTTGAGTTCTACAACTGAGGTTCTGAAACTGAACACTCAGTTGTCTTCCTTGTATTTAGTCAGCTGGGTTTGAACCTTCAGATGACTTCATTTTCATCTGATGTTCTCTTCCTCTCTACTGCTTCTCATCTGATGAACCCTCAGTTGGTTTCCTTCACAACTGATGTTCTGAAGACTTCCCCATCATTCCATCTGAACATATGAACTCTCAGTTGTCTTTCATCATAACTTATGTTCTGTCTGAGTGATGCCTTGTTGCCATCTTTAGCTGGAGACCTGTAAAGATAAAATCTCAACTTTGCTCAAACAGCGAGCCTAACTTCTAACAATAGGTTCTGACAACATCTACTCGATTGGGGTCAGTCGGTTTTGGAATTCATCAAAACTCTTACTAATAAATTTCCCAACACAGTCTCACCTCCCCATGCACATACTTCCTTCCACACCTTGGCCGAAAAATCACATTTGAAGAATAAATGGTTCAAATCTTCTTCCTCCTGCTCACATAGACAGCACATAGGATCTACTTGCATTCCAAAACCTCGCAGTTTGTCACAGGTGTTTAGCTTATCTAAGAAATCCATCCACATAACAAAAACACACTTGGGGGAGGGGGGGCTTATTATCACTCAACATTTTTTACCACGGCACCCTTTGATAGCTACCCCTCAACTCCAGATACAGTTTCCTTATTGAAAAGGAAGTTTGAGATAATAAACCTGCACCCGAGGGAAATCTCTGAATCATATCTCGAGCTTGTAGTATTTTCCTTACTACCCATGAGCATTGGGCAGGGATGGCTATATATCTTAAATCATCAATTTAAATATTTTTTATTCATATATTATTATTTAGTATTTCAAATACATACAACTCCCATAAATATATGGCATTAAAATATTTCCTTTATTTTCAATCTAGAGTATATCCGAATCATTGTCAAACTATTGAATTGCCCCAAATATTCAAGTACAATCGTAAACTATTGATTAATTAATCTATCCATATATTATTTTATTTTTATTTTTTTGACTTAATCTATCTATCTATGTTCTAATTTATTTATAACTAATATTTTGATTTTATTTCACATCGTTTTTCAATAACAACTCTACTCTAAAAAAATCTTTATAAATACATAAAATTAATGTATATTTTCACATCGTGCAATTATTTGCACAACCAATTTAATTTGATCAACTAATTAATATTTATTTGATCAAATAAACGATTTTTTTTTATAGAAATTAAAATCAATGTGCATTTGCTCAACCTGCATTTTTTCACAACCAATTTAATTTGGCCATTTAATTAATCGGCAAATAATAGTTTTCTTTTTATTTAAAATTTAATTTTATAAATTATTATGTTGTCAATATCAAATTTTTACCTGTAATTTTTAGAGTATATCATAGACTAAAATTATCCTACATAATACTTATTAAATTGAACGATATGATTCAAATTTAAACTTCAATTTTGTCAAAGTATTGTGTTATCAATATTAAATTTTACTTTTGACTATTCAAGTGTATCATAGACTCATGAACATCCGACATTATACTTATTAATGGATGACATGATTCAAATTTCTTAATTTGGTCATTAATTAATTGGTCGAACAATAGTCTACTTTTTATTTAAAATTTAATTTTATCAATTATTATGTCGTCAATATTAAATTTTTACTTGTTATTATTGGAGTGTATCATAGACTCATAATCTACATTATACTTATTAAATTGAATGAAATTATTCAAATTAAAATTAAAATTTAATTTTGTCAAATTATTATGTTATCAATATCAAATTTTTCTTGTGACTATTCAAGTGTATCATATACCCGTGGTCATCTTACATTATACTTATTAATGACGAGATTATTCCAATTTAAACAAGAATACTTTGTTTAATTAGTCTGACGAGTTTTAAACAATATGCTAAGTATAAAATTAATATTTTCTTATTTTCTTACTTTCATTAAACTTAATTCCACCTAAACGAAAATATATTTTAATATTTATGAAAGGATTAAACATGAAATATATTTTCCCAATTCAAATGGTCTCTTACATTTATTATGACAACATAAATATAGCAACATTATATTTTGTTACAATATTATCTATAAATTATTTTGAGTCAACTTTTGAAATATCCATTATGGGCATTAAAATCCAAATTTTGGCTCATCCTCTTAAAAAACATAAATATTTTGGGTCACGCTATTCTAATACACAAAATTTGGCCATTTTTTTTTGAATTTGAGACAAAAATACCCTTAATGAAGAGCGCGCGAGTTAGGTTAGAGCGCGGGTGGTATCCGGATTTGGCACATTTGGTAGTATTAGTACCAAATGTGTCAAATTTGGTACAATTGAGACGAATTGTCTAATTAGTTCTAATTGGAGAATCTAAACCCTATTTGGAGAATCTAAACCCTCATTGGGGGAATTTAAATCCTAATTAGAAAATTTAAACCCTAAGGAAAAATGTGATAATTTCGATTTTTATAATTAACGTTCCTTTTTTTACGCCATGGTACTATTGGTACAAATTTAGTCATTAGTCTCATATGTCCCATGTCTTAAAAAAAAGTCTCAAATGTGTCCCAAAGTGTTGTTGGTACATTTAATACAAACGAATCCATTTGCATCAAAAGTACCAAGTTGCAACATCAAATCAAAAACACTCAACGGAAATAACTCCGGCGAACGACAATACAGCTTCATCACCACCACCACAAGAGTCGAAATATCAAGGCGACCTCAACTATGGCGTTATAAATAAAAAACAACTGGCGAAGGCATCAAAAAACGAGAATAACAGTCTGGCGATGAAAAAACCCTAGAAATTAAATCATGGTCCGATTTTCCCCCAAAATTCGAGCGATTTGATCAAAATTTGGGATAGAATTGATCGGAATAAACTTCCCAAAGTGATGAACGGAACAAACAAAAAATGATTAATCAAATCACTAGAAATTGAGCATAGATCGATGAAAGGAGAAAAATAGCAGCAGACTGTACAAACGACTCAATATGTGCCATTTGTACTATATGTATCAAAACCGACCCAAACCCGCCCGCGACCCGGCCCGCAACCTGTACCCTCCTTGTTGAGGGTAAGTTCACCGAAATTGAAAAGAATGATCATAATTTGTATTTTTAAACTAGGTGGGCCAAATATTGGATTTTATTGCTCAATATGACCATATGTGTAACAATCCAATTTTCCTTAAGAATAATTAATCATCCTAAATATGATTATGTGTGCTTAAGTGCTTCTTGAATGTTATTATATGTAATTATGTGCGATTTTGTGTGATAAAAATTTCCGAGAATAAATTTTCTCACAAATGACCAAAATGCTCCTGGAGGGTAAAGTCATACTTTTTATCGTTTCGGCAACTCCAAACGAAGCTATGAAGAGTTATATGAGTTTAAGAATGTGAGATTGAGCATGAGTTTGAATTTCAGAAAATTTCGTGATGGTTGACTTTCCGATGAATAGTAAGTTTGACCAACAAGTCGACCCCGGTCAACGAGCTCCGAATTTAGTCTAATCATTGTCATTAGACTCTAAAATTTATTTTAAGACTATTGAAGCGAGTTAGAGAATTTTTTGAGATTGTTTGAGTCGAGTTTGAATTTTATTTGAAAAAATGCTTAAGCGAATAATAACTTTTAACGGCATTTTTCGTTATTCGGAATTCATATATAAAAGTAGGGCTCTTTTGAATCTAGAAATTATTTTGTGACTAATGGTGAAGATTAGAGTCTACAATTTAAGTTATAAGCCATATAAATCGAGCAGACGAATATGAATAGTAAAATTTCTCGATTTCTTATCGAGACTTAGGTTTTCCGATGAATATTTATGCGAGGTAGTGTGAATTTGGAGGTCGGGAAAGTGCTGAAGATGAATTTTCAAGTCGAGATGGTTAGATATTTGAGACGGATATTTTATACCATAAAATATTTTCTTCCGGGAATTTTTACCCGATAAAAACCTACACCAAATACACCTAATTAAATCAAAATTTTTCTCTCTCTTTCTCTCTTGCCCATGTCGGCACTCCCACAATATACAACACACACACAATTTCAATCCTACTCTCAATTATACTCTCCAAACTCTAGTCTCCCTAATTTCCCTACTCTCACTCCATGAAGTGAATACCACTCTCTCTTATCTTCTCCCTTTCTTATACCACACGGCCCCCTCTCTACTCTCAATATATTCATCATCTCTCAAGGGTTCCCCACTCTCATGTACAACACATGCATACAACTCCATCTCTCTCTCCAAGCTCGGTCTTTTCTCTCTTCCATCTCCATGGCAGCAGCTTCATAGCAGCTCCATCAACCTTTAAATCTTCATATGTTCTTCAATTAAGTCCAAGGAATAAAACTAGAGTCTCAAGGGTATAAGCTTTGATCACCACTTCTTCATAAATTTAAGTAAGATTGATAATTCTTCCTTCTTTCTTCATCCATGGCAGTCGATCTTTGTCACCTTCATAACCTTCATATTTTCTTTGATTCAAGCTCAAGGAAGGATCAAGAGATTGCTTGGATTCAAGATATCATTCCTATTCCTTTGAATTCTCAAGTAAGATTAAGAACTTATTTTTCTTTCTCTTCTTGATCGATCCAAGCCATAGATGTATGAAGTAGATTTCGTCCTTATACCCTTGAGTATGATTCCTTGATCTTGCATGCCATCCATGTTTGAAAATAAGAAGCACCATCCATGATCCTTGTTAGGAAGAAAGCTTTGACTTTTAGGAGATAAAAATTAGGATTTTTCATGTCTTGAATGATTTATTGACTTTGATGATTTAGATGAGTTCTAGGATTATTTCTAAAACTATTGGAATGTTCAAATGAAGAAAATAATCGAATAAGTATAGAAATTATAATTTATACGATGGTTTATGCCTAAATAGAGTTTGAGTTATTTCTTGAATTTGATGCTTGATATGAGATATATGATGAGTATAAGCATGTGTTGAAGATGTTAGTATGATGAAATAAGGAAGAAAAATCCATGAATGAAAAATCCTTGATGAAATCGAAAATGAAGAGAAATTAGGGTTTTGCATAGATGATGATATCTAAGCATGATTTGATGATTTGGTTGAAGAAATAAGCATGTTTATGAACAAGGTCACTTGAGGATAGAAATCTATAATCCAAGCATGCTAGAGTATAAATACATAAATAAATTGAAGCTAAGAATTTATATATGGAAACCATGCTAATACCGAAAATGAAGCTTAAAACTATAAGTTATAGTTCTTAATATAATTGTTATGATTGATGGAATAAAAATGAAGATAAGAGTATATTGTGAATAGAATTGCTATTAATCAAAAGAAATAAATTCATGAGTTTGATGAAGTATATAAATTCAAGAGTATGAAGAAATGAGTTAGGAATTCTATTCCTATAGATATATGCCTTAATTAAGTATTAAAAGAGGAATTGGAAGTAAAATAAGATTAAGTTATGAGAGAATTGAAGAAATAATCTCCCTATCATAAGAGATGAAAATTTCGAATAATACTAAAGCATAAGAAATTGTGCTTTTTGATCTCTTAAGTCTAAATGGAAGAATAAAGACAAGAAAAATAAAATTCAAAATTAATTAGAGCAAGATAAGAGGATAAAATCAAGAATTGATTTTAAAAGAGAAAAATCCCAAATACTCAAACTCTATGAGTATAAGAGAATAAGATTTTAAGGGCTCTTGTATTTAATAAGAAGAATTAATCCTAAAATAATGAAATTAGGATTTATTGAAATATAATTATTCAAATGAAAGAAATAAAAATCTATTAAGAAAACCCTAAAATAATCAACGAGGATTATGAGTTAGTAGTGATTTTACATTTCTATAGCTAAAAGATGAAATATATGAAGGAGTTATACAATTAAAATTTTATAAGTATAAAAAGACTTAGAATTCATAAAATTAAGCAAGAAAATAATAATATATAAAAAAATTCGAAGACCTCAAACATAAAAATTAGGAACTTGTGATTTTGAGAGGAATTGGATAAAGTGATGTTATAAGAGTTCAATTGGTATAATTTTAAGTATATTAGCAAGTGAAATTATTGAAAAATATTAAGTATAAAGAAAATAATTTAGGTCAGAAAAATAAAATGAGAAATTGATTAATTTTGGCTAAGTAAAAGATGTAAATGATGTTATTAATGTAAAGATGAGATAAAAATAAGTACGATAGCCACTTGAATCACTCAATTTGGAATTCGTACGACTAAGTTATGAAAAAGTCAACAAAACGTAATAAAAGTTGACTAACTAGAAATTAAGTAAAATTAAGTAAATTAAGGACTTAAAAGAGTTTAGATAGATAATTAAAGTATGTTAGAAGTTGAATCAAGCAAAAATGAGCCCTTAATAATAAAATAAGAAAATAACGAGAAATAATAAGTATAAATAGTGTTTTTCTCGATTCCCGAGTCCAAAAATATAACCGAATGACAAATCGTTCACGTTACTTAAAACTATTTCTAGTACGGTGTTAAAATTTAAGAATATTCTGAGCAAGTTTAGATATATATCTCGAGAAACTTGCCGAGCATCGACTCGTTAAAATTAACAAAAAGTCTCAAAAACTAAAATAAAATTAATATTTAGATTTCTTGAATTTTTCTAAGTGAAACGAAGTTAATTATATAAGAAAATGAGAATCTAAAGTTCGAGTTAAAAAGCCAAGCAAAATAATAGAATATAAATATTAAATATTTATGTAAGCATACATGTGTTGTGTATGAATAGTTATATGTTATGTATGAATGATTAAGCGTTGTTGTTGTAGCAAAAGGGTGTTGTGTGAATAATGTTGAGGATTTTATAAGTGATATGACTAAGGAGAAACGAGAACTCGATTATGTTTACTAAGTAGTGAAACATTGTTTTCCAACAAGTTTTGGAAATTAGATTCTATTATTAAGCCTAAGAAATCCGAGAATTCTAATCGTTCAATTAGATTATCCAGTGGAAATAGAAATCGAACGATTAAATAGAATAACCGAGAAGTTTTGAGTCGAGTCAAGTAGAAGTCCAATAAACAGATTAAGTTTCGCTATTTTTCAAAAAGTAATACTTGTCCTTATAAAATATTATTTTTGAAAGGCACGAGTGGAGTCGAGAATTAAAAACAACAAGGTGAAAGAAATAGAAGAGTAGCGCCACATCCAGTGGACTTTCTAAACTAAAACTAAATAATGAATGCGCTTACTAATTATGTATTATGTGCGCTTTTTATTAAATTGATTGACTTGCCTATGTTTTGATATTTTGGTGTGCAATCCCCTACTTGATGTTGTGAGATTAAGTCCTATGGACGCACGGGAATAAGGTCATGTCCAAGACGGGACAATGCATGCACTAGATTAGGTGACCGTGAGTCTTATTACAGCTTAGTCGGTCGTTAAGTAACTGTGAGCCTTGCTTCGGTTGGGTCGGTTATGTAAAGGCTGTAAGCTCTGCTATGATTGGGTCGGTCACGGTGCTCGAGGAGGAGGCCTACTTCTCGACACCACAAAAAGATAAAACGTGTAGGTGGATTCATACCTAAGTATATTGACTGCGCAGTCGTTTCAAAAAAGAAAAATGTTTTTATGGCTGTCACAAGTGGTAAACTCTTTTAAAACCATTATATATATGTTTATAACCCTTGTGATGCAGCAAAAGAGGCAAGTTCAATTATATAGCTCTATCGAGCAAGTTTTTAAATTGTTTTGGCAAGTGTTCACTGAGTACGTTGTACTCACGCCACGCCCTGCATGTTATTTCTAAAACATGCAGGTTAGTTTGGATGAGGAGGTTGCGACGTGCTTGAGTGGCTCGTTGTTAAAATAAATCATTTTGAAAGTTTAGTTTGAGGTTATGTGTCTTCATGCATATAGCCTTGGGATTTGAAGTCAATTGTTTAAATTCCGCTGCAACACTGTTATTTGATATGTTTGACTGCATGCTCGAATCTTGGACACAACAAACCCGTATGTTCAAACAAACCTTAAATCCTTTCTGAATTCCGTTTTCAAACCTTTATAAAATCTTCTAACGTTTCCTCGAATTCACTTAACCACTATTTGGTTATTGAAACTAAAAGATGGTCCACTTCTAAATGCAAATACTTGTTGATCACCAAACCTAATTCCTTTGTTGGATTTGATATTTAACTTTGTTTAGGTATTCATTCATTGGAGAATAATTGATTAAAAATTCACCTTATTGCAATTACGAATTCATTGTTGAATTAAAATCTTATTCACCGAACATGTTTATTGAGTAAAATTTAGTTATTCCATCTCACTGTCCCTTGCATTCTAGTCGTTTCAATACCCTAGAAGTCGGGTTGTGACAATATAACTACATACTCTCAATTATTTTTGTTGAACTTTTCTACGTACCGTTGAATTATAATATATCAATAAATCTTTTGTACAATCAAAGCAAATACAAAGCCCAATATATTCTTAAATATCTCAAGTAACCAATTACGTTTTTGCAAATAATTCATTAATATTAGTAACGTAAACACATTTTCATGTATTAAGGTATATATATATGATGGTCCCGATACGAGTTCTGGTGTATGGGGGGGGGGGGGGGAATACACCAGATAAAACTTTTTAAAAACAACCCCCTAAAAATAACACAACCGAGTAATGCAACTCAGTTGGAATCACAACCGAGTAAGAAACACTCAGCTGGAAGTGAAGTGCTGTGCGGAATGTGGTGGAAATTAACTCGTATAAACATCAACTCACGCTTGAGTGCAAGGTTGGTCAATAACCAATACAGTTGATATGGAAGAATGCAGTTTGTATGCAGGTTAGTTGGTCAGTTGAATATGCAATAAGATAACTAAAAAATAAACACAACACACAAAGATTTACGTGGTTCGGAGATAACTCCTACTTCCACGGGGAGTTGTGAGTTCACACAACTCAGTCCAAGTTCTTCTGGACAAACCACAAAACTTACGCGGGCTTTGCAACCGTTGAGATAAGTTTACGGGTACTTATCAACCTTACAGATTAGTTTACGGGTACTAATCAACCTATCTACTCAGTTGCGGAAAGAGTAGGGTCCTAATAACCTTTTCAGGTGTATGAAAGTGTGGGGTTCCAACTAATAGCTCGAACAAGAAGTGAGCTATGATCAAACACTCTACGAACTCTCAACTAGTGATGTTCTCAAGGTTGGATCAAAAGACACTAAGACAGAATCTAACACTCTAGAACTCTCAACTAATGATGTTCTAAGAGATTGAATGCAGTTCAGCTCGTGTGAAGTATTTGGTTCTTTCTTTTGCTCTTTGGCCTCTTCTCGCACTTGTCTGTCTCGTGTTTCCCGTAGTCTTGGTGAATGAATGAAGGCCTCTATTTATAGGCGGAGAGAATCAACTAGTCGTTGAAAGAGCTGTTGATCTCTGTTCTTTGAAAGCGATGGCTTGTCTCTCATCTCTGCAGACTTTCCGGATTTGGCAACTGCGTGCTTCTGCTTTCCATCTGAGACAGCCTTGTGTTGGGCCAAATGAGGTAATGACAGAGAGTCAAACCTTCACGTGACTTCCTTATTTGAATTTCAAATCTCAACATTGGTCTTTCAACAATGGATGGTCGGTTGAGAGTTTCGATCTTCATCTGACTTGTTCTTCAGCTGATGTTCTATCTGAATGCTAACAGTTGAACTCTCAGCTGATTTGAACTTCAAGCTGTTGATCTAACTGATTGAGTCCTACAACTGATGTTCCATCTTGAACGCTCAGTTATCCTTCTTGTATCTGACTCTGATCAGTTGGCTTCGAACGCTTAGTTGTCTTCCTTACAACTAATGTTCTATCTCTTGAACGCTCAGTTGTCTTTAACATTCAGTTGTCTTTAATTACATCTGATGTTCTCTCCGAGTGATGCCTTGTTGTCGTCTTCAGCTGGAGACCTGTAAAGATAAAATCTCAACATTGCTCAAACAGCGAGCCTAACTACTAACATTAGGATCTAGCAACATCTACTCGGTTGGGGTCAGTTGGTTTTGGAATCAATCAAAACTTTTATAAATTTTCCAACAATATAAATTCTAAACTAGATTATTAATCAGAAAGAAGTAATTAAAGAAACTAAAACTACAAATAAAATATTGAACAACAAATGAGAGTGTTGTTTATATAAAAGAAATGAAAACAGTTAATGAAAAAAAAAAGTTATCTACTCAAGGTATTAGTCTACCTGAATGACATAAATAAATAATGATTTTGTAAATTAATTGGAAACTATAGATTTTTATCTAAAACATTCAATAAAAATACTAAGAATAATAAATATAATAATTTCAATAATCTTATTAATTAATTAATTTCCGTCGTTTTCGATAAGTTACACATTAGTTAATGAATAATAACTAGGGATGTCAATCATGCCAACTCGCTCCATTTTGGCTCAGTTCGATCTATTGGATTGTCAAGCTATTCGATTCGAGTTAAATCGGGGTATTTTTGTGTGTTAGAAATTTTCGAGTATAACCTTAAACATTCAGTTTTCGGGTTAGCCTGTCAGACCAACCCTCTCAACTTTCAAGTTAGCCAATCAGACCAACCATCTTGATTTTTGGAATAGTTGAAACTGCCGGGCCATTCGAGTTGAAAATTCTTTTTAATACAAATATCCGATCCTAACCTTTCATTTTATTTGTCGTTGATTTTTGGCTAAACTGACATTTCTAATAATAATAATAATAATCATGCTAGCAGCAGTTTATATAGAATACTTCGAATTATTTTTCCTCAAAAAAGAAAAAGGATTATCTAAGTTTTGCTTGAATGACCAAAATAACCTCAAAACGTCCTCTCTATAAAAAGCACTTGTCTGAATGTAGTACAAAAGTGTATTTATAGACAGCTGAAATACCATTTTATCCAATGTAAAAGACCACTTTAACCCTACGAAACATATTTCTGCTACTCAATTGGAAAAGAGAAGTGGAGTATCTAAAGAGATAACGAGATTGGACAGTTACCGGAGCAAAAACTCCACGCTGTCGAGTTCAGATGACGACACGTGTATGCCACAATTATTTTTAATATATAGACAAAAACGTCTGTTTCATTAAATATTTATTGAGTTTTCAATTTTCCATCGTGATAATGAATTTGAAATCAAAAAATTGTACACCTCTCTAATGATTACTGTTGTTTGTCAGGAGTGACATATCATGTACAATCGCTATAGGCATTAAAATTGATGGGGATAAAAGATAGTCTTAAAGTCGTGATGAAAATGAAATATTAATGTTTCTAGAATAGGCCATAATTATTGTATGTAAATAAAAGTGCTTTGACATGCATTATGAGCCAAAATTCAATCTTTCAATTTGGATATTGCCAAGAGATTGAAATAGTACGGTATAAATTAAAAATGAATATGATAGCAAAAACTACTATTTTAAGTATAAATTTAAGTTTTTAATGTGTATAGGACACTATGTTTTAAGTAATTTAATTAAATTTAGTGTATATGGCCTTCTATTATCATTTTCTTGTTTCTTTATTTATTTTCTCTTTCATTCTCTATTTCATCTTCTCCATCCCCACATTCTTCTTATCCTCCCCACCACCGCCATCATTATCTTCATTTATATGAAACGAGTTAATAGCTTGATTAATTTAATATCATTCTTACACCTTTTTTGTAATTTTCACATGGCCATTCATACCCAATTAATTAAAACAACTTCTCAATAATAATTTATAAATTTTCACATCATTTAAATTTTCAGACTAGACCAATTCGACAACACGATCGCCTACTCAATACATCTTCCATTTTGGTGTGAAAGAACAAATTGCACAAAATAGTAGTCTTTTAACTGCAGCGATTTCAAAGTGACATAAAAATTGCAAATCACTGTATAAATGGGTTCAATCTGATAATTAATCCTTCTATGGAATATATTCAATAAAATGTCCCTCGCCCATAATAAAACATTCGAACCTAGATTTGAAATTCAATAGTTGGTTAATATATATGTTCCATGTTTAGAACCCTCTTTTTCTTAACTAGCTAGGTAATCTATATCTATGCGTACCTATTATAAAAGAGCCTTGTTTACAAAATTTAGTTTACCTATTATATCCTTATTATATGGCTTAATTAAGGGTAACAATGTAATATCAAATTATTATTATTATTAGAACTATAGTAGTTATTATTATATGGAAAAGATAAAACCCTTCGAGCATTGTCTATACTTATTATAAAATAGTCTTGTTTACAAAATTTGATTTACCTATTATGTTCCTATTATAAATTTAATTTAAAAGTAATAATATAATATCATATTATTATTATTACTATTATTATTCCTCATGAATGATATAGTAGTACAATTTCAGTTACATCACAATTCTTAAATTATTATAATATTATTATTATTGTCCGCCATAGTTAACATCAGTTTTTATATTATTATTGTATATAAACTCTATCCCTACGAGTATTATCTATACTTATTATAAAAGAGATTTGTTTACAAAATTTGATTTACTTATTACTATGTCCCTATTATAAATTTAATTTAAAAGTAATAATATAAAATCATATTATTATTATTACTATTATTATTCCTCATAAATGATATAATAGTACAATTTCAGTTACATCACAATTCTTAAATTATTATAATATTATTATTATTGTCCGTCATAGTCAGCATCAGTTTTTATATTACTATTGTATATAAACTCTATCCCTTGTTTAGTTTTCAAGTTTTGAGATTCTTCATGTATCCACCAAAATAATTAAGGATAAAAAGAAAAGGTTACTTCCTAATACAATATTTTACAGTTGTGACTTATTTTGAAGAGCAGAAATTTGTTATATCCACTTACTATATGTTAAAATTTGTTATATTCATTTGTTGGAAAATAAATTAGTTATGTCCAATATTACATAAATATCCTTAGAATAATTGGAAGCTGACAAAAAAGTATCACTTCAGTTGCTTTGTTCAGCGAAAACATGGGGAAGTGGCCGTGTGTTGCATGAGAAATTGGAAAAACATATATTTTGTTGACTACTTTATGAATTAATTAGGATAGATTTGAGAGGTAGGTGAGAGAAGAGTTAAAACCCTAATCTCGCCCACAAGTTCCTGTTAAACTGAAATCCTAATGCTGCTAGTTAATGTAATTTTTATTATTAGTTTTTTTTTCGTTATTTAGTTAATGTAATTTGATCATTAATTTTTTATTTCATTGATCATTAGTATTATAGTAGGAAAAAAAATACATTTACCATCTCAGAACAACTATATAAATTGAATAATCAAAGATCCCGCTCGAGTTATATAGATCCCACTCGAGCGGGATCTCATAATATTCAAACAAATTTCTAGCGGGATTTTTTATACACGAGTGGAATTTCAAAATCGTAAACCCAAATATATTTTTTTTGTGAAATTTATAATATATATATATATATCTTAAGTTACGATTTTTTAATCGTATAAACCATTCATTTTTTAAATTTGATTAAATTTAATATATTGGTAATAAAAAATACATTTTCCAACTCCAATAAATTATATAAATTCAATAGATAAAGATCCCGCTCGAGTTACATAGATCCCACTCTCATAATAATTAACATAAATCCAAGCGGGATCTTTTGTAAACTAGTGGGATTTAAAAAATTTAAACCAAAATAAATTTTGTTTTGAAATTTATCATATATCAATTAAGTTACGATTTTTTAATCGTATAAGCCATTCATTTTTTGAATTTGATTAAATTTGATATAATTGTAATAAAAAAATACATTTTCCAACTTCAATAAACTATATAAATTCAATAGTTAAAGATCTCGCTCGAGTTACGTAGATCCCGCTCGAGCGAGATCTCATAAGAATTAACATACTTTCAAGCGGGATCTTTTGAAAACGAGTGAGATTTAAAAATTTGAAACCAAAATATATATTTTTTTGAAATTTATCATATATATATTAAGTTACAAATTTTTTAATAGTATAAGCCATTATTTTTCAAAAATTTTATCATATAAAAAAATCATATCACATGTGAATAGTATATGTATCACATGTGAATAGTATATAACATATCAAAACAAAACGTCTAACATTTAATTGAGGGGAATTGAACCCTTGACTCCTTTTTTATTTTTTTTAACGTTACATGGTAAGAGAGGGCATTACATTAGGGGAGGTGAGAGAGGGGGGGTGGGAGATCAAAACCCTAGATCTCGCCCCTCTATATAAGTATTGAATCCGCCCACATATCCCGCAGCCCTCATGAACTAAAAAAATACAAAATTCCATTTGAGTTTAGGGAGCCCTCATGAATTAAAAAAAATACAAAATTCCATTCGAGTTTAGGAAGGATCATCCGTTCGATTGTTGGAGCAGGATTTCCATCCGTTCGATTGTTGGAGCGAGATTTCATTCCTTCGATACAATATGTCCGGAGAGGTTAGTAATTTATTTATATTGATTTTATTCGTAGTTTTCTCCTTGTACAAATTTTAGTCGAAGCATTAATATTAGAAAATTTAGTCGAAGTTTCTCCTTGTAAATAAAAATAAATAAAGTAATGTTAGTTTTAGAATTTTAGTCGAGTTTCTCCTTGTAAATAAAAATAAACAAACTAATGTTAGTTTTAAAATTTTAGTCGAAGAATTTATTAGTTGACATATTAGTTTCGATTTTGGGTGTAGAAAATTAGGAATAGGTTATCTAGGTTTATAAACTATCTCACATTAATATATTATTAGATCTCGCTCGTAAGGAACAATTTTCCGCTCGGATGTAATGTAGATCCCGCTTGGACGGGATTTTGTATTTCTCCGAGCGGGATCTTATTAGTTTAGGTTGAATTTTTTTAACAATGTAGTTATTTTGAATTTCAGTCGAAATATTTGTTTGTTAATGTATTACTTATGATTTTGTGTGTAGAAATTTAATAATTTGTGTTCTAGATTTATAAATTATGCCAAATTAATAAAAAATTAAATCCCACTAGTAATAAGAAGATCCCGCTTGATCGGGATTTTCTATGGGACCCCAATGTCCGAGCGGGATCTTTGTTTTTCTAGGATGACATTAATTAAAAATTAACGATGTATAATTATTTTGTATTTTAGTCGAAGAATTTGGTGGTTTAAAAAATTAGTTTCCATTTGTGTAGAAAATTGTAAATTCGCTTTATTTTTTAAATTATGCATATTTTTTCACGTAATTGGCATATACATTTTTATTGCTCTATATATCGAGTTATGATCACATGATGTTTGACTTGGATAAAATATAAAAGATTATTTGTGGATTGTAAAAACATGCGTATTTTTTTGTAATGAATTGTTATTTGTGGATTATTTTAAATAAAAAGATGCATATTTTTTTTGGATTATCTTTCGAATTATTTTCTATTTTATTTGTAATGAATTGATATTTTGATTTTGTGCACAGATTACATACAAGAGGTCCGACTCTATTAACCGTGGTTCGATCATTAGCACATATTACAGGATTAGTGTTTTGGATGATGTTAGAAGGATTTTGTATGAGGTCGGTGGTCAAGAATTGGTCGATAGATTTATAAATGGCTGCTTTGGGCATTTTGTCAATTGGGATTCAGAACATAAATGCGCGATGGTTGTGCATCACGTGCTGTCACGCGAGATCAACTATCCAGGTTCTCAGCCTCATGAGATGTGGTTTCATATCAACGGCATAAACCTCTATTTTTCATATGAAGAATATGCCTTGGTGACTGGTCTGAACTTTGGCGAGTCCAGCTTTAATCCGGCGGATGACCACGATTTACGGAATGTGGAGGTTTATCGACGGTTTTGTAACGGTATGCTTATCACTGGGAATGACTTACTGAGTCGATTTAAGAACACGCGGGCTCCCATCACAGATCGAAATAGTGATCCAAGTGTTGATTTGTACCTCCGCGCGGCCACGTTTTAGTGGCGTACACGGTAGTACTTGGTAGAGACGTGAAGAAAATTGTTCCGCAGTGGATTTGGAAATTGGTTGATGATTTGAATTTGTTCACTAATTTTCCATGGGGAGCATATTCATACTTGAATATGAAGCACTACATCACCAATGTGCAAAATACAAAGAAATATCACTTCTATGGTGCAGTGTGAGCTTTTCATGTGTGGTCTCTAGAAGTCATGCCAGATTTAGCGGAAGCAGTTGGGAGACTTGATGACCCGACCGGGACTCCCAGATGCATTAAATGGAGGTTTAGAAGCAGACCTACAACGGATCTTGAACCAATTTTTTCTTTACTGGTAAGAAATTACTTTTTAGATCTCTTAAATCTTTGTTCTTAGTAATTTTGCTAATGTCACTCGAATGGGATCTCAAAAAATATCGAGTGGGATCTTATGTTTTTGCTAATGTCACCGAGTGGGATCTTTGTTTATTTGATATATCATGAATTTTTAAGTATTTTAGTATAAATTATATATTTTTCCTCCTTTATTTCATATAGTATCGAAAATATTCAGCTTACACAAATATATTTGAGAATTTTATTAATTGGATATGCCCTAGTCAACTAATTATCTAATTATTGACCATTTTTGCTAACTTCCATGCGCTGACATCACAATTATTTCGGTTAATGAGTGTCAAAAGTGATAAGCAGTCAACTCTTATACAATGTGTAAGAGATATAATATAAAAAATACAACATCAAGAGTAAATTGGTCTCTTCATACCAAACATGAACATAACTAATTTATTTTCTCACAGGCGTACATAACTAATTTTGAAAAAGTGAAAATGGATATATTTCACAATTGAGACTATTCAGAAACTAAAGGGTATTCATGAATCAATCATTATTCTTTATAATTTACAATTGTTTGGTTCATATTCGTATTAGTAGAAATGTAACCTTTAGTTTTAATAAATCGCGAAAATTGAAATAAAAAATAAATTTTAATCTATTTTTTATCTATCATATATCAAATCGATTTTTTTCATAATCTTTCACTTAAGTTCCATTTTGCATATTTTATCTTGAAAGAACTTGCATGGAAATCACAAAAAAATAACTATTGGTTAGAATTTCGCATTCTGAAATTTATGTAAATAAAAATCAATTTTAACTCTCTTATTTTAAACATATTATTTAAAAAAAAATAGTATTACACAATAGTCCTTAAATTATGAAAATAAGAGAAATATAATTGGCATATCCAAACATAATGGTACAGATGTGCTTATGCTATACATGTCTCTTGATAGCCCCCTTATTTAAAAAATAATAATAAATATTAATAAAATTACTAATTTACCTCTATAACTTTCAAAATTAAATTACGAATAAAAAAAAATCTTCATTAGTATAGCCCCAATTTTTTTGGAAAGAAAATTATGCTAACAAATATATAGCCCCAACGTCGCCAGCAGGCGGGAATCGTAGCTTTGGCGGCATCACAATCTATGCTCGATCCAATTAGATCATGTATTAATCTTCGTAAACAACATGTGATTTTTGGATAATTTTGTGGTTTTCTTTTCAATTCAATTGCAATGGAATTTTATTAGTTCCTCCGTTCACGATATGGTTGTCACGTTGTGGACAACACGAGTTTTAAGAAATGGTGGGGAGTAAGGGATAACAGTGTGTATTGTTGTGAGTGGAGTAAGGATCCCACTAGCTATATGCGAGTGGAGTAGTGAGAAATATAAAGTTAAATATAATGTATTATGTGAATTCTATTACTATAAATGAAAGTGACAACCATATCGTGGACGGACCTAAATAGAAAAAATGACAATTATATCATAAAGAGAGAGAGTACAAAAATAAATCTCATGAAAAAGTTATAATTATTGAAAATGGTGCTTTTAAGACTTTTCGAGAAGTACCCGTTTGGGGTTGATGAAAGTGTGTTGCTTAAAAAAACTCACACAAGTAATTTACATCTATTTGTTATATTTATTGCTTATTGGCTACAAATTTGAAGGGGTTCATGATTTGAGATATGAATTTGAAGTGAGAATTCGGAAAATTAGATGAATTGGGCTATGGGCATCAGATGATTCTTAGAAACTAATGAACTTTATGATGGGAAAACTTGGATAAATTTGTTGAAAGGATGCTCATTTGCATTTTCTTCCCTTCAAATTCTTCTGGGCTTCATGTTCATGATTTTGTGGGAGCAAATATGTTGAATCCTAATTTTTCATATTTCTAGGATTATCACTTATTAAGAATATAAAATTTGTGGCTATAGCAGTAAATTAGTACATTTATTAATATTTTATTATTTATTAACAAATTTAGGGTCTATGTTTAAAATTATCCAAATCAAAATCTTACTCTTATAATTCTATATTAGGTCATGTTTGGTAGCCTAGATTAGATTCATATTGAATACATAGTCGACATATATGACTACTTTTTCGGTAGGATATGTCAAAGCCCTAGATTACATACACTACTATTCCTCTTTAGCATACACAACTCACTCCACCTTAAGATACATATCCTCACTTCAATAGTATCACAAAATAAGGATTGAAAAGACAAAATCATCCATCCCACTCTTCTTCATCTACTCTTCGGTTTATGAAACCATTGTTATCCACCATTCTCCTATTATTATTATTATTATTATTATTATTATTATTATTATTATTATTATTATTATTATTATTATTATTATTATTATTATTATTACTCGATAGATGTTGATATCTTCTATTATTATATAAACGAAAACGACTCTTCATTAAAAAAATCCTATGTGGCACCTTCATATGCCTCCATTCTTATTTTTCTCAATTCTCCAATTTTTGGAATTAAAAATCAATAATTATTATATCTATATTCTACTATATATATTATGACATGGAAACAAAATCTGAATAAGATCAAATCTTCAAAATCAACATCTATCATATTTTAATATTATAAACCTAACACACAATTAAAGGGAAAAATACACGAGTCATTTTAACTAATTTTATAATCTATTCCTAAAATCAAATTAAAAAAATATAGTACACAACTTTTATTAAATTAGTGCAATAATCATAATTATTATCATTATCATTATATCCCTCCAAGTTCCTCTCCAATTTTTTTAATTAAAAAACAATACTTTCATATATTTATACTATAATCATCATCATTATAATTATATAATATTTATTTATTTATTTATTTATTTATTTATATTACTAAAAGGAAAACGATTCTTGCTTTGACAAAATCCTACGTAGCACCCATATTAATCCTTCATTCATATTTATCTAAATTCTCAATTTTTTGAATTTTTAAATGTGAAGTAATAGATTTTAAATACCTACTAAAATCTTGTGTCCCACATCGTTTTTCAATAAAACTTCACATATTGAAAAGTTTATAAATACCTAGAATTAATATGTATTTACTCATCTTTAGCACCACCAACTTTTTTTTGGCCAATTTATTTATTATTAGTTGGTTGAATAAATACCTATATATTTATAGTTTAATTTAATTTAATTTGACTAATTTATTAGTTGGCCGAATAAATAATTATTTTTTTATGTATTTTTTAAAATCTAGAATCATCCATCAATTAATTTTCATTTTGTAGTTGGATTTCCAGCTTTGCATAATTCATAAATATAATTAATTAGCGAATATTATTATACGGTTAAGGACAAAAATGAACAGTACAATCAATTTTTTTAATTAAATTTTGGAACTATATAAATTCTAAACGGATTTCATAAATTACGAACTTATAAATCAAAACCGTGGTCAACGGGCCGATTCCGACCCGGAAACGTGACGGCAAACGGGTCAATTCCCAATTGACAGGTACCTCAACTCAAGAATATTTTTCATGTGAGAACAAATAGTACAATAAACTTGTTATTAATTTTGGGTATGTGTAAATTTTAAACGAATTTTATAAATTACGCACTTATAAATTAGAACAGTGGTCAATAGGCCGGTCCAGGGTTTCGGCCGAAACTGTGGCGGTAGACGGGCCAATTCCCAACTGAAATATTGCTATACAATTTTTTTTTTTATAAAGGAACACAAATAAATAGTTTTTTAATTGGGTTTAAGTACAAATATTTAAATTTCAAATAGTTGGAAAACGTCGAATGTGTAGGAAAATTGGCAGAAAAATTATTATCGGTTTGTCAACGGACCAGTTCCGACCCATAATTATGCGCGTAGAAAAGTCAATTCACTATCGGTAGGACAATTTTTTTGTTTTTAGAATTTTATGTTGAACACATAAAATTCAGAATATTTAGGGTCACCTTCATTCTTATTGTCAATCTTCAAATTTTTTTTTACACAAGACAATATCTCTGATAAGTACTTAAATAGTTTTTGTCCACATCAGTTTTGAGAGTAAAGAGAGCTTTGAAAATTATTTATAATAATTGGTACTATTACTTACAAAAATAAAAAAATAATTTACAAATAATATCTTTTTTATACTATCACATATTAAAATTTTATTAAATAATAATTTAAAATCGACGGGCTACACACCAGTTAATTACTGAAACTAAAAAGATGAGAGTAGGAGAACGATGACGGACTACTACCATTCTTAATTATGACCAAATATGGGGCATGAGTCCACCAACTCAAAATAAAAATAAATATATGAGGTTCCATAAATTGTATTTATTTATTTATTTATATCAATTTCTTTTGTATTCTCTTTTTCAATCTCTTCAGGAGTAATAAAACTATGTGATTAAGTTATTTTTATGGAGATAATGGTAGAATTTTATTAGTAGAAGAATGAAAGAAAAATAAGACATTTGTAAAGATTAATTGAAATAAACTTGTTTATAGTAATATTTGATTTTATAATGGACAAGGTATATAATTTATTATTTGTTTACTTGGGGAAGGGGGAGCGGTGAGGTTTGGACTGTAGACATTATTGCTTACAGTCTGAAGTCTGCACCGCTTGAATGTCCCCTTGAGGTCTTCAAATATATATTTATACAACACAATTCACTTTATCCGACCATAATAATATGTTGAAAAGTGTTGAAAGGCTTTCAATTTTAATCAGGTATCTAATGATTAAATAATTAGGATATAGCTTAATCAATTTTAAATTGAATGGTGTATCAAATAAATAAGAATTACAATAACATAATTGTAATTATATTATCGATAATTAGTTCAATAATTGGCATAAAAGGTTTTAGTCGATTAGTGGTCAAAAGTATACTACAACCTTTTAACATTTTCAAAGTTTGTTAATAGGTTTGGGTTTATTGTTGAGCTTCAAATATTTCAACAATTTCTTAAAGTTGACATTTTTTTTTAAATAAAATTATGTTGATGCTATAAATCGAAAAAAGTGCTCAAAGTTAGAGCCTCAAATTACGAATTACCCTTATTTTATCAATAACATAGTTGCCTTTGGTTTTACTCTTTTTTATAATTTCACAATAATTCAATAGTACATTTTTACTAATTTTTTGGCAATGATTATCTTTAGGCCTTGGCAAATTAATTTCAATCCATCTATTTTGTATCTTGATTTATATATAATCTTAACGTTCACAAAACAATAAAAAAATCGTTACATGAATAAATTAACATCATTTTGAATGTTGAATTGATAATATATAATTAGACAAATAAAAAATACATAATTGTCATCTTTATTTAAAAAGAAAAGATAATACGTGCAGCACACGTTGTCTCTGCTAGTGTAAATAAAAGTACGTTCTCATTAAATAAATAAATATAAAGGCAAGCGCATATAATTCTTATAAATTGAAAAGTTCAGTTTTAAGATAAAAGAACTTTTTTGTTTTGAACGAATAAGATAAAGAATTTGAATGCAATTAGTTACCAATTCTACGATTTAAAAACCAATCAGTTTTTGGAATTGCATTCTTACATTTAAGCATATAAATTTAGGGTTGTAAATTAACAGAGCTACTTGGTGATCAATTTAGACAAAGTTACTCCCTCCGTCTAATGAACTTGTCTTATTACTGTTCGGAGCGGTTATTAAGAAGATGGGTAAAACGATAGAAAATGGATCGATAATTTCAATAATTTTTGAAGAATTAATTGTTTCCACATTTGAAAACTTGACAAATTAAATGGGATTGTTCAAAAAGAAAAGAGAGACAAGTTCAGTGGGACAAAGGGATCAAGCTCGACAACAAATATTTAATCGAGTCGAGCTCGAGCAAGCTAGCATTATGCTCGTTTAAGCCCATATTTCTCCTTGCACCGTATATATATATATATATATATATATATATATATATATATATATATATAAATATATGTTGGTTCCGGTACAAAATATTTTTCCCATAAAAAATTAAAATAATGAATTTTATATATTAAAATAATGCATTTTGTGTATTATTACAATGCATCCTCATAATAATGTATTTTTGGATTACTACAATGCATTGTTATGATAATGCATTCCGTGTTCAGTTATAATGCATCGATCAATCTCAATCGTAGATCTACAAAGATTAATGATCCAGATTACTTCTCATTTCTTACGGGAAAATAAATTTACGTATGATATTCTATATATATATAATAATAAAGAAGGAAATTAGTACAAACAATCTTAATCAACTAAAACTTGAGACAAAACGTTATTCTTAGAATATTATACTACAAATTACACCCATAATAACTTTAAACCTCCAAATATTCCACCATTTTAAAACAAATCATCCAATTAAGTTGAGGACGCGTGTTAGATTTAGATACGTAATGAAATAATTAATTAATTATACAGTACATAACTCTATAGTTTAATAACTTTAATCCAAAGTAGTCAACGTTTGGTATCTAACACCCAAATATTATACTGTTGTAGCTAAAAAAACCCAACTATACAATCACCAAAATGAAATTGACACTGCCGCCATAAGCGATGATTTATCCTTCTAAACACGCCACTTTTCAAGAGCCGATTGTTTTGTATCCACTTAAGAAACATTAAACTCAACCATGATTAAGTTAATTAACCAGAGGGTTGACTACTAATTGTGGATTAGGGAGGAGAGCTGGCTATGTGGGTCCTATCTCTTGGCTCCAGCGTGTAACATGAAGTGAGATATCAACACGTGGCTGGGACCGATTGGTTTTGATGGAAAACTTTGGTAATTATATTAGTATGATAGTCATACACTATTATATTTATAGTTGTATAGTCGCTGCTAGAATCAGGCAATCAGCTTGAGATAATGCTTTCTGGAGTTGCTCTAAGAACTTGGAAAAATTCAAATTCAAACTTACTGAAACGATTGACCATTTTATTATAACTTGCCCAACTTTTGTTATGATAATTAAATATTATAATAACATTTATATCTGTCACCAATTCTATTATATGTATATATATGAATATGATATGTTCTTTAGTCTCTCCATCCGGCCTAATAAATGTTCCAACTTCCAATCAACTGGGAAAAATAGTACTAACAGTATCCTCCTCATGAATTGTAGAGTGAAATAATGTCAAACCTTGTAGTTTACTCTTCTCATCAATACACATTCTTCACATTTTATGTTTTATATACAATATCTAGGAATAAAGAGAATAAATTTGTCCATTACTTTGGCTTGCGAGTTTTGTCGCTAGAAATTTATTAGAAATCAAATGAATTACTCAAACTAAACATTTTGGAAGTATCTATGGTGGAGTGAGTATTGTTGTGAGGAATATTTTAAGTTAGATATTATCAATACCTTTTAGATCAAGCATATCACACCACATTATTTTAGTACATGGTTTACCTTTAATACGTGGTTGCATGTTATTGCACTAGAGCAAAGAATTTATTTCATATGCACACCTCAAATAATACGAGTTATCCTTGTAGTAAACAAAGAATATATCAAATTAAGTGATTGATTAAAATTAACATAAAAATGCAGAAAAAAAGGAGTTACCTTAAGCAGACGGGGGTATTTCAATTATGGGTATATGGCAAGTAACTAGTTACGAAATTGTGATCACAACATAAATACTGTAGACTTTTTCAGTTATGAAGATGGTAAAATATGATGAAAATGAGAACCACTGATCAGAAGCTGTGGATCATTGGCCTTGACCAACATCACTCGTTGTATGTAATAAATATTTATTACTAGTTATCAACAACTATGTTTAAAATATATTTTCAACTCTAATCTAGTTCATGTTACATGTTGGGATGAATTGGTTATTTCCGAAACTTTGAATTAGATTTGGCGATAATCCAATGTCTAATAATTAAATAATATTTCAAATTTTTCATAAGGTGCAATTAGGCCCATACGTGGCTTATTGGAAATAAGAAATATAACCAGCTCCTCTTGTTTGGGACATATGGATGACAACTAGCCACATTTTGTAGCTCACTATTTTCTTTATATATTTGACTTTATGTGTCACATAGAATAAATTGATTTATGGTGCTCTAAAGTTGTGATTCTACTTTTGCGGTTGTCGTGTTTAATATGATTTAATTTATTTGGTCTTTCTGTTTTAAAAGAAGATTGAGAAGCACAAATTGAGGTTCATGGAAAATTAGAACAATATTAATGATGATGAAACTTATAATTATACTTAGATAAAGCTATTTTTTCCTTAATTCTTAAAATTTTGCTCTATCCTTTATCATTTTTTTGATATCGTGAAAACTCAGAGTTGCTACCTTTAGTGCGCCACGGGGTAAACCCTCGTCCTTGTATAGTAGCTTGCAAATCACACATGACAGGTTAGTCACATTTTTCAAGAACATGTGTAATGAGCTCGATATATAGAGAATTAATTGGGTTTGAATCAAAACCTTATTGTGTAGGTCACCTAGGGCTTTTCTATATGATCAAGCCTTTGTTATATTAATGGAGTAAAAAAATATACAAAACTGGCCTATGTTAAAAATATTACTTCGGAATGGTAAATACACGCTACACGATGCGAGTTTTAAAGGTCAAGTCGTGTAATCGTGTATTGTCGATCTACTCATATAAAATACCAAGTAAATATGGTCATATATATTATAAATCTTAATTGACTTAACTAACTCTAATTAACAATTATAAAAGTTAACTAAAACATAATAATAAATTGAAATTGGAGAAAAAAGATTTAAAAAGTAGTAGTAGGATATATTATTGCCGCATAGACCTCAAAATTAGCACTTGAAATAGAGAGATCCTCCAGTTTTATCAAGAGCCCAGAAGAAATGAATAATAAAGTCAAGAGGCAAGACAAACAGGCTCATTTCGTCGAGACAAAGCCCAAAATAAAACCAATAAATGAATAACAATAACAATAACAATAAAACCCAATACCGAATAATAACAGCAAAAAGAACAAAAATTTATTTGAATGGCCCATGCAGGGGTCGAACCTGCGACCTTGGCGTTATTAGCACCACGCTCTAACCAACTGAGCTAATGGGCCACTTTAGATGTAATCTTCTTAATAATTATTATAACTACTAACTTTTAAGCATCTTTTTACAAACATAATATGAAAATATGATTAAGAATTTTATTGAACTTTTTCGTGTATTTAATCAAATATTTAGCTTGAGTTATGGTCCATGATGGATTACTTGGTCCGTGATCTTATTCCACTTATTAAGTGAAAATTTATCTCTTCCAAATTATGGGTGATTATTAATTAACCATACAATCCATCTAAAATGATTCAAATAGTGCAAACCCATGCTATCTTGTTTAATCAATCACGTTCTTTAAACCAATCAATGAGTTATGTGTAATAAAATAAGGTAATATGTATCCGCTACTCTAGTTATGATTGAGTGAGCTATGCTAGGTTTTAAAAGAGGGTGCTATAAATATGGTCAATTTATGTGGGGCTATAAAATGTTGTTGATGAACTTGAAGGAAGAAGGCCTGGATTTTGGATTCAGTTAGTGTCTCGAACTTGATCTGTTTAATATCACTAATTTTTAGCAGTAATATTCTTTAGGGTTAATTGTCTGTAAATCAGAAACGTTTTAGCAAATTCTGTATTGCATCAATTTTTAAGATTGTAATATTAAAAATCAAAACGTTTCAATTTGTCTCAATTTAACCACGCAAATCGATTTCCTCCAATTTAAAATATATGTGACACTCCACATTGCCACGCTGTACACACCGAACGGCGAACGAGAGGTTAATCTCACATTCTGAGGTTAATAGAAGCTACCAGTTGCTCATGCCCAACCATTTTTGCTCGCATTCAAAATATTCAACCTACAAATTGAAATCAAAAGCAATGCAACACTAATCGATCACCTAAAGATGGACCGACACTAACCCATACACCCCTCTTGCAGATTTATCGCCATTACTTCCCTTCGATTTGCCCTAATGAAATGAGTGAAAGAGGAAAAAATTGGGATATAAGTTAAATGAGGAGAAACAACGTCGTTTTAGGTGTGTTTCGGTTAATTGGAAACGACGTCGTTCTCGTTCGCCGTCTGGTGTGTACAGCATGACAACGGAGAGTGCCACGTAGATTTTAAATTAGGAGAAATCGATCTGCGTGGTTATATTGAGACAAATTGAAATGTTTTGATTTTTAATACTACAATCTTAAAAATTGGTGCAATACCAGAATTCGCTGACATGTTTGAAATATACGGATAATTAACCCTATTCTTTATTTAGTAGCAAGGAAATTCGCACACCTGGAATTGATTAATCTTATTTCCGGTTCACTTTTTAACTTTATGCAAAAAACCATGCATTTAGTTTTAGTCTAATTGAGCTTCAATATTTTAAAAAACATCAATCAATTATGAGTTTCAATGTTAGATGTACATCTAAATCTCAGTTTCAATTTTTACATAGAATTGAAAGATATCATGGGATGTACTACAAATGGAAAACAATTGGAACATTATCGAAATGTTTTAAAAGATAAATCTAAAAGTCGAAAAATTGAATTAATTAGCAATTAAACTCAATAAATTGTACTCCCATATACGGAATCGGGTTTATTAGAACATGTGCTTCTTTCAAGCTCTTGTAATGAGTGTATCGTCGATCTCCATTCCCCTCCTCCTGCTTTCTTGATTACCACCGGGTTAGATAGCCAAATTGGATATTTGACCTCGAATAGGAGTCCCGCCTTCAACCATTGCTGCACCTCATCGTAGATCACCTGATTTCGTTCGGCAGCGAATGTTCTCCTCTTCTGCTTAACTGGGGTGGAGCTCGGGTCGATGTTAAGTTTGTGCGTAATGATATCCGAGGATACCCCTGTCATGTCCGTTGGCGACCAAGCAAAGACGTCTTGATATTCCCTAAGGAGCTGGATTACCTGCAGGCGGGTCTGGGGTCCCCCTGCAAAGCCGACCTTGATCTACTTCGGATAAGGGGACTTGTTCCGCCGAGGTGTCCGAAATCGGCGTCGTCTCTTCCAACTCCTTGGGATACTTTGATTGCTATGCTTGCGGTTGACCTAGAAGAGCAACTTGCATGCACTCCTTGGCCTTTTTCTGGTCGCCTCAGACAGTTAGGATTCCGCCCGAGGTCGGGATCTTCAGTAACAAGTGGTATGACGAGATGATGGCTCTAACCGCATTTAGCCAATCCCGACCTAATATGATGTTGTAGGGGGAGTTCGCTTTGACCACGTAGAAGTGGATTAGTTTGTTAACGCTGGTTGGCGGGCTGCCAATGGCGACGTCAAGCGCGATTATCCCTTCAGGGGAATCTTTGTTTAAAGATTCCTTCGAGGTAGACCCAGGACCCTATACTGCCAGTCGGCAGGCCGTCGAACCAAGCTCGGGCGTAGTCGACCAGCATCTCGGGGAACAGCTTGCACATGTGTTCTTCTTTAAGGCCCTGGTTGTGCATGCTGTACTTGAAACGCGTCAGGAAATTGAGGGGGTCCTCCAACCCATTGTAGGGTGGTATGTTGGGCAATTTGTATGTCGCAGGGAGCTTGACATCAAGCAGTTCGTCAGTGAACGGGCTGATAAGTCAGGTTGGTCCCCTTTCACGTCGGTGTCGATGTTCCTGGGGGCTGAGACTCCTGGAATAGCTCGGACTTCGGCGCCTGTTGGGGCTCCGATGTCGCCTAGGGAAGTGGTGTCGCCTGGGACTCCGACGTGGGCTAGAACTCCGGCGGCGGAGTGGGCTTCGTCGTGTGTCGCGCTTTCCCCTCAGCTCGGGCTCCTGCGTCTTGGAGTGGTGAAGGGTCTTGGGTATAGATTTCCGCGTGGAACTCTCCCCAGCTTCGGGTATAGAGGGCATCCGAGCTGTCGTGAGGAAGCGTTGGAAGCTCTCCTTATTCGCTCTAGCGAATTCAGTTGCGGCATAGGCGGTAGCGAGATCGAAGTTGTTGAGGAAATCATCTCCTTTCTTCGACTCGGGTCCCTTTTGTTTGGATTCGTCGCTCCCTTCGACGAACCCTTTTGGAGTCTCGCTCCTGCGACGCGGGTTTTGTGGTGGATCCTTCCGAGGGATGTCTTCTAGCTCGGGCATCTCCTGGTATGGATCCTCTTCTGCGTGGTGATTATTACGTCCCTCTTTCAAGGTCGAACCGCCTTTATGGCAATTACCCTTATCCGAGGGGTGACTTTCTGCTTCGTTGGGATTCTTATGTTGGCTTTGGGCCTCCCGCACGCTTTGTGACCGCGTTACCATCATTGATCAGCTACCAAAGAACCGTCGATCGAGTTCCCACAGACGGCGCCAATGATAGATCTAGGGTTTGCAAAAGTAACTGAAAATAATAACAATGCGATGACACAAGGATTTACGTGGTTCGATCAATGCGATCTACGTCCACGGGAGGGAATATCTAGCTTTTATTGCTTGAGAGTACAATGAGTATTTGAACGTATTTACACCTCTAATCTAACATCTATATATAGGCCTTGAATTGAGCCCTAATCCTACTAGGATTCTTCATGCATATCCGAATTTCCTTCACAATATGATTCCTTCTTCTCCTAGGTAAGATCTCGTTAGTTGGTCTTCAAGGCAGCTAGTAATTCATCTGGGCCGAACTCCTTGGGCATGTACAGACCCAATTAAGTTGGGCCTCGGATCAGGCCCAAGATGAGGCCGGTCCTATCATTGACAAAACTCTATTTTTTGTAATCTATATTTGCAACTATTCAATATCCCTTGTCAATAATCCCTTCATTTCAAAGGTCAGCAAATTTCGTCATCTGGATTAAAACCCAAATGGATACAATATATATAATATATATAGTAGTATCGCTTTTATAAAAAAATAATAATAATGAAGGGAAATAAAAAACACAACCCGTTTCGAATTAAAAACATAAAAAAAACCCTTTATAGTTTTAATATGAGTGAAGCACCCATATAGCAAAAGCCCCCCTTAGATTACAATAATTGGCAAGCAACATAATATGGTAAAAATATAGCTAAAAATCTGTTTTTGGGACAATTATACCCTTAGTACACTGTAGGAGTTATTTTTGGTTTTCAGCAAAAAAAAAAAAAACGTTTCCTTTCCATTTCCCTCATTTCCCATCTAACATTTTCTCTCTCTAAAAAACTTTCCTCCATTCCTCCATTTCCTCCACCACAAATTTCCTCCATTCCACCACAAAATTTCCTCCATTTCTCTACAACCGCCGTCGACATTCCTCCACTGTCCACCCTCAGCCGTCGCACCACCGCTACCCTAAGCCGTCCATCTATGGCTTCCGATAGTGAACAAACCAGATCTGTGACTCCGTCGTCTGTGGAAGAAGAAGAAGCCGCCGAAGACGAAGAAACCGCCGGATACGAAGAAGCCGCCGGAGACGAAGAAGCCGACGGAGATGAAGAAGGCGGCGGAGAAGAAGAAGAAGGCACCCAAACTGGCGGAGAAGAAGAAGCCACCCATTTCGTTTCATTTCATTTCATTTCATTCCACAGCAGAAATCTTAGATCTAACTGGAAATAATGGTATTTTCATATTTGTTTTTGATGATTTGCAAGTGTTCATATGATTCCTGGTGATTCGTGGTATATTTGGGATGATTTTAGGTCGATTTTACGATTTTTCCCAGATCTGTTCAGATCTGAAATTCGTATGTTTGCTGGAATGTTATGAAATTACAATTTCGTAACATGTTTATGGCAATTTGAATGTTTCGAATACATGTTACGAATTTCATAATTCGCAACATCATATACGGATTTCGTATATAGTGTTACGAATTGTGAAATTCGTAACTAACTGTGCATTTTGATTCATTAATTTGAAGTTACGAAATTACAATTTCGCAACATGTCTGAGGCTTTTTGAATGTTTCGAATCTTAAATTTTTAGGTGTATAATGTTGCGAATTTCACAATTCGTATATAGTGTAGCGAATTGTGAAATTCGTAACTTTCTGTGCATTTTCATTCGTTTATTTGACGTTACGAAATTACAATTTCGCAACATGTTGGAGTCTTTTTAAATGTTGCGAAATTCACAATTCGTAACACAATTCGTATAATAGTGTAGCGAATTGTGAAATTCGTAACTACTTGTACATATTCATTCGTTTATTTAACGTTGCGAAATTACATGTTGGAGTCTTTTTGAATGTTTCGAATCTGAAATTTTTAGGTTTATAATGTTGCAAAATTCACAATTCGTATAATAGTGTTACGAATTGTGAAATTCGTAACTAACTGTGCATTTTGATTCGTTAATTTGAAGTGACGAAATTACAATTTCGCAACATGTTTGAGGCTTTTTGAATGTTTCGAATCTGAAATTTTTAGGTATATAATGTTGTGAATTTCAAAATTCGTAACACAATTCGTATATAGTGTTGCGAATTCTGAAATACTGAATTGGTTTAATTGTTTGCTTATTACAGATAGAATGGATATTCAAGTGGAAGAATCTTGCCGCCAAGCACCACCGGATCATGTTATGTTATGAAATTAGCATTTGTATTGAATATTCTGTAACGATTTTGTCATTTCGTATCACTATGCCTTGACTTTCTGTTAAAATTTTATCATTTCGTATTAGTTCCATGTTACGAATTTTACATTTCGTATCTTGTTTCTCTGTTACGCATTTTACATTTCGTATCAATATGCCTTGTTTCTCTGTTACGAATTTATGATTTCGTATCACTTTGTCATAATTTCATGTTACGATCTTATCAATTCGTATCAGTTTGTCATGATTCCATGTTACGAATTCAATATTTCGAATCAAATGTGTCTTGTTTCTCTATTACCAATTTATGATTTCGTAACACCATGCTACATGATAAAGTAATTACGAAAACAAACAAGTTGTGACACCAAAACAAAATCGTAACAAATCGTATCATTACGAAATCAACAAATAGTAATAAATGAGTTACGAAAATAACAAATCGTAACACAAAAATAATCTTTAATTTGTGTTACGAATTTCATACATTCGTAACATAAGACATTACGAATTCATACAATTCGTAACAACAATATCATCAATCGTTGATTTCTATTACGAAATTAATAAATTCGTAACATAACAGATTACGATTTTGGCATTTCGTATATTATGTTGCGAATTTCAAAATTCGCAACATCAAATACTTAACAATTTCAGTTTCGAAACCTTCAAATAGCTACAAACATGTTACGAAATTGTAATTTCGTAACATGTTATAACCAAAATTCCAAAAATGTGATACGAAAATATGAATTAGCAACAGATTATTCAATACGAATGCTAATTTCATAACATAAAATGCTTCATTTCGAAAATTTCCAATTTTCACAAACATGTTACAAAATTCTACTTTCGTAACTTTAAATAAACGAATCAAAATTCAGAGTTTGTTACGAATTTCACAATTCGTAACACTATATACGAAATTCGTATATTATGTTGCGAATTTCAAAATTCGCAACAACATAAACTTAAAATTTTCAGATTCGAAATCAGATCTGCAGATCTGCTTCTTCTACCTTTTTCTCTTTTCTTCCATAAATGCTTCATTTCGAAAATTTCCAATTGTCACAAACATGTTACGAAATTCTACTTTCGTAACTTCAAATAAATGAATCAAAATGCAGAGTTTGTTACGAATTTCACAATTCGTAACACTATATACGAAATCCGTATATTATGTTACGAATTTCAAAATTCGCAACAACATAAACTTAAAAATTTCAGATTCGAAATCAGATCTGCAGATCTGCTTCTTCTTTCTTTTTCTCTTTTCTTCCATCTTCTTCTTCTTCTCTGTAATCACTCCCTCCCACCGCCGTTCCACACAAGGGATCACTTCAATCTGCAGCACCAATTCCACCAGAATTCCGAGAACGACGACGGCGAATCCCCCGGCCTGAACATGGGCCTCAAGCACAACCTAGACGATAAGAGCGGCGACTCCGGCAACAAGGATGCCACCGCCGAGGGGGAGATGTCGGCGAACCGACAGCCGGGAGGGACGACGGCGGCGAGGACGAGCTCAACTCTAGGGGAGGGCCGACGGCGGCGACAGGAAGAAGAGTAGCAAAAAAAATGAAGAAGAAAAGAAGAAAAAGAGATAAATAAGAGAGAGGAAAAGAGAAAAAGTGAAAAGGAGGGGTATTTTTGTCCAAAATACACATTTTTTGCTACAATTTAACCATATTAAGTTCCTTGACAACTATTGTAGTCAACCCAGTCAAACTGGCTATATGGATGGATTACCTCTTTTAATATTTGTGAATTGTAATTATCGAACTTATAGAAAAAAATTATTATTTATTATTGAGTTTTTTAAGGGAACTAATATATTGGTTTAGTTAGTCTCGAATAATGCTGTCCCCACCAAAAGTGTAACTAATTTCCAAAAATAGTGCAAAGATAGATAATAAGACTATCTGCACTGCGGGTGTCTATGGAGATAGAGACACTGAGCTGCAGTAAGACTGTCTCTATGAGGTATGTTATCTAATTTCTGAATATGTATTTTGCATTAATTTTAATAAGAAAATTCGATAATTCCATTAATTTAAATAAAAATAACACATTACTAGAAATTAGAAAAAAAAAATACATTACTAGAAAAACAAAAATTGAAACATAGTCGTTGGTAGGAAAAAAAAAACTAAGCCCATTCTCGACGTCGCTTGATGTCGGCAACCATCATCATATGCAGCTGGTACTGCTCCAGCGTCATGCATGACGTATCCGTGTTTGATGAGAGAAGACACCACGACGATGACCACAGATTATTTGGATCCATTTATGAGAGGTGATTGTGTGAAAATTTGTGAAAAAATAGAGATAATTGTGTGAGAAATGGTGTGAAAATTGTGTGAATTAAGGTGGTATATATAGGTAAAATTTAATAAAAAACAAAAATCAGCTAATAGCCGTTGGAATTCAAACTAAGCCGTTGCTGATTTTTGTTTTTTTTTTCCGGTCAGGCGCGTGCAATGCACTCGCCAGATCGAGACAGTCTCGAAGGGGCGAGACAGGCTCGAGACAGAGGGAGTCACAACGGGGTGTCTCGAGCCACCCCAATAAGACACCCGCTGCTATCAGTCTAAGAAATGGATCATCGAGATAGCAATAACCGTTGGACGGTTGAGTTAGTAGTGAAGTGGAATTATTAGGACCAAATATCTCAAATTCGAATCTCACAAACGCTTACCTATCAAGCATGTACCTGATTTTCTAATTCTGATGTATGATTTGCAGATATTGGATAGAAAAACTTGATATGGTCACCAAAAATTTGGGCTATGAATTCTCACCTCATATAAAAACTTGATATGGTGTTTTGTGCCTCTTGTCATTTCCCCACATCCATGCATCACACTACCAAATTGCTAATCATATGTAAATTCGCTATTGTAGTCTATATATCATTTCCTCACATCCATTATCCATACAACCAATCGTAGTATACTTATATTAGTTGATAAACAAGTCTCTAAACATTTTATAATATACACGAATATAATTATTGGTTATGTCCTATAAATAGTAAGTACGTACCTTTTAATAGTATTTGTTTTCATGTTAGGGAATCGTCCGATATGCAACAGGCACATTGTGCCAACGGTCAAGATTTAAAGTAGTTGTTTTCTTTTTCTTTTGATTTTTGATTTAATTTTAATCCTAAAAATCATGGTTGACAACTATTCATTTGTCCTTTTTCTACCAACAACTTTTTCTTTTTGTACTTTTTCTTCCCCAAATCTTCTATTTTATATTTTAGTGTTGTACTTTATTTTTTAATTACTTTGACTTTATTAGTAAAGTCCTTAATTATATTTGGTTTAATTATTGTTACATGTAAATGTTTAATTATTGTTGACATAATGCACTTTATTAATACAATAATTCTGAACTCATTATTTTCGTTATTTTTGTTAATTTGCTTATTTTTGTTATTTTCATTAATTTTTTATTTAATTAAAAGATCTTTATTATTATTTTTTGTAGTAATATTCGACGATGTTTATTGTTTTGAATAATTTTATTAATTTAATGACACCAATAATTGTATATTAATAGTAAGAAAATAATATGATAATATTTTAATTAAAAAAATTGGGCGAATTAGGATTTTGTCACCATGGCTTTTATTATTAGTTAATGATTTTACCTAAATAATTAAGTAATTATTTCATGGCCAATAGTTTATAAGACTTAGAGCATGACAACTAAAATTAAAACATATAAGGCTAATTTTAATGAAGTTGTTATATAATTAATTTAAATTAATAATGATTGATTTTGGACCATGTATTTATTTTGGATACAATAGAATTGTTTAAAAAAATAGGGTAATAATCTTGGTCAGCCCCATTAACTTTTTCCTCTCACAATGCATCCGAAATTAAAATAGTTTTTAGAGAGAGAGAGGGAAGGGAAGAGAGAGACGGAAGAGAGAGAGAGAGAAAAGAGAGAGGGAAGACAGAAAAGTTGGAGAGGCGGATGGCGACGATATCGACGAGGAGATACTTTTCCTCCGTCGCCGACGACGACGAGAAGACAATAGAGGGGGTGAGTCGCCGAGGAAAAACGTGGTTCTTTTCATTTTATTGCCATTGTTGTGAGAGAGGTATGTAGCATTTAAAGAGATGGGTGTGAGCGGTGGTGGAGAAGTGTAGTCGGCGACGATTTTGATGAGGAAGAGGCTCATTCTGGCAACGACGAGAAGGAGAAGGAGAAAAGAGATGGGTGTGGCTTATTGAAGCATCAAATTCAATAGTATTTTTGCTTTGTTGACCGAATTAGGTAGCATGCCTTCGGAATGTACATTTTCTTACTATTTGAATTTTTTTTTTGTGAAATGGTAGATGACATTGTGAGTTCTCGAGTTTTTTCTTGTTTTTGTGGTATATATTTGAGTTTTAGTATTCTAGGGTTTTGTGGTAGATCGTCTTTTGCTTATAATGTGTGAGTGTGCTTCAATTTTTGGAGTAGAAATCTGCATTTCAGACATTACTTTATCTAGATGCTTCAATTTTTGGAGTTGAAATATGCATATCAGACATTATCTTATCTAGATGCTTGAATTTTTAGAGTTGAAATCTGCATTTCAGACGATATGTTATCTAGATGGTTCAATTTTTCGACTTAAAATCTGCATTTCAGACGTTATGTTATCTAGATGCTTCAATTTTTGGACTTGAAATCTGCATTTCATACGTTATGTTATCTAGAAAATGTGGATGATTTTGAGCAGCACTGGAACAATTTCGTTTTTCGGTTTGGAATCGGTTTAGATATTGACATTTCTCTTTTATTCTCTTATAGAACATCTTGGCCATTTTGTTATGTTTGTAAGTTCTTATTAGCTTGTTCTGTGGCACCTCAAGTATCCAGCATCATTGGAGTAATTGTTGAGGAATATTATAAGCGTGCGTTCATTTGGTTGTTGTGGCTTCGTAGATTTGATGATATGTCATTGATCTGTTGCTTTGTTTGTTTTTAATATTGATGTCGTGTGTTGTAGTGCGTTGGTTTCTTTTTCTTTGTAATATTAATGTTGGTTAAGTTGAAGCTTGTTGGATTTGATATTAGATAATTATTGTGTAGGTGCTAACATGGCGGCCCGATGCTATTCTGAGGCGGTCATTAAATTGATAATTGACAGCCTTAATGAAGAAAATTTTGATAAGTTTAGAGATGAGCCATTTGGGCAGTTACTCGACCTACAACATTCTCCCCAAAATTTTCAATGTCAGTTATTCTACCATCGCATGAAATTGTTGAACCGATCGAAGCGCCACAAAGGAATATTGGTGCTTAATTTCAATAACTCAGAGGTAGTTTTCGGTCCTAGGGACTTTTACTTGATTTCCGGCTTGAACTTTGGTCCTTTTGAAGAATTTTCCACTACATGTACATTGTGGGAAACTTCTTTGAACAAGGTTGAAACACTGTCTTTTAAGGTCATTAAGGATGCTTTCAAACAAGCCGTTGAAGACAGTGAAGCTGGATATGAAGTTCTTGCATGTCTGTGATGACTTGCAAAAAGTGAAGGATTTTCCTTGGGGTTTGTTTAGCTACAAGCACTTTGTGGACGAGTTTGACAAGGCTTGTGATAGGATGAGGCGATTAGTGAAGAAATCGGACAGTGGGAAACCTAATTTCAAGATCTTTGGCTTCTTATTTGTGTTTCAATGTTGGATCTACCAGAGTTTTCCTTCAGTCGGGGCTGCATGTGCTTCTATTCTCCACGGTTGGGAGAATTTGTATCCACGAGTTCTCCATTAGAAGACAACTTTGTGTCAACGGACATATAAGAATGTGCAGGCGCTCCTTGACGGGGCAAAGTTAGTGGTACAGATTTCTTGAATCCTTGATTATAAATTCTTTTGGTTCTTTATGTTGTTTTGAATTTGATGAACTGTAATGGTTGTTTTTGCAGCACCCTCTTGTTGCCTCGAATAAAGAGCAGGTGCGGTTATCCAACATTGAGATATTTCTGGATGAGCAAGCAGTGTTGGAGGTGGAGGAGGAGTTGGAGTCGGAGGAGGGGAAGCATGTCATGGATAATGGTATCCAACAACATGTTGTTGATGAGGAAGGCGAGCCTACGGAGAGGAAATCAGTGAAGAGGAAGCTGATTCTAGAGGCTGCAGAATACTCTATGAAGCGTCGTCCCGGCTTGCGGTCTACCACAGTTGGTGTAGGTCAAAACGTGCCTCGTAATGCCGAAGACGATCGTCGTTCTGAACAGTCGTTCCCATCTGTTTCAACACCGAAAGCCAAGGTGAGATTTGGTCATAATGATATATTTATATTTGATTTGTGTTGAATTTGATTGCTGTTGAATTTCTTTTTTTTTTTGTATCTTGAATTTGATTGGGTTTGACATTGATTGCTGGGGAATTTGAATTTGATTGGGGTTTTCATCCACAGGAAAGGTAGTTCATGCATACTATGAGTCTTAGGATGGATAGATTGGAAGCATCTTGTAGAAAGATGAATCAGAAATGGGGTTATATGAATGAAAAGATGGGTATAATGAATCAAAATATTGGCATTATATTGGAGTTTATTGAGGGTTTTTGTAAGAATCCAAACATGGGTAGCAGTAGGGATTTTGGGATGAAGGAAATGCGGGTTGGGTTGGATAGTGTAGAAGAAGAAGGCAGGAATTTTGCAGAAGGTGAATGTGCACCGAAAGTTGCTGATGACAATGTTAATGGTTGCATTGTAGATGATGAGAAACTAATGAATTGTCCTGTTCATTCGATATCATCCACGCATGCACTTTCTTTGGATGAATTGCGTGCTTCATTTGTTAGGCATACAAGGGATGATTTGGAGGATAAATGTGTGGATGAAAATGGACAAATTACAATGGTCCATGATGATGATGTTGATGCTAGTGATGGTGTAGAGGATGATGATGATGATGCGGTAGATGATGATCAGGATGCTGTAGATGATGATGATGATGATGCCGTAGAGGATAGAGATGATGGAGTAGAGGATGATGCTGATCCACCAAATGATGATGAGGCTGCATTTCAAGCTGACGGGGCAGTCAATGATGATGGCAAGGATGCAGGTTTTGAGCAGTTGGTGATGGAAGATGATGGAGCACAAGAGGTGGAAGTGGATGAGCAGAAGCTTGCCAATTTAGTGGATGACTTGACCTATGATATCTTAGGCACGGAGAGACCAGTCGTGGCTGAGGTGCATGTTGATGATGTGGAGGTTGTTGGTTCTAAGATTAACACTGTGGTTCAAGATGTTGTGAAAGAGGAGCAGGGATTGCCGAAGGTTGTGGAGAAGAAGAAGAGATACAACACTCGGTCAAACTCACTGGTAATATCCTCGAGTAGTGAAGATTCATTGTTATTGAAGCCTAAGAGGAGTAGCCCGAAGCAGAGGACGTCGAAGACGGTTGCAACCCGGTTTGGTCTGGTTGACGGATTGTTTGATCCTCTGAAGCAATATGACGATTCATTTGTGGAGCCATTTTTGACATGCTATCGTTCACCACCTAAGCAGGAGAGGTACATTTTGTTTTATTTTTTGTCATTTTAATCTTATCCTCTAAATGCTACCACATTCATTGGTTCTTCAATTGTGTCTCAGCTCTTTCAAGCTTCGTAGTGTTTGCCCGTATAAGGTTGGGCAATGGTTTTTTGAGATAATGACATCGAAAATCGCATGGCTGAACACTACGGTATGTTCTGAATTTTGTAGTACATGTATTCACATAAATAATGTTAGGTTGTTGCAATTTATTTTGCATGTCCACATTTTAAATTTTTTGCAGAATTGTGATGCCTTGCTAAACTTGTTGCTTTACAAAGCAAATCTGCAACCGCGATTATTCCTGCAGCGATGGACCGTAGTTGAAAACTGGTTTTGAGTAATATTTTTTTCCGAATTTTTTTCTTCATGATTTAGTAACATACTCCCCATTAATTTGTAACTGTGACGTTGTATTTGCAGCTATATATGAGACAAGTTGATGTAACACCATATCGCACTTGTTTGATGACATATGCCAACGGTAGGAGGCCTGATCTTCTTGGGAAACCGTGGAGAGATGTAGATTGGGTATTTGGCATTGGATATGTCTTTGGCAATCACTTTGTCGCCTATGAGATACGCATCCTAGACCAGGAGATTGTTGTGTATGATTTCATGTGCCAAACTGACCCGAGGTGGCGGGCAGTGAAGGATGAGTTTGTACTTATGTCTTTTAAGTTGAATTGGTTGTGTGGTGCGGCTGGTGTGACCCAATATACAAGCCCGAAAAAGGACGTCTGGGATGTGGTTCGAAATCCAAACACTCTACAGCAGCCGAATGGTCACGATTGTGGAATCTATTTGATGAAATTCATCGAATGTTTGGCTGCGGGGTGTCCGCTCTCGTACCTGTCCTCCGAAGCATTAAGTTCGAAGATGTGCATGGATTTCTACTGTGCCGAGTTCTTCAACTCCAGGATGAAGAAATGAATGGAGATCACGATGTATATTTTGACTTAATATACTGTAGGTTGCTACTTGTAAACATTATTAAGTAGTAGCTATTTTTGGCTAGTGTGTTGTGTTGTTCATGAAAACTCTTTTGATGAACACTCTTTTGATGAACACGTTAGAAATCTTTTGTATGAATTTGGTCGCTGACATGAAGAAATTAATGACAGCTTATTTGCTCCTGTTACAAAATTAAGTCGTCAAAAATAATTATGAGCTCAATGACAGCTTCTTTGTTCGTTGCTAAAAAATATCCAACACGGGCAAATGTCTTGAAGTTGCTTAATTTTTGTATCATTTAATTGACCCCATTTCAGCATACATTGCATTGAAAACTCGAAATATATGTGTAAACTACAAGTTTTTACACCCAAATTACTTAGACTTCCTAAAACAACACTACAAATGATGTACATGAGATGCCACTCGTTGTAGAACTCTCATATAGGACATTTCACAAACACGTTGTATGCGTTAAAAATCCCACCAAAATCGTTGATGATTAATGGATAGAATTTATGGTAGAGGTTTCATACAAGACATTTCACAAACACGTTGCATGCGATAAAAACTCCAACAAATTATGGCCTTAATAAATGGATGTCATTGATGGTAGAGGTTTCATACAAGACATTTCACAAACACGTTGCATGCATTCAACTGTCGCTTACAAACATCTTCTTTACATTTAAAATTGAAGTTGAATTTCCATTGCAAACATATCGAGTTCTTGCGCAATATAGATTAGACGGCTTACCCTACATCAATCGACTCACTTGCATTCCACTGAACCGACAAACCTGTCCTCTTCTCGAGAAGATGAGAAATGCAGTCAAGAGCACCAGAAGAACGAAAAGAACTCGCACACAGACCTTCAATCTCTTCGTCATTCGACCCAAGTGAGCTTTCTCCGCCATGAGATTAGCAACACATTTTCTCTGGTATGGATGCATCTCCGGATCTACAAACTTTTTGAATCCACAAAACGGGCATGAAATTATAGAGTCCACTATAATTTATGACCAAAATGATCAGTCATAATTATTTTAAAAATTGATTGTGGCCAAAATGATCAGTCATAAAGTTTATGTCAATTAAATGGCTAGCATGAATTATAGGGTCCACTAAATTGGCCACGCTATATTTAAAAATTGTAACACTCAATATATGTGTCTCTTCTATAAGATAGATTCTCTAGCATTCGTAGTGTTTGCTACATTCATTATTAGTCGACTGCGAAAAGTTAAACGATAGTTTTACCATAAAAACAACTGTAAAAACTAACATTGTAATTATGTATAAGGAAAACAAGGTTAAAATCGGTGTGGTGAGAAGAATAACTTAATGCCAACACTCAATTTTGGCAATTTCATTGACGCCTTTAAGAATTGAGCCATTGCAATTTTGATTGGCATGATGATTGTAATCTATCCAATTAATTAGATTGGCCATATTGGTACAATGTTTATACGTGTATGATGAATACATCCATGTATTTAGAAGTTTAATAATGTACATGTATAACCAATTGTCAACTACTATGTTAGTATCCTCCAATGTTCAAGTACATTGTTCAATGTTGTAAGTCTTCATTCCCTTGATATTGAAGAAGAGCTATATCGATATATTTGAAATGTACATTGTAATCTTACTATTTGGACTTATTACACCTTTTCCACTTAGGAACTCACATTGCCATGGTCAATTGAATTAAAATTGAATGCGGCCAATATGAAGTGTCATATATATAGAAGAAACTACATGGCTAGTTCATTTTCAATACTCCACTAAATTGGCCTCATAATATATAACAATTGTAAGACTCAATATATGTGGATCTTAAATAAGCGTTTATTTTTTCACATTTGCTACATTTGCTACATTTGCAACATGCGTTGTTAGTCAACTGCAAAAAGTCAAACGTTTCTTTTACCAAAATAGCAATTGGCTTTACGAACATCGCAATTAAGTCTATTGGAAACAAGGTTATAGTGTGTGTGGTGAGACGAATGCCATAACGCCAACACTCAATTTCGCCAAATTAATTGAAGCCTTTAATAATTCGCTCACAACAAACTTGATTGTCATGGCCATGAATATCTATGCAATTAATTAGATTGGCGATTTACATTATTAACAATCAAACTTATAATAAATTGTCAAGTAATATGTTGATATCATCCAATGTTCTACTACAATGATCCATGTTCTAAGTCTTCCGTCCCTTGATATTTAAGAAGTCTTATGTGGAGAATAACATAAGAAATGTGTCTTGTATGATAATAATTTTGTGTGGGACCCAAAAATAAGAAGGCCATTACTAATTTTCACAACATAATTGTAATATCCCGGATATTTCTTCCGTCGCTAAAATAGAAAGTTATTAATTAATTAAGGTTTTGCACGCCTAAGTTAAGGAAATTCAATTCTAAGACTAACGGTGAAATCCGTTTCTAAAAATAAATTCCAAAAGTCGTTCAACTGACTATTGTATTAGGGTTTTCGCATCCGATAGAACTTTCGTTTGAGAACTCAGATTGAAAAATCGTCTGACTTTACATTCACTTATTTTACGATACGAGTCTACTGGAGAAAGTCAGTTTTTATTATTTTTCCGGGCGAAATTTGGACTGTCATGTCCCAACTTTTCTTTGGATTTCGGAATCGAATTATGCTTTCCGACTAAGTAAAATATTTTCAATCTAATGGTCGAATTTGTTTTCGCCGGAAACGTAACCGTCTAAAAAAAATAATTAATCGATTTCTATACGCCGTATTAGACCCGTAATCGAGATATTATGAATTATTCCACCACTCACAAACCGCCACCTACATCCACTTAGTCATCCTACACCTTATTAAGTTAAATATCATCTATTAAGTCATCACACACTCTCTCTCTCTTCCCTCCCCATAACCCCTCCCCCCCCATTTAATCTCTCTTCTCTCTCTTGTTCTTCATTTCTTCAAATCTTCATCAAGTTCATCAAGTTCTTCAAGTATTCAAGCTTCTGTAACTTAATCATCTATCGATCGATTTCAAATCTGAGTTCATATTTGGAAAGGTGAGAGCCTCTTCTTCACTTCTATCCGAACAAAATCTCATTACCTTAATCCTGAAATTTTCAAAAATATGTAAGAGAGGAAGAAGATGATGTTCTAAGTTTATAACTTGATTATGTATGCTTAGGAATAGATTTCCATGGTTAGAATCAAGTGAAAATCATCTCCCCCCCCCCCCTTATTTTTGTCAATACCGAAAATTTAGGGTTATAGGGTTTGATGTTTTAATTTCATGATTTTAGATGATTGGTTGGTAGATTATCACTCTAGGTATTAGTATATTGATGCATCAATTGTTTTAGAATTTTCTAAAAATAAAAATGAAAATATAAGAGATGATGAAGCATGAGTTTGAAGGAGTAAATGTTATGATATTAATGATATGATTTTTGATATTTATGATGTAAGAAGCATGTAGTTCAACATAGATTTAATTTAGATTTTTCTAAAAATAAAAATGAAATCGTTGGAGACGAAGAATCGTCGATAGAATTGGTTTCGATAATGATATAAGTTTATGGTTTGCATATTAGTTGATCTATGTAGATAATGATGGTAATTGAAAAGTTTGAACGAAATCTAAGAACGTCGAACTTTTTGTAAGAGATGAAGAGTCGAGCGTAATCATCGATAGGAAAATCGAACGAGAAAACTAATCGAATATTAATAATTGTTGATAGGTTAAGATAGTTGTTGAATTATTTGAGAATTAACTAACAACTTTGGAAAATCGAGTTCTTAGACCGATATAAATGACGTGGATTAGTCAAGTAATGGGTTATAATGATATTAATGGATTAAGATGATCATTACTAAGTAAGATGAGGATAGAAACTAATTTGAATTGAATTGAATTAGTAAAACTCCAAAAATCGAAGAAAGTAAGTAAGTACTTAAAAGAAGAAATAAGGAATCGAGACTTTATATGTTGAATGATTTGAGTTCATAGTTGATTAATAAGTAGGAATGAAGTTGATAAAGATTTCATTTAGGATATGAAATAGGAAATAAGAAGTTGAATATTGGAATTGAAATTGAAATGGAATTTGTAAGTATAAATGATTGATTGAAAAGACGAGAAGTAATCATCGTAGTTTTTAATCGAGAAACAAGAAAGTATTCACGTTAGATAAGCATGAGACTTGACTGTAATATGATAGAAATTTCATGCACATAAAGGTTGTATAGCATTGATCAAACCTAGGGAATCGTGCGTCGAGTTTTACGAGCGATTAGAATTTTTCGGCAGTTTTGCGATCCTTCACGGAAACGGCCATAACTTTTAGCTCGTTTAACGAAATCGAGATCCATAAATTGGACAATAAACTAGACATCTGCGTCTTTCTTTTGGTACTAAGAACATCCCTGTTTCGTAGAATTCTGTTCTGTAGAGACTACAGACTTACTGCCTTGTGCAGAAACTTTCGGAAACTCATTTTCTTAAGTTGAATTCTTTTCAACCTAATTCCTTAAGAACTTTTAAGTCGTTAAGAGTTATCGACTTCCGTTATAATCTAAATATCGAGTGAGGAACCGAGTTAGTTCTAAATGAGATGTTTTCGAGTCTCGTTTCTTCGTTAATCAAAAAAAATTAGTTAAAGTGCAAATGCCTAAAAGACTTAAACCGAATTCGAATTTCTTTTCTTTAATCATCTCGATCGATTATTAAAGTTTGTTTATTTGCGATAAAAGGAGGAAGTTGGAGTACAGGATAGGACGGAAGACCGAAGACGGAAGCTTTAGTTGTTCTGTATATCGCCTAAGGTGGGCTTTTTCTATATATCAAACAAAATGAGCGATGCTCGAAAATATTTACTTACTGCTTTGATAAGTGTGTTTTCAAATTGATTATCAGTGCATAAAAGAATTTGTTTTATGTGAGTTCTTTTGTGCCATTCTGAATTATTTCTCCAATAAAGTCGATCGGACTCTGAGTTAGTCAAAAGGGACTTTCCAGGGTTAGTGTACACGGTAGTCGGTGTGTGTGGTACTCTGTTGAGGGGTAGCTAGCCACGGTGAATAGAACGTGCGCGGAAGAAGTTAACTCTTCTCCGGCGTTGAAATAGAATTGGGCATGTTGAACGTATCATCTATCAGAAAAATGCTTGATCAAGCTATTGTAAAAAGAAAGAAAATGTTTAGTAAGCACGGGCCTTTGATGAAAAACCCCAATGCATTACTTTTTGAGATGCCTGATTAATCTATACTCTTATGATATGTTTTCGGCACTGTGCCTAATAAGTATGTTTATACTTAGCCCTGCATATATTTATAAATGTGCAGGCTGAGCGACGGAAGCGGTGGAGGTTGAGTAGAGTTGTAAATAGGAAAGAAGATCAATGTTTCAGTCTACGTTATTCCGTTGCAAAACTATTTCACTTTTGATGTATAACTTTTGGTCTAAGTTTCGTACTTTAAACTTAGTCTACTCTGATAACAAACTTCATCGAGTGATCCTTCGAGATCGACTCTCTTTTGTTAATGAAATCGGTTCATAGATATCATCTTGTCTATTATTATCGGTTAATGCATTTATTCAGTTAGTTATTCCCTCTTCTTCCCCGCTTCTTTAATCCAACCCCTAGTCGCACCCCGGCTTTGCCGTCCCTCGGGATTTGGGGCTGTGACAATAATGTACGGCCTTCTACAAATTGTAATGATACACATCTTTTGATCCATGGCCGATGTACAAACTCCATGGCCTATTTCAATTTGGACTCTTCTAATTTAGCATTTATTGGAAACAAGCAACACCGGGCCCACGAGTCATGAATGTTGACCGGTTGGTATTTACATTATATGGTTGAGACTTTAATGTATTTATATTATTTTAATAATTAAGTTTCCTATTTTGGGTATAAATGTAGTTTAACCTAAACCTAAACCACAAACTAAGAAGACAAAACACTTACAAGATGGCGACGGCGGTGGCGGCAGGAGGAGAACCACCACAAAACCCAACTCGGGTCGGCATCAAGGTCGTTCGTGTGGTGAGTTTTTGGTGTTCTCTCCTCCATTTTATTTCCCTTTCGGCACTATTCGACGGGTAGAGGTCAAACTTATTTTCTAAATTTTCGTTTGTGTGATGCCTCTTGTAATCGACAAGTTTGGTGTTAATTTTACGTCATCTTTGTTTGTAGGGCGAGGAAGGAGGCGATCAGTATTTCCAACTACGAATGAACACACAATTTAAGAAGCTTTTTACCGAATTTCATAGGTTAAGAAGCAGCCCCTGTTCTACTACACGTTTATTTTTCAAGGCCACCAATTGTTGCCCGACCAGTGCCCATTTGATGTTGGCATGGATGAACCCTCCGCTTACGATTTCGATAACGACAAAGGAGTCATCAAGGTGCAGGCAGTTCACCACACTCAAGGTGGTTGAGAAGAATAGGCATGGTGTCAACGAGATAATAATTAGAATATATATTCGGTGGTGTGTTCTTTGTAGTGGTGTCATATTTCATCTCGTTTCGGCTTTAGTGTAGTTCAGTTTTTAATTATGTAGCGACTTGTTTATTCGCCGGACCCTTGAGACGGAGTGTATTAAGTCGTTGTGAATTTCTTGTTTTTAATGGCAACTATCTAATTTTCAAATAACGTGTGTACGTGCATGGAAACAAAGTTCAAATTGCCTCCTTCAACACAAACCAATCAATTAATGCACAGTATTGGTAGGAGTCCATTATTTATGATATAACAAGACAAAGCAAAGTAAATAGTGGAGATTCCTTCAAAGTAAAGATGGTCAGAGAGATATGACGAAATAATGCAGAAAAAATCAAAATAGGCGTGCTTGTAGTGGGTGATGTAGGCGTGCATTTTGCAGCATGCTTGTGTTCCCAAGACCTACAAGTATTTTGGCACCTAGTGTGTCATAACAATTATTTATTTGTTGAATGAATAAGATTATATCTTTCATGCATAGACAAAATCTCTAAAAAAGAAGGTAAGGAATAATGGAGAACGAATTAGAGCAAAATTTGGGTGTCATTATCCCCGTTTCTCATACACCTACATGGATGCTTACGACCGGCTGCTCGTGCCTCGATGCGAGCTTTGATGGAGGATTTCCGTGCGGTATGATCACTGAAATAGTTGGTGAAAACGGGGTGGGGAAGACTCAGTTGGCCCTACAATTGTTACTAACTGTGCAACTTCCGGTGAATCAAGGCGGTCTCCAAGGAGCGTGTCTTTATTTGCACACTGACATGTCATTCCCTTTGCGGCGTCTTCACCAATTAGCATCCCAACGAGGGCTACACGGCGAGAAGGTGTTTGACCAATTTTTTATTGAATCACTTGCAAGTATCGAAACCCTTGAAGACATACTGCCACGACTTGAAGGTAACATTCCTAATTCAAATATACGGCTCATAATAATCGACTCTATTGCTTCGTTGTTTAGAGGAGTGTTCGATAACAATTCAAAGAGGTTGAATGAGAGAATGTATTTATTCTTCAAAATATCTGGTAAGCTAAGGGAAATGGCATACAAGTTTGGTGTAGCTGTCGTTGTTACAAATCAAGTGACAGTTATTCCAAATTCAGATGTATTCCGCATTGGTGTTTGGTTAATGACGTCGGGAAGACATGTACAAGCTGCATTGGGTATTTCTTGGGCAAATTGTGTGAACACGCGATTGTTCATGAGCTTTGTAGAAAAAAATGTTATAGATCGCAAAGGAAAAAATGCGGAAACAAAAATGTCTTGTCCCATCCAAGTTGTGTTTGGACCCCATCTTGCAAGTCTTTCGTTAGAATTTGAAATTAATGTAGCTGGTGTGAACGGTGTCGCATAACGCATTTTAATAAGCATGTATTAGTGGCAATTGATTTTTCAGATTTATGTTGTAGCTATGCACATGATTTCATGTTGGAAATGATTCCCATGTTGGAAATGACATCACTGTTTTGTATGATTCCATGCTGGAAAAGTACAAACTACAACATGCACGCAAAAAAGCCAATTTGGGGGGCCCCTCCTAATCACATGTTGAATGGTCATTTTTTTCCAAGGGTTTCTTACATTATAAATTCATACAACGTGTACATTAGTAGATATTGAAAAAATATGAGTGGCAGAAATTATTGTAAGCAATGGCGGGAGTTCTTCGACCACGACAATGGGCTATGGACAAAGCAAGTTGAGGCATATTTCCTTCAATTGTTGAAAGAGCAGTGGCTTCAAGGTTTCTGGATTCAAAGGTGCAACAATAACCGCACTGGAATTCAAAGGGTCCAACAAATCATACTTCGAGAAACTAGACAAGAGTTTCCCATTCCTTCATTGTGGCGGAAAGTAGAGGAGTTTACATTAAGGTACAATACATTTACTTACTTGATGACTCACAACGACGTCAACTACAACGACATCACTGGGAAAGTAACACCGAAAAATAAAATGGGCTGGCAGCAGATATTGAATGTAAGTTATACAAATGTCATCATTCTTATAAAATCAAACACATTCTTCAAAATTAATATTTTTTTGTTTATATATCTCAGGAGTGGCCAGTAGCGACGGTCTATAAAAATTGATCGGAGCCATTCTACGATGATTTGAGGTTGCTGTTTCGACCATATGGAGGATGAAATTTGTCCCAACATTGTATAATATTTAATTCTGGCCATGACTAAAATTATTGTACTTTTTTCATTCTCAAATCATGTTTCATATGGCCATGAATAAATCTTCTTTATTGTGTCAAGTATTGCAGAATATCCATTTGGCCATGATAAAAACTTTCACTTTACGATAGGTAAAGTGAATTCGTCACAACCACATACATGTTAAATAATAGAGAAACAGGTGTGGAGGTATAAAAACAAAAAAATTGCAGCTTTCAATCCCTTTGAATAAAAATAAAAATCATTTAATTATGTGGAGCTATATAAATAGCAAAGGATGTATGCCTAGTATCACCACTATCACCACTTTTCATTTCTTCACAAAAAATGGCACCCATAGACCAATCTCACAAGACGAAGTCTTCTACACGGGTGTGTGGTCATGACGCGTGGAGGAGATCGCGCTAGGTGCTCTTCATTTGGAATGGATTCAAGGTCATACCGGAGAGGAGATGCTCCATGGAGCAAAACAGTCAATCGATTACTCGGACCCAGTCATCTCCATTGGAGAATGGCGTCGTAAGCTTAGAGAGTGGAAAGTCGAAGCCTCAAAAGCTGTATGGAAAAAAATCGCAACGGTAATATACTATACCGTTTATATTAAAGGGTGCTATATGTTGTCCAATTAATTTTTTGTTTAAATTACGGTGTAGGAAAACCCAGAATTAATGTGTTACCATCAAGAAGAAGAGGCGAATTGGATCTACTTGAGCCGCATCTTCACCGAGCAAAAACCGCCAAGCCCAACACCGTCGCCAGATTCAAATTTCGAAGATAGAGCACTTACTTTAGAGTGCCCAACAACCGATGATGAGGGTATGAATTACTCGGACTAATTAATGACGAGGATATTTAAGACATGTAATAAGCATATCCTCCTTAAATTGTGCCATGGGCGTGACTTCAAATTTCTGAATTTTATGCAATTGCTTAATGTAATGTTCTGTAATTTCGCATATAATATAAATGCATTTTATTGAACAATTGTCGTGCACCACAAATAACTACTATGAAGGAATGAAACATGTATATTCAATATTCCAATAATCACCTTATAATCTAAGTACAAGCTGCAAATAAATAAATGGTAGAATCTGCATTTCATCGAACAACATGCATGCATAAACAAATAAACAAGACAAAACGCCTATGCTTCTGGCATTTTATCGAACACCAGGCGTGCAAAATTCATTAACTAATACAAATGGACTCAACATGTATGGAACAACCAGACCAAAATGAATATACCTGAAATACTCAAGCAATCCAGAAATCTCATGCCAACCAATGACATAAAATTCAAATCACATCAAACTTTGTTCAATAAAAAAAACTAGTCTTAAAATCAATTTATGGATACAAACTTTCATCCTCAATAAATAGCTATGTCAAAGTGATAAGAGGAAAACAACGTTATCATAGACATCAATATTAGAATCACCAGCCTTATCCCTCTCAGTTTTTTCCTCACTGCTTTGTGGCATGAAGTCTTGGGTTTTCAGTGGCAAAGTCGGATCCAATTTTACTTTCGTTGCTACCATAAGGATAAAAAGATATACAATCAAAGACATAAAGTATAATATTATATTAAGTAGCAAAACAGAAGCAAGAAAAATTACCCGATCCGCCTTTTGGAGATTTGCGACCCCTCTTTCGACCCTTCGATTGGAAAGGATGTGGCTTCCTAACATTAGCAAAACCACGGGGGCAAATCTTTCTCAGATCGCGAAAGAGAGGAACTGAAATAGGGGGTTGATTCACCGGAGCCTTATCGCCAACATGACTCCAGACCATGTTTTTGAATTCTTCAGTCACTTCCTTCATTCTTGATTCGAATTGCAACCGTAGAGGCTCGGTATTCACCCCGGTAGAAATGAGTTCAGACATGTTTCTCAGAAACTCATTACGAATGGTCATGTTCCTAATGATTGCACTCTCTGGCACACTATTATCTTTGTCAGAGATGTTCAGATCGGTAAATCATGCAATCAGGAATGTCATTAATATTTTCAATGACGAAAATCAGCAAGATGTGCCGACAAATCAGACCCTCAATCTCTCACTTCCCGCAATCACAGAAGGCAACGTGGGTGACGGAATTAAAAACCACCGTCCGCTCATAATCAGCTATTTCTCATCATCTAGCTATGTACTTGCTGTTGTTGTCGGGTAGGGCAACTACAGCTTTGACATCAACAAATACGGTGATGCAATTCGCAAGGTCATGCTCAAACTGCTTGTATATTGTACGAGTGAATACTCGAGCAGCTTTTTTAAGAAGTCCACAGTGGGTGATGGCCTGACCCGGCTCCCAAATCCCAAATCCATCTTCAGTACGCTCTGTGCTTCGCCATGTCTTTAAAATTTCTTCATATTGTTTAACAAACTCAATCAAAGCAACAGTGTGGCGCACAACGTCTTTCAAAACTTTGTTCATTAGCTCGCTCCGGGAGGTGGCAAGGAGGCCCGCAGTAAAAATATCTCGTGAAAAACAGGAGGCCCACCGTTCACGGATACTATACATTCCATCAAACCAGCTTCGGTTCGGAATTTCATAATTCTCATCATCTTCGTCCACGTAGAGTCGAACTCTTCCACGCTCTCAACTATGTTCATGCATTTGTACCATAATAACTTGAAGGATGAAATCCCATGCAACTTACCAAAATTAGATGCACAATTCTTCATTATGTGCCACTGACACAGACGGTGTTTGGAGTTCGGGAACACAACATCTATGGCATTCATCATGGCCCTACACTTATCAGAGAAAATTACCTTTGGGTGCTTTCCATGCATTGACTGCAAGAAGGTTTCAAACAACCACTTGAATGTCACGGTCGTCTCGTCCGACAACAGAGCCATACCAAACATCACGTTGCGGGTGTGATGGTTTATCCCTACAAACGGCATATATATCAGATTATATTTATTCGTGTGGTACGTGGTGTCGATGGATAGGACATCACCAAAGGCATTATAGTCAACAACACATCGATTATCCCGGAAAAAAATATTCATCAGCCTCCCATCGTCGTCAAACTGATACTTGCAGGAAAAAAAGGATCCGAATTGGATTTTTCGCTGAAATAGTCATACAACTGCCTTGTATCTCCATCCTCAACCTTCGTTTGCAATCGCGCACAGTCCATGTGATTATATGCATCTCTCTTTGTGAATCCAACATTCTGCACGCCTTCATATTCTTTCGCCATGAAATTGAACGCAGCGGTAACCCCAATACCAGCCCAGTTAAAAGCTTCCATTACGGATTTCTTCGCATAGCTCATGTGACGACTAGAACGCAACATAAATGTCTGATCCAAGTCTACGAGCTCGTGATTATGCTCCTTCTCAAACCGAGCAACAATAAATTCACCCAAATCATCTCTTGAAACACCTATCCTCGCTTTGCAGTTCGTGCGGACCACAAGCTTCTTGTACACACCTAGCTTGTGCTTCACACTTTGATAATTAGGAAAGCCAGTGCATGAACAGATAAAGTCCTTAGATCTAATATTGGTGCTCGTGCCGAAATACCGTTGTGCTCCTTTCCGAATACTAAAACCTTTCGAACGGACGTATTCACAGTACAATAAATACACTTTCTCCAAATCTGGAAAAGAAGTGCCGATCTTTAATTTCTCCTCAAGATCAAAACAAATTATTGCAACAACCATTCGAGCATTAATTCCACCATAGATTCCATCACGCTCTGTTTCTTCTACTTTTACATCAGGTTCCTCTTTTTTCGGGTGCTTTTCTGGAACTTCCCTCCCCTTGTGATTATTGTCAACTTCACATTCTTCTGTTTTCAAATCCTTCAGTTCCCTCTCCCTCTGATTGTTGTCAAGATCACATTTTTCTGTTTTTGGCAACTTCAACTCCTTCATTGAACAGACCTCCTTAGCATTATCAACAACTACTTCGTCTTTTCTTTTTGACTCCTTCAATGGAATAACATTATGACCAACAATTCCTTCTTCCGTTTTTGGCACCTTCAACGGATTCTCACTTAGATAAACATTGCGACCTTCTTCTGCAGTATTCTTGAATGGAGCACAATGCAAAATATCCTCCTCATTAAAAAGCTTACTCGATGTGGCACCCACAATAGCACAATCTGACTCTTCCTCGCCATGCGATTGAATATTAAAAACAGACTTAGGCCAATTACCCACAAACTTAGGCCTTACCACTCTATCTGAGGAATCATCATCAGCAAATTTCGACTCGAAAACAGCAAAGTTAAAACTGGGAGGGGGGTCTATTAAACCCAACGCCACATTCAAATCAACATCCCCATTGTCCATGACCAAGCCGCCAAAATTAATTAACACAAAAATATCACCACCTGCAAATGAATAAACATAACGAGATAAATACATCAGCTAAGATGATGCCTCTGTCTTTATGAAGCATAAACTTCCCTATCTTCTTCAATAATGTGCTTCGAACTAAGATACAGTTGAACATTATGTGTTTATATAGCAAACGAACTTCTCCAACAACAAATGAATTACAGATAACAAAAACACAATTAAACTACCCAATTACACCTACAACATCCAAAAATAAAGATGCCCATTCGTGCAAAAACTTGGAAAAAAAATTCAAACAAGCCGTCATTAGCATACTTACTTGGCTGAGGACATCGACGATTTTCACGCCAAAAGATCAGTTGCGTCGTCTTCAGAAACACAATAGGAATAGAGACACATCCACCCACGGTAGAGAGATAGAGACTCGAATTCAAGCGAGCCTCAAACGTCATTGCCGCCGGAAGTAAAGGCTCGAAATCGCCGGTAACACCCACCGTATAGGAAGTAGAGACCTAGCCTCAAACGCCGTCGGAATAGGAAGTAAATGCTCGAAATTTCCAGTCACACCTGTATAGGAAATACAGAGCTAGCCTAAAAACGTCATCGGCGCCGGAAGTAAATGCTCCAAATCGCCGGTCACACCCACCTTATACGAAATACAGAGCGACCCTCTCACATCGTCGGCGCCAGAAATAAGTGCTGGTAATCGCCGGTCGCCGTTGCTCACAAGAAAAAAATGGAAGCAAGGGATTCGATTGAATGGTTGATGGAAAGAGGATATTCAAAATTATTCAACAATGGAGAAGAAATGTGTATTTCTTCTTGCTTCGATCCATACGTAAATCGGAAACTTTTGTTTTGGCCATCGACAAAAATACAGAACTACACCCTACATAATACCGATCCACTAATCGCTATAAAAATTTTTCATCGTTCGAACACATTCCGGGCAAACTCCTCGTTGATGGCCATGGAGTTAAAAATTCGGCCATGAAGACAGATGTGGGGACCACTGAATGTTTGACTAAAAAATTAATTTTGACTCAAACTAAACTCAAGTTGGTCAATTACCCCATTGTTAAAATATTATATTAATTTATAATAGGAATAAAACTTTATTTTACAAAAGGAAATTTTTAAGCTATAGCTTACGTGTCAAAATCTTATCGACCAATGCATTGTGCAGGTCGCACCATAGTCGTTGATGGTAGAAAAACAAAAATTGAAACATAGTCGTTGGTAGGAAAAAAAAAAAAAAATAAGCCCATCCTCGACGTCGCTTGATGTCGGCAACCATCATCATATGTAGCTGGTACTGCTCCAGCGTCATGCACGACGTATCCGTGTTGATGAGAGAAGACACCACGACGATGACCACAAATTATTTGGATCCATTTATGAGAGGTGATTGTGTGAAAATTTGTGAAAAAATAGAGATAATTGCGTGAGAAATGGTGTGAAAATTGTGTGAATTAAGGTGATATATATATATATGTAAAATTTAATAAAAAAACAAAAATCGGCTAATAGCCGTTGGAATTCAAATTAAGTCGTTGCCGATTTCTTTTTCTTTTTTTTCGGTCAAGCGCGTGCAATGCACGCGCCAGATCGAGACAGTCTCGAAGGGGCGAGACAGAGGGAGTCGCAGCGGGGTGTCTTGTGGGCATGGATGTCTCGAGCCACCCCAATAAGACACCCGCTGCCATCAGTCTAAGAAATGGATCATCGAGATAGCAATAACCCTTGGACGGTTGAGTTAGTAGTGAAGTGGAATTATTAGGGCCAAATATCTCAAATTCGAATCTCACCAATGCTTACCTATCAAGCATGTACCTGATTTTCTAATTCTGATGTATGATTTGCAGATATTGGATAGAAAAATTTGATATGGTCACCAAAAATATGAGCTACGAATTCTCACCTCATATAAAAACTTGATATGGTGTTCTGTGCCTCTTGTCATTTCCCTACATCCATGCATCACACTACCAAATTGCTAATCATATGTAAATTCGCTATTGTAGTCTATATATGATTTCCTCAGATCCATTATCTATACAACCAATCGTAGTATACTTATATTAGTTGAAAAACTAGTCTCTAAATATTTTATAATATACACGAATATAATTATTGGTTATGTCTTATAAATAGTAAGTACGTACCCTTTAATAGTACTACCTCCGTCCCACATTACTTGGCTCATTTTCTACGGGTACGGAGATTAAGAAAAAAGAGATTACATATAAAGGGTGTGGTTCGTATAGTTAATAAAGTGATATAAAGCATTTTTTAATTGATAAAGTGATATAAAGTGGTGCTGAAGTGATATAAAGTGAATAAAATGATTTCTTAATTATTTCCTTAAATGGAAAGTGAGACAAGTAGAGTGAAACGCCCAAAATAGAAAGTGAGACAAGTAATATGGGACGGAGGGAGTATTTGTTTTCATGTTAGTATGTTACGAAAATGGGCTTTATTATATAGGAGTAGGGTAATGATGGTCGGCCACACGGTGGCCAGCCACACGCGTCAGAAAAGGAAAGTTGACTCTAAAAATGGAAATAATCACATTTTCTCCATAGGGTTTATGTTTCCTAATTGGGGTGTATTTCCATTTTCAAAACTTCTATTACTATTTTTAGCTTGTGTGGTCAGCCACAGTGTGGCCAAATATCACTACCCATAGGAGTATATGTTTGTAATTGTCACAAATAGCATAAATTTTACTAACATCATCTCCTTAATTGAAATATTACGAATTACAAATATATATATTCCTATAACAAATACCAACAATATTATTCGTATATGCACTCTGAGGAGCTTAAGACGGCATAATATTTTTTTCACAACAAATACCGACAACATGAACTTCCTTAGGTCTAGATAGTATAAATACAGCGGAGATTTCTCCTAATTTAATGCAATACCCATTTTTCCAATTATCACGTTTTTAAAGTGCACAAAAATTTAATGGGAAATAATTAATGCCAAAACTTAAAATTTGGTAGGCCAAACATTAATTTGCCTACCACTGCGAAAACAAAGCAGCTCACAAAAAATGTTTAAAATTTGCAAATATAAGTATATAGTTGCAGAATGCAGGATGAGTTAGTATAGAAATTATTTCTCCCGTGAGAATGTGAGAAGCATGTTTAAATTCATATATGATAATGCTTAAACTTATATAAAGTCATGCTTAATAAGATTAATTGATGCCTTATTTATATAAAATCATGCTTAAATCTATATATAGTCACACTTCGAACAATCATAATTATAGATCATTCAAAGATCAACGGTTTAAATTGGTTCTCAGTTCTCACACTAGGATTGATTTTTTATATGAACCAAATCCTATAGTTGCATTCATAAACCCTTGTATAGGCTCCCAAGTTGAGACAGTAGTTTGAACAATGAAGGGAGGAAGTTTTATGGTAGGTACCCACAAAAAGTAAAATTCAATAAATTTAAAAAGTGTAATTATGAAAAAATATTTCAGTCAATTCAAAACAACTATTATAAATTATTGTTTTTTGTATGTATCGATCGCCTCATGAGAAAATTAAGAAAATAGTATCGGCCATAGTATATTATAAATTGAGTTCTGTATTCTTTTTTTAATTTTGTTACTATTGTCAAATTTAAAGTATGAGATAATACAAATACCAAAATTAAAACCTTAACAAAAGATAACATGAAAAAACCAAAATAAATTTAAATACAATGAGATTTTAGGGATTGAGCTAATACTGAAAATACTTTTACTTGGAACATATAATGGCAGCATAACATTAGCATGATCATGGTGTAATTCACTCTTATAGATATTCCGTTTGTTATGCATGTGTCCGATACACCTTAATTTGTTGCAAAATTAATAATCTTTGATATGAATTTGACAACGTACGTAATTTTTTTTTTTTTTTTTTTATCTTTTGAAAGCTAAGGAAAACGAAAATTTATTAAACCAAGAAGAATCATTTAATACAATATTCAAGAGTCATGAAGGCAATTTCATGCCATCAAGGCAAAAGACTCTAAACTCGCAGCTAACTTGACAACGTAGTTATTGGCTTAGTAAATATGTCTGTGACTATATACAAGTAGAGTAAAAGAAGATTAAAAAAAAAGGTCTGCACAATTTAAAAATATACGACATCAATATATGACTAAATAAAAAACTGGCGCATCCCAAACTAGCTTAGAAAATATGTTTGTGACTATATTCCAAATTTTTGATTTAAGGCTTTGCAGATTTTGAACATTCTCAATTTTTTTTATACATAATGTCCATTGTGTATTATAATTTCAGTTCAACAGGGAAAAAAAAATAACCCTCTAGGTATATGAAGAATTATCTTACCTTATTGCAAAGTAATACAATTCCTCGAATATTTGAAAAAGTTACAATATGCATTACTAGGTGTTTGGCCTGGCGTAGCTGACATTTTTTGTTGCAAACAATTTGTCGTGTTTTAACTCTTTGGTGAAGAAGCTGCTTAAAATCCATTGAGGACGACGATCTACTGGTGGAGTTGGACATTTTTAGGACTAAAAATTTCAAGTTAGAATCACTTCAACACCTAACGGGTCGAACTTGTCCCACCAATTTTTTAGTGCGATTTATCTCTTTTGTGCGATATACAAATTATTGCACATGAATAAGATTTACTAAGCGTGCAACACGGATTAGGGCTGCGGATCATCATTAGAAAATAAAAAAAAATAAAAAAAACTCGATAAAGAAGCTTACTCCAAGGTCGGTAATGCCATGTACAAATAAAAATTAGGCCTGCTGCCAAAATTTGGTAGGCCAAACTCTTTGTATAATAAACCCGAATTTAAATAAGTGAGCTAAGAAGCAGATATTTTATGAACAGTAGTGGTAGTTGGATTGGGAAAGCAAATTGAAACAGTAGTATTTGAGTAGCATTAAGACAGTTTCCCCCTTCCTTATGTCATTGTAGCAGCTTCGAATATCGGAATGGACAAGGGCAAAAGCGTCATTCACCACGGCGATCCCTGCAAACTCAGGATTTTGCTCTGCGATACCAATGCTGAAAGTTGCCGCCGAATACTTTCTCTTCTCTGCAAATGCTCTTACCAGGGTGATATCAATATTCTTCCTTTTCTTTTTTTTATATCTTTTTTTCCCTTTGATTTTTCCTAACTAGAATATTTTTGAGTGAGTAAGAACCGAAATATTCATTTAATGTTACACGACCTAAATCTTTATTAATTAAATCCACTTTAAACGTTTTTGCAACTAAAAAGGCGCGCACATTCTTTTCTAGCGAATTCCCGTTCCCACCAAATCTTCACGAACTTGTAATTACAAAATTCTCAGGTGGGAATTTATAAATTCTTCCACCTCATCTGCAACGTGGTCAATATTACACATATCGAAAAAAATTGAGCATGTTGGTGTTGCAATAGAAGTGAATATAAAGTTACATTTTATAATTAAAAAAGTTTAAAAGTTTGTGATTTTTAAGTCAGTAATAGTATACTAAAAAAAAAAAAAATCATTTTATTTTTTTCCAGTAGACACGGTATGGTCAACGACGGAGGTGTTGGAGATGTTGACTTCACGGGGGCCTTTAGCGGACATCATCGTAGCTGAAATCGGGCTTTTGATGGCGGATGACGCTCGTCTACTTAGGCACATCATGGGTGAAAAGACATTGCAACGTATCCCTGTGATTAGTAAGTGCATGTGATGTGAATTAATCATATACGTAACGTGATTGAGTATTTGAAGAATTACATTGTTCAACAAATTTCACCCAAAATATACGAGAATATTTTTTTATTTATTTATCTGAACTATCACCCAAAATAAACACCTCGTCATACTGCATTTTAATTAATTTGCAGTCCTAACCAAGGAAGAAGAGGTGTCTGTGACTGTGAAGGCCTTGAGACTTGGAGCAGCAGGCTATCTTGTGAAGCCTCTGCAGTGCGACGACCTTTCCAATCTGCAGATGCTCTTGCAACACTAGCATTTAGTATATATTTATACGTATAAATGGCATTATTTATTATGCATATAAATTTGAATTTTCTGAGCAGATGCTCTTGCAACACTAGCATTATCCAATTCTTTTTTATAAGAGTTGTAATGTCAATGTCTGGAAATTTATAGAGCTCCGCAAATTCTGCAACTATAAGCCTATAATGATGATATGATTTTAATTATATATAATTAATCAAGATGCACACTGAATAAATTTCGCTAATGAACAATAGAGATAAAACTATAAAAATTTGATTTCGACATACTCACCCCCAACAATGCACCATCATGCAAAGCATCTCTTATCATATATATAGACGATTGTCACATGTCATGTTAATTATAAAATCTTTAAATTAATTTTGAACGGCCTTAAATTGTTTTTTTATGTATGAAATCTTTTAGTATTTTTGTGAATTTCAATAAGCAAAATTTTACAAATAGTCTACTTATTCGAATTCAAATCCATATCTACTGGCATATTTATAATTATGTGGTTCATAATTATAAATATGTTACTGAATTTAAATTGGATCACAATATTGGATTTGTCTCACTGTCAAAGACAATCATGTCACACAATATTCTTTCTATTTTCATTGTCTTTTAACCTTTTTTTTTGTTTTTAATATTATGACTTTGCTTTTGGACAAATAAAATGAAATAAAAATGTGACAACTTTTGCTAAGAAGATCAATGTAGAAAATCCCAATCGACATAAAATGTAAGTGTATTTTGGACATATTATGACCAGCTACACTAGTTAATAAGTAAATATGTCGTTTTGAAAAAATGAAATATACTCTAATAAGCTAATTTAAATCCTTAGGGGAAAAACGATTATTTCTATTTTAATAATTAACTTTTTTTTTTTTTTTACATGTGTGACCGGCCACTTTGTGTCCGAACAGATTTATTGACAATAGAATATCGTGTGGGCTTAACAATAAAAAATATTAATAGAAACACATTAGCATAAATTTATAATGATTCTCAATAGATTATGGGCTTTTTTGTCCTCACAACAATGTAAATTGGGTCTAATGGGCCTCAAACACCAATAGATCAATCACATAACTCTGGTACCGTAAAAAAAAAGGACATAACTCTGGACAACTCTATTCTTTTTCTTTTTTATAGTTCTAAAATTAGAAACTCTCATTTTACTAGATATTTAATTTTTTGTTACTTGAAAATCCTAGCAAAATAAAACTCCTTAGAATAAACGAAGAGGGATTTAATTGTTATCAAATGTTATAATGTGTTAAGAGTTACTTTTATTTCAAATAAAAACCATACTTTGTCGGCTTTTGTTTTGGCTCACGTATGTTTTCTTGTAGCTAGGTTGATATGTTTGAAGAAATTGTGGAGCTGATTTTTGGAGCCTTTATTCCTATGATTGTGCCATCATAAATTGAGTTTGATGAATAAAAGATATTAAACTTATCTATAAATTTTCTGAAGCTAACCCTTAACTCACAAAATATTTTATTTTTTAGGGAATTACATCGAGTAAATAGTTCTACGAACGAATGGATCGTATCGACTTGGAAAAATGGAAAGATTTGTACAAGTTATACGTTTCGTCACCACTTTGTGGAAAATCGTTAGGTATGAAGATGTTAGATACTTGTGACTCGATTGGTGAAATAGTATCTCTCCCCTCAAAAGCATGTTTTTTTTTTACCAACGTACAAAGAAAATATTTTGTTGCGAATGAACAAGATATTGAGGAATTGTCTATACGTAAAATCATAATTATTGATACAGGCCTTTTCCACAGAAAAGGAGGTAAATATTTTTATTATGAAATAAATCGCTATACTACCATATAAGTGAGATCTTTACACCACATAATCAAATAAGATGAGAATATATTACACCGCACTCTAACGAAATTGAACTCAAAACCTCTAATTAAGGTGGGACTTGATGCCTCAGCCAACCACTTTAGTTAGACATCATCGACCATTAAAAGTATCTTCCTAGTTACATATAGTTTCGATCTTACCAAATGCAGCAACTCAAATTTTTAGTTATAGGTGGAGCCAGCAATTGATAGAGAGAGAGGGGTAACATGATAAAATTGATTGATAAGACTTTTGTTCATATTATTTAGCTCGGTGCATGGAAACAATTATTTTTTTCTTTAGATTCCTTTAAAACTAGAGAGAGTGGCGTATCGAATCCATCTATGTAACACAAAAAGTAAATTCCAGCTGTGTATTGTATTCCTAGTCAAAAGTTGGAAAAGAGTTTAAAAAATAGACTCAATATAACATCAACTCATATTATCTCTTTTAATTTATTTTACAAGGAGTGTAACCTGCATCCTCTGCTCGAGGAAACAATTTTTTTACAAATTCGACCTATAATGTATTCGTGAGACTTGAAATTAATATGTTTCTCTATCTTTTTTCATTTTCAAATGATTAGTCATGCTTTGAGTTCTCACAATCAACTAGTCTTAATCGGTGAAGCTTAATCCCCACCACTTTGACCCACCCCACTACCCTATAACTCAGAACAATGTTTAGGAGTGATGTTGATATCCACTTTAAAGTTTTCAATGTTCTACAATACGCTACTAAACTTCATGTTGCATATCACTAAAAACTACAAGTAAAATTTTAGTTTGCTATTTAAAATACGATGGTACGTTTTTTTAGAATGGTTTTGTTTTTTTATGAGTGGAATCTAGGATAACCAATATAGATAATAAAAGACAATAATTGGTTGAATTGTTGGGAAATTTATTAGTATAAGTTTTGATGAATTCTAAAACCGGCTGACCCCAACCGAGTAGATGTTGCCAGAACCTAATGTTAGAATTTAGGCTCGCTGTTTGAGCAAAGTTAAGATTTTATCTTTACAGGTCGCCAGCTGAAGATGGCAACAAGGCGTCACTCAGACAGAACATCAGTTGTGAAGAAAGACAACTGAGAGTTCATTTGTTCAGATGCAAACAAGGGGAAGTCTTCAGAACATCAGTTGAGAAGGAAACCAACTGAGCGTTCATCAGATGAGAAACAGTTGAAAGGAAGAGAACATCAGATGAAAAGGAAATCATCTGAGGGTTCAAACCCAACTGAGTAAATACAAGGAAGACAACTGAGTGTTCAGTTTCAGAACCTCAGTTATAGAATCCGAACAAGGAGTTCAACTGTTTGAAGTTCAAAGTCAGCTGAGAGCTCGACAGATCTCAGTCATTACCCCATCTGGCCCAACACAAGGCTGTCTCAGATGGAAAGCAGAAGAGCACAGATGCCATATCGGGAAAGTCTGCAGAGATGAGAGACAAGCCATCGCTTTCAACCGATCAGAGATCAACTACTCCTCCAACGGCTAGTTGATTCTCTCCGTCTATAAATAGAGGCATTCTCTCATTCGAGAGTGAGACAAGAGACACTAAGACGACGAAAAATTCAAGAGCTTTCTCGAGAGAAATCAAAGCAAAAAGCAAATCTGCAAAATCATCATCTAAGAGCATCAGCAGCTGAGAGTTCCAATTTGAGAGAACATTAGTAGCTGAGGGTTCCTAGAGATCGAAACTGTTTTTGATCTTAGGTTGAGTGTTTATTCGTTCAAGCCTTAGGTCCAGCTCTCATTCGTGATCGAGCTGTAGTTGGAAATCCTACCCATTCTCACACCCTAAAAAGTGTGCTAGGACCTTACTCTTCCTGTAATTGAGTAGTCAGGTCGTCAAGTACCCGCAAACTTGACTTAGGCTGTTTAGTGCCCGGAAACTAAACTGTAATGGTTGCTCAGCCCGCGTAAGCTGAGTGGAACTGTCCAGAAGAACTTGGACTGAGGTGTGTGGACTCACATCTCCCCGTGGACGTAGGAGTTCTCTCCGAACCACGTAAATCTTGTGTGTCGTGTTTATTTGTGTTCAGTCTCTATTGGCATATCTCATCTGACTAACTAACCGCATACAATCTGCATACTTTCACATCAACAGTTTTGGTTTTGATCAACCGTGCACAAAAGCGTGAGTTTATTTTTACGAGTACATTTTCCACCACATTCCGCACAGCACCACTCTTCCAGCTGAGGTTGCTTACTCAGCTGTGAGATCCCAACTGAGTCCTTTTACTCAGTTGAAGTTGATTTCAAGTGTTAAGTTTTTCAAAAGTTGAAAAATCCTAACTGGTGTATTCCCCCCCCCCCCCCATCCCCCATACACCAGTAACTCGTATCGGGACCATCAAAAACTTAATTTGCATAAATTATGGCCAATATTTTCACTTTCGCACCAAAATACTTGTACATTTTAACAAACCAATAAAATTTTAGTTGGTTTGTTGAAAATTAAGTGTATGTAAATTAGGTTGCCAACAAATTATTGCCTTTTGTTATCAATATGGACTAAAAAGGGGAATTGAGGATTTTATTGTCGGAACTTTTGACATTTTTTAAAGGGTTAATGACATGTAAATTTCTAAATTTTTTGGGTTGTAGCGTTTTGTACCCCAGAAAAAAATAGTCTCACAAGTCACAATTTTCGAACTTGTACTTTCGTCTGATTTTGCTACTCGACTCGATTTCCGAGCTGACATGGAAGCTGGAAAAAACATAATAATAGCCTGTAATTTTCCAAACTCTTCGAGTTCTCGCATATTGCACCCTAGGAAAAAAAAATATACCTCACAATTTTCAAATTTTTAGTTTCGTCTGATTTTGCTACCTGACTTGAATTACGGCGATTTCCAAGTTGACATGGCAATCGGAAATGAGACGTGGACATAATTGAAACTGTTGGTGTTATTTTGACCCAAAGTTTTTAATAAGTAATTAATTAATTATTATTTATTTTGTTTTGTCTTTCTTTTATTTACTTTGTGCTAAAAAGGTGGAATGTGGGTAAATGGATAAACTTGAAGACCTAGGTGTTTTATAAAGAGAATGGAAGGAAAACGCGTTGATGACCAAGTCCAAGGGATGAGTCAGCAAGGTTGTTATTAGTGGGAGCAACAACTATTTTCGTGGGAGTGGAAGTTGGAGTCTGGTGAGATAAATCAGGGAAGTGGTTCATGAAGTTGTGGGCATTGCTGATGGAAATCATGGGCTGAGATCATGGATCATGCGAATTATAAAGAGTGCAGCCCAAGTTTGTGATCCTCTATAAATAGACATCAAATGTAACAAGAAAAGTCAGGCCTCCAAGATGTAGACTACGTGTATAGATTAGAAATATTTACGTAGTATTTTTGTAGAGTTTTTACCTTCGAGGATAGCAGTTATAGCTTTAGTCACTACCCTTTGTGATAAAGCTTTACTCATTTTTGTGACCCTCTTTACTCGAAGATTTCCTTTTTGTAATTCACATTTTATAGTGAAGTTTTTGCCCTGAGGCACTTCACGAGGTTATTAATTTATAATCTCGAGAAAATTTATCCATTGTGTACATTTATCTTTCATTGCCTTCTGTCCGAAGTTGTGAGAACTTCGGTTACAACTTCGTTCACCACTCTGAGTGTACGCCGTCGTTTTAGAGCCTATACTAATGACGCCGTTTTGTCTATAATTGAAGCAAAACTCATTTTCAGATGTGGCGGTGTAGATAGTTATGTTGTAAGACTCCAAATTTTGCTATATACAGTAGATAGATGGAGTTGGTTTATAGCAAGCTAAAAAGAGTCATTACTGAAGCAAAAAGAGTGTCGTTTAATCAAAACATCTTTGCTTGAGAATCAATGTGTGTTTCTCTGATTCAAGTTACGAGCTTGATTAAACGACAACTCTTTTTGCTTCAGTAATGACTCTTTTTAGCTTGCTATAAACCAGCTTTATTTATTATATATAACAAAATTTATAATCTTACATAGGTCAATACTAACATAACTACTCCGCCACATCTGAAAATGAGTTTTGCTTCAATTATAGACAAAATGACGTCATTAGTATAGGCTCTAAAATGACGTTGTTTCAATTATGTCCATGTTTGCTTTCCGAGTGCTATGTCAGCTTGGAAATCGCCAGAATTCAAGTCAGGTAGCAAAATCAGATGAAACTAAAAGTTTAAAAATTGTGAAATAGATTTTTTTTTGTGTGTTGAATGTGACAACTCGAATAGTTTGGAAATTTACAGGCCATTATTATATTTTTTTAATTAAATATGCACACTTCAGCTTTCCGACTGCCATGTCAACTCGGAAATCGAGTCGAGTAGCAAAATCAAACGAAAGTAAAAATTTGAAAATTGTGAAACAGATTTTTTCTAGGGTATAAAATGCAACAATTCAAAAAGTTTGAAATTTTACATGCCTCAGCCCCATTTTAAATAATACCACATCTAAAATTTTGATACGCTATGTTTCAACATTTTTCAATAATATCACAAGATTCAAATTCATGCATTAAAAATTCATATAATATGTCGAACTTGATGTGAAAATACATTTGTATTATTTAAATCTGCATAAAATTTCCTATGTGTTAGAATCGACGTGCGTCGGATGGTCAAATTTGAGCCTAGTAGTAATATTAAAAAATAATTTAAGATAGAGAAATACCCCAAAACTAGCCATTTTGAAGTTGTCTTTTCAAATTTTAGCCATTCCCGATTTTCTTCCAAATTATAGTCATTTTTTGAAATTTTTGACTATTATACCCTCCACTCTCAATTTCTCATATATTTTTTGTTACTTTACTTGTCTCTTGTCTCTTGTCTCTTCTCTCTTATCTCCTCGGCGGAGCTGGTACCGCCGCCGCCATGCCTCCACCTATCCTTCTTCTCCTCCTCACTGCCATCTCCTCGCCGCCATGCCTCCACCTCTCCTCCTCCTCCTCCTCCTCCTCCTCCTTCTCCCCACAGCCGCTACCGCCGCTATGCTGTCCATTTCTTCCTCAAACCCCTCCTCTTCAATGTCGAGAATGTTCCTTCTCGTATGAAATATGTTTTGCCCTGTAGTTGTTGGTGAATCATTTCCTGAAGCTTTCGTTGAATGTAAAGCTCGTCTCTCGTCGTCTCCTGCAATTCACGAAGCTTTTGTTTGTCAGATCCAGCCAGCTCTAAGATTAGCTGCCTAATCGTCTCTTGCAGCGTGAATTCATTCGAAACCACAACCCAACAACGACAATCAAATCAACCGGCAGCGATAACATCGAAGTGATTGTATATTTCCCAAGCAAGTGTGGATTTTCCAATCCCACCCATTCCCTCTACAACAGCAATCGAAAACCCTCTTTTCTCCTCATCCAGAATCGATTCTCGCAGCAGCTGTTTCACATCCTCTTCAATGCCGACCAGGTGTTCGTCTTTTTGCAAAGGAGACAACCGCCGCCGCAATTCTACTTGCGAGTCCGGCGTCATCACCTCTCCGAAATCCCTAATTCCGTACCTAAGATTTGGTTTTTTTTTTGTTACTTCATAATTAAGTTTTTGTTACCACGTTGTTTGTTTTTTTTGTTCAGTCACAAAATATTATGTGTTTTTTTTGTTCAGTCACAATTTTTATTTTTGTTCAATCACAATAGGAGTTGTTTTTTTTGTTCAGTCACAAAAAAATTTGTGACGACGGAATATTATGTGTGTTTTTTTTGTTCAGTCACAAAAAAAAAATATCTTGTGTGTTTCTTTTGTTCAGTCACAATTTTTTTTTTGTTCAGTCACAATAGGAGTTATTTTTTTGTTCAGCCACAAAAAAAATTGTGACCTCCGGCGACGACGGCGGTGGTGTCGGCGATGGTTGCGACTGAGATGATTTTTTTTTTTATGAGTCACAAAAAAAATTTTGTGACCACCGATGGCGGTGGCTGCAACTGAGAAGATTATTTTTTGTTTTTTTGTTCAGTCACAAAAAAAAATTATGACTGAATTTATATTTGCTGAGTCAGATTTCTTTTTTTTTCGGTTGAGTCGCAAAAAAAAAATGTGACCACCGTCGACGGCGTCGGTGGCGACGACTAAGAGATGAAGAGTAGAAGGTGAGAGATAAAGAAATGAAAGGGTGAAAACAAAAAATAAAATAAAAAGACATGGTAACAAAAATAAATTTTGTGAATGGACTAGACATGTAATTTTCAATCTTAAAGAAGGGTATAAAAGTCCAGAATGGCTAGAATTTAAAAAAAAAAAATGAGAAGAGCTAAAATTTAAAAACACAAGCTAAGAGCATCCACAACAAGGAGGTCTAAGAGTGGAGGTTTATCCACGTTTTTTGTGGAAAATGGTGGGGTCCTAATGATTGGATAAATCTCCATCTAAATTCTACAATGAGGAGGTCAAAGATGGAGGTCTATCTAATGATTGACTAATTTTTTTTTAACTCTTTTGCATTTCTAAAATAAATAAATAAATGATGAATAATTTATATAATTACAAGTCGAATAATTTTATTGAATTAAAATCAAAACAAGATAACACATAGACAAAAAATTAAAATACAACTAACGTAGCAGACCAAAACGTTACCAAATTTCTTCAATCATATCGTCCATAAGACGATCGTGGGTTCGTCCATCCTGAAGGCGACCTTGTCGCTCAATGTAGTCTTGGAATGCTCGGGTTCCACCCTGTAACACGTTTGCGTGGTTGACGTTGGCGTCGCCTTGTGCGCTACTTTCAGCATGGAACTCAGTTGCTTGGTTTCCTTCATCTTCAATGATCATGTTATGCAAAATGACGCAAGCATGCATGATATCACATAAGTGTTCACGAAACCACAAGCGAGCAGGGCTCTTTATAATTGTCCAACGAGCTTGGAGGACACCAAAAGTCCATTCAACGTCCTTACGTGCAGCTTCCTGCATCCGAGCAAAGCGACATCTCTTGGGATCTGTTGGCGCTGGTAGCGTCTTCACGAAAGCAGCCCACCTTGGATAGATGCCGGCGGCGAGATAATAGCCCATGTGGTGCTGGCGGCCATTTGCTGTGAAAGTAACTAATGGTGCTCTTCCATTCAGGACATCGCTGAAGACGGGTGACTGATTGAGCACATTGATGTCGTTGTTGGAGCCGGCGACACCGAAAAAAGCATGCCAAATCTACAGATCCTGGGAGGCGACTGCCTCAAAGATTAGCGTTGGATAACCCTTTCGTCCGGATGTGTACATGCCTCTCCAACCCGTTGGACAATTCATCCACGCCCAGTGCATACAATCGATGCTGCCAAGCATACCCGGAAAGCCGTGCGTCCTTTCGTGCAATTCTGTGAGTCTCGCGACGTCATCGGCGGTTGGCCGCCTCAAATAACGATCACGAAAGCGGATCTGATTGCAGCACAGAAATTCTTGAGACATTCCGTGCCCGTTGTCGGCCCAACGTGTAGATATTCGTCATATTGATCTGCAGCTCCACCGTTTGCGAGTTGCCTCAAAGCCACAGTGCACTTCGCCCATGGGTAAAATCCCAGTCTCCCAGTCGCATCTGAGTGTTGTTGAAAATAATACTCCCGAGCTTCCAAAGTTTGAGCTATCTTGAGGAACAACTTCTTGCTCATACAAAATCGCCGGCGAAATACAATTTCGCCCCAAATGGGTTGATCGGCGAAATAATTGCGAATAAGGCGTGCTTCGGCCTCCTCGCGCTCCCGTAGCACGTACGTCCTCGTCGGTGGCTCGTCCTCCTCCTCGTCATCAATGAATGCTTGGGCCATTTGAACGGCTTTTCGAGCCAACTCGCGATTTCTCTTACGACGTTGCTCGTCCTCCTCTAAATTGAAAAATGATCCGGAAAAAGACATTTTTCTTTGAACAAAAATAATGAAATTGAAGAGTGGAGAAAAAGATTGAGAAAGAAAAGAGTAGATTGAGGTGTGAAGAATGGAGAAAAAGATGTAGTATATATAGATGAAAGATGGGAACTAGCCGTTGGATTTTTTTTTATTCTGAATTAAAAATAAAAATAAAAATAAATGCAAGAAAAATTCTGGAGTTGACGCGTGTCCCTATTTGAAGTTCGAAGACGAGGTCGAAACTTTGACTTCTCGCTCGACCTCCAATTTTGTTCGACCCTCCACAACGGCGTCGACTTTGGCTTCGACCTCCGCCATTCCCTCGATCTCCGCCTCGACCTCCATCTCGACCTCAGCGTTGTAGATGCTCTAAGAATGGCTAGTTTTAAATTTACCTCTTTAAGATATGTACATTTCATAAAAAATAAATGAGTGATATTATTGAAAAAGGTCGAACATCATCACAAAATACATCTTCCCGAATTTAGAATACACCCACGGTCGTCCGATCAAATGTGTCAATATTTCTCAATTTTTTTCAAAAGTATCACAACTTTAAAAAAGTCGGGTCTTTTTAAAAATATTTTGAAGGGCATGATATTTAAAAAATAAAAATAAGATTCTGTAGAAGTAACATTATTTGGTATTTACAAGGGTGCGTTTATTTTGAGGGTGCTTTACTTTGATGAAAAATGATAGAAAATGAATATTTTTTTTTTATCTTTTTTACATATTTATTTTGTTGGTTAATTTTCTTCGGGTAAGATGGATAACTTTTTCGGACAGTCCCTTTTCCATCCATTTTCTCACCAAATGTGGAAAATATTAATATGGGGGGAGGAGTGTGATAATATTTTCCAATGGATAGAAGACATAAAAATAGAAAGTGGTAGGGGACCATGTGATAATTTTCTTTTCCATCATAGTAAACATGTGATTAAAAAGAGATAAAAATGTTAATATTTTTTCATCTTTTCTTATCCATCATTTTCCTATGAAAATATTTTTCCTAAGTAAATGCACCCTGATAATAAAGTTATCATTGAAAAAGGATGGATAAGAAAAGATGAAAAAATTTATATTTTGATCAAATATTTACTAGAGATGAAAATATTAAAAAATATTTGACAGTACTAACCAAAGATAATATTATTTAACATTGAAGTAAAAAGGATATGTTTGAGAAAATATTCCACTATGTCTTAAAAAAAAATTCTATGAAAACAAACATGTGAAGATAATGAAAAATGAATAAAAATAAATGTATCAATTCTTTCCCAACTTACAGAAACGACAGAAAAATGAACGAGTGGTGTTGAAGGTTTAAGTCGTTCCCTTTTTGTCCAAATTTAATATCAATATGTAAAAGAAGGGACCAAAAACAAGAAAAAGATATGCATTTTGATTTTTACGATTTAAAGTTCACAAAAGTTCAAGCGACATTATTTGGATAACAAAATATAAATAAAATTCGAAAAATGAAATTGTGGATACAAAAATTGATGGCCAATGAAAGCTGCAAATGGGCCTTTGGGGCCCCAAAAATAAGAAAATGGTTGCTTGAGTCTATCTTCTTCTTTGATTCACTGTTCACAGCTCATCCCCTTTTAGATCTCTCCGCTGACGTGGCATTTTTCTCTCTCTAGAAAACCAGTTAATATCTTGCTTTTTCACTTTTCCCCAGCCAGCCTCTCGTTACCTTCCACGTCACCCAATTTCCTAACCTGCGCCCGCGTGGCTCCATCTTCGCCCTCCGCTCTCATTATCAGCGCTACCGTCACTTCCAATCGTGCCGCTCATTTTAGCACCCACCACTACCGGTTAGATTAAAAAAGCGCCATTAAAATATCACTAGATATTTTTTAGATATTTTAGTCTGAGCTTTTTTGACAACAAGCGAAGAAAGCCACCGTCACTTCAAAGATTTAAGTAAATATATTTGCGAGATGGATATAGAGTTGAAGGTATTGGATTGATACAGGTTTGATAGGTGGGGTGCTAAACTGCGCCGGATTGGGGACGGTTCCGACGTGGTGGGTTGGGTGCCCGTTGGATTCGGTGGCTATTTCAGATTGATTGCTCGCTTTCCGTTTATGGAGTGAGAAAATTGTCAACTGGCTGATAACTTGTGATTACTATTGAGTGCTGTGGTTCGGTTGGTGGTGTGCTCATGATCTGGAAAAATGGAAGTTTGTGGTGATATTTGTTGGTGAAGTAGATTGGATTAGAATAGTTTGATTCTTTGGTGGCTTATTTGGTTGGGGAGATTTTTGAGGGTGTAGGGATGGAGTTTCTCTAGTCCTGATTGTTTTGGGTTAATTTGAAACCCTAATTTGTGATTAAGGTTAGTCTTGGAGGTTGAGAAGAGTGATGGAGAAGAGTGAGATAGGGAAGACCGGCGATGGTTTTATCGATCGGAGTAAAGTGAGGATTTTGTTGTGTGATAATGATGTGAAAAGTTCTGAGGAGGTTTTTACACTTTTGTGTAAATGTTCTTATCAAGGTTTTGATTTGCTATTCTCCTTCTTTATTTGGAATTCATTGTTATGTTTATTGGTTGAAGTCACTCTTTACGTTTAATTTGTCATTTATTGTTGTGATGATGATTCTTGTTTGCAATAGGTGTTGTTTATATGCATGTACGTCTGCCATTTATTTCTGAAGTAGTTGTAGAATTTTTAGTGATCTTATAGTTTTGATCCCTATCTTTCCTTATCGAATGGAATAAGGAAACTGGACTTTATTTGGGATCTTTAAGAAGCATATGCATATGCATCTCCCTATGGCTGAATTGTCCTCTGTGATGTCAATTTAGTTGAAGATGTAGGTTACTCTATTTAGAAGTCTAACATGCTTTTAAGTCACATTTGGGAAAGATATTTATTGGAAAATGCATTGAACTCCTTTGGGAATTGCTTTTAAGACCCAATAAGTAAGTAAATGGAATAAGTTTAACTGCATGTACCTTAAGTTTCAGTCATTCAGTAAGGTTTCCTGATTGGCTGGATCCAAGTACCAACTGATTCCATAAGCTAAAAGATGAGCCCAGCTGTTGGCTATATCAACCTTTCTTCCTTAATTTTATCACGCACGTCTTTGTCATGACAATTCACATGACAAATATTGGAGTTGTTAACTTAAGAACTCATTCTAATCAACTTTTACATCACTTGTCAATAATCAGTTGGCGAAGATATAGGAGTTCATTCAACTCCGTGTATGTGCAGTACTGCCATCTCTACAATCGGTTGCTTTAGTACTACATTCTGGAAAAAATCTCAATCGTATGTTGCGTAAGGGTTCTGCTCGTTTTTCTTGTCAATGAAGTTCCAATCAGACACTTGTAACAGATTTCTGAGTTAAATGTGTATTCTTTCGAGTTCCGTTTCTGTGTACTTTCTATTTTTCCCTCCTGCTGATGATCCTAGTATTTTCGCACACTAGCAAATACAGATGGGGAGTGAATAATATTGAATTATATTCGATTTGGTGATGATTTGAGTTGAAACTGTCCTGCCAGTTCAAATATTAGCAGGTTGCTTTGTACCTTGGAAGGGTTGTCAGAGTATCTTGGTGCTTGTTTCCCAAAAACTTTATTGTGATCCACATTGATTTTTCTGGACTTAAGAAGAAAAGAAAAAAAATGAAGACAGGTTTAGGAACTGTCTTAAGAGCTTGAAAGAATTTGTTTAGTTTTTTTGAATTAGGGAACAGTTGTCCGGATAAGATTCTAACTGGCTTGAAAAGAAACAAAAGAAGGAACTAAGTAGTTATTGAATTCTGGAAAGTTCATTGAATTTTTATTTTTTTGGATGTATTAATCTGTGAATTTTGGGTGCTGAATGTAATGGATCTTTTTTTTCAGTGACTGCTGTAAAGTCTCCAAGACAAGTGATTGATGCACTGAATGCAGAGGGGCCTGATATAGATATTATTCTTTCTGAGGTTGACCTTCCAATGTCTAAAGGACTTAAAATGTTAAAATATATTATGAGGGACAAAGAGTTGCGACGAATTCCTGTTATAAGTAAGTATGCACTCTTTCCATTTTTCTTAGTGTTTTTTTAGCATAAATATTTGAAGTAAATCGACTAACTTACATTCTCTGCGAATCCTTTGCTAGTGATGTCAGCACAAGATGAGGTTCCTCTTGTTGTCAAGTGCCTGAAATTTGGAGCAGCTGACTATCTTGTGAAGCCATTACGTACAAATGAGCTGTTGAACTTATGGACTCACATGTGGAGAAGAAGGCGAATGGTACATACTATCTTCTTTACATATTATAGAGTCTCTCTCTCTCTCTCTCTCTCTCTCTCTCTCACTCTTTAATTATTATTATAAGTTTTGAGGAAGGCTTCCTCACATAATATAGTTATTGTTAAGATTTTCAGATTTTCTGGGGGTTTCTGCTGACAGTTGTGCATGACTGTCTATTCTTAGCAATCTCAAAAAATTTGGAAATATTGTAAGAATTGTTCGTAAATTCTATGACCTTACTATCTTGGCTCATGATGGGTTTACTCTGGCTAGTGCCATTTAATTCTCATAACACCCTTTGCGTACATCAGTTACCCTTAAACTCTTACTTAAATGGTTGTTTACGAAGAGATCACATCATGCAAACCATGTGGAAGAATTAGTTTGCATTTTTAGGCATTCTAAAAACATGCCTTGCAACGTATTTATGTATTCTGTTTAACAAACCATAGTCTTTGTTGCTCCCAGGAAGTGTCATTAGTTCTATTCTCAAATCTCCTACATGGAGTGTTGTGTGTATAATTCATGTTTTCTTTGACAGAGTATATTAGCCATGTAGGCTTAAGGTTTTAGTGTTTATGCAATGATTTCATCTGTTTTTTGCTTTTCCATCTACAGCTGGGACTCGTGGAGAAGAACATCGTAAGTTATGATTTCGATCTGGTGGCATCAGACCACAGTGATGCTAACACCAATAGCACTACCTTATTTTCGGATGACACAGACGACAGGTCTCGAAAGACTACCAACCCGGAGATGTGTGTCTCAACCCACCAAGAAGACGAGGTGATTTCATAATTAGATATACTGAAATCATGTTTAAAGTGTTCCCCATTCATGACTTTAAGGTGGGCAAGCTCAGCAGGGGACTTCTATAACTAGAAAAGAGGAAGAGATTTTGAGTGTAGATTTGTGTGATAAATCTAATTTGATTTTCTAATGAAGAGCTCACTTTTATTAGTTTCTAATACTGTATCAAATAATACTTGCAGATTCAACTGCTCTTTAGCTGCTTAATCTCAACTAAGATTTGATCCATGTGCATATGATTTTTCTCTGCATTTTTCAGGTATATATCACCGCAGCTGCTCCTATAGCTACTGCAGATGAGACTCCTCGGGAGTGTCAGCCTGATGTGCCCGGAATAAGTGACAGGCGGAGATATGAAATGAGGATAGGTAAATTGATCATAGAATTTAATCATTATGTGACTACTAAAAGCTGCTAAGTTTTGTATGCGTGTTTCCAAGAATGAAGTTCAACGTATTTATTTAATGGCTTGTTTGGACATATATGTTTCCTGAGTGCATTTACATGCTGTAATTTGAAGTTTCTTCTTTAATCTATTTCATTTATGAACAAATTTAATTGAGTTTTCTGGTTTTCTCCCATCTTTGATTGTTTCCAAGGGAAGTTAGCCATATGAGTTATCACTCATTGATTTCTTCTGGGTGCACTTTAAATTCTTTTGAGTTATCTCGTGAACTTCTTACTGAGATTTCGAAAGATCAAGTTTTGATCAAAGCAAACTTTGTTGATTTCCAATTTCCATATCGTATAAGCCTAAGTGTGCCTTTAAATTGTTCCAGGACAAATTTTACCTTTTCTAAAGAAGAGTGAATTGAAGATAGGTGAGTCGTCTGCTTTCTTCACCTATGTCAAATCCAGCACATTCAAAAGCATCAACCACGGGTCTTCTCCTGTTGCTGAAAATACACCTCAACACGTGAGCTCTGTGGAGAATCACATGCTGAACGGGGAAGTGGGTTCAAGCATCCAAGGAGAAAAAACTCAAGAGACCCTGGAAAACCTTTCACCAGCAGATAACCAACCAAGCAGTAATAGTGCTCCTGAATCCTTTTTATTGGAGAGGTCATGCACTCCTCCTATGCACTCACTGGATATATCTCAACAGCGGAACTCGAAGGAGTTATCTCAGGAGCATATGCATTTAGGAAATGATTCTCCTAACGATGTGACTGGTCGTTATAGTCATACCGCCTATCCTTATTACATGTCTGGAGTAATGAATCAAGTGTCGATGCCATCAGCATCTGTTTATCCCAAGAACCTCCCTGATATGAACGGCCATGCTAATTCTGCTTTAATACCTCAGTATAGTCACGTTCCACAATGTCCTCCTCCTCCTCACATCCCGGGAATGCCATCGTATCCTTATTACCCTTTTGGCATATGCCTGCAACCAGGTCAAATGCCTAGTCCACATCCATGGCCATCATTTGGAAATTCTACATCCAATGAAGTGAGCTCAAGTAAAGTTGACCGTAGAGAGGCTGCCTTGGTGAAGTTCAGGCAAAAACGAAAGGAAAGGTGCTTTGACAAGAAGATCAGGTATGTGAATAGGAAAAAACTAGCAGAACGTAGACCTCGTGTAAGGGGGCAGTTTGTTAGGAAGGTAAATGGTGTTAACGTGGATCTTAATGGCCAACCTGCTTTAACCGAAGATGACGAGGAAGAAGAGGAAGAGTACGATGAGGAGGATTGATGCTTCCATGTGCCAATAGTGATTCTTTATCCAATGAAGGTAATCAGTTTGTAACGGTTTTCCCGCCTTCACCGTTATATACACCTCACCTCTAATATTCACTTATGTATATAATCTATCTGTAATGCAGTCTGCAGAAAGCATGGGGGTCTCGTGCAAGCCCATTGCCTAATGATTTTGCATTCCATAACAGAAGAATATCTCGGGGTATGAAGGTAGGAGTACGCAGAGCTATTCTTGGAGATTCTCATTGAAGCCTGATATGCTAAAGAGGATATGCTAAAGAGGAGAAAGGTAAAATTAGATCTATAGTTTCATTTCCAATAGAAAAAGTAATGAAACCGCTGTCATACCAATGAGACTGCTTATTATGATTTAGCTGAAACTATTGTTATTCTACCGGCGGTGTATAGATATGATCCATTTCTGAATTGCTAAGAGTGTTTATACTGGGACAATCTATATGCCTTTAATTTCACATGACTTGTATTGGTCATTCGTTTGTTATCTAGTTTATCTTATACCGAGTTGGGTTTAAAAAAAATATCCGTGTTCATATGTTTTGAGTCTAAAAAAAATACGCTATGAGGCTACCTGAAAGCAACATTTTAAAGTGGGATTCAAAACAGATCAATTTGAGCAATAAAAACATATTACGCCCACCTCATTTTTATGAGCAAATAATGAGCTCAGAGATTGTATGAGAAGCATACACTTAGCTTATCATTGACAAGAATAGCAAAGGAAATTCTAGTTATGAAGCTGAGAAGTTAGTGGGTGAGCTTGAAGTAGAGAATCAGAAGGATGGCGATAACCAAGACAGCAATGATAGTGCCAATAATCCATTTGTTCCGGCTCATTCTTCTCGACATGTTCGTCAGAATTTTTTTGCTCCGGCTGATGTTATCGTCCACCCCATGAAGCTGCAAAAGATTTTGCTTATATAATTTTACATTGATAGTCAGATAACTAAAAAAATCATATCCAAAAAACGAGACATACAGTGCCATGAGCATGCAGGAGGGATTGACGTTGCTGGTGCAAATCTTGAAGAATTGAGACTCCGAGCTCTTCAGTTTCCAGCATTGTTCTCCGACCTTCCCTGATCCTGTCGCTTGACTTATTTAATCTTTCAGTTGACATCAGTAGCCTTGCTCTTTGATCTGCTGATGCCTTTATCATCGAGTTTGAAATTAGGATTCAGTTACATGCTAACTTGGGCGTAGTTTGTAGAAAGAAAAGAAACCAAACGAGTATGTAAAAGTCCGATTCTTACAGGAGGAATAAGTAAAGGAACCACAATAATAGGAGAATGGAAGGAAAAATACCGTCAATGTGTTTGCCATTCCAGATTCCAACAATTCGTCCCGAGCTGCTTGGTTGACATTACCCAGTGTGATTCTCTTTCCTTCTGATTTCAAATTGTTCAAATCTGTTTTATACTCTCTCAACTTGGCAAGAAGTGTAGACTTTACACTTGGGGGCAAGCTCCTAGCTTCCAGATCCATTTTACGTATCTTGGATGTTAAGCACATGTCGGATGTTAGTATAGAGTTTAAGGGCAGAAGGATTCATCATTCATATGCATGTTAGTAATCAGTTACCAGTGCCTCAGCATCTTCTAATCCTCCCGTAATTTCAGATATTTTTTGTTTCTTTTGTTCTGCCATGGAGGGAAGTTATGTCAACGTCAGCAGCAAATGGAAGTGAAAAAGAATATAGGCATTCATGGAACTATAGTCGAGTGTCTTAAACAAGAGATGAACACATTATCTGCACCTTGCAAATATGATAGAGAACTGCATTATAATTTGACTGTCAAGGAAAACTAAAAACAACTTAGAAAGCTACATTTAAATTAGAAGGTAGGATTTTTCCCTATCATTTAGACATGCACTTGTCCAAAATTACTCAATTTATGGAAAAATAGCAAGCAGATCATTTTATTTATTTTTGTCCCGAATATGATACAAATGTTTAGATGGTACTTGCACTGCATGTAGTGAACCACTGAAACAACCAAGGTTCACTATTGCTAGTAGCTCAGTACTTCTTTTGTATATGAAACAATCTTTTTTTTACATGTCTACCCAATATTTCAATCATGCAGAATATATGCGACAAACATTACACTCCAGTCTCTAAATATCATTTATCTATAACTACTTAAAGCAGATCTTACATCCTGCCAACCAGTTAGAATTCTTGGAAAGCATTTTTCGTTCCAAAAATACTTGATAGGCTTGCAACCATCAGATCTTGCAGGGTTTCCACCAAATTGATCCAAGCATGGCACTCACTCGTTTTCATATTAATTATAAGACTTGACATTTACAAAAGGTCTCTACAACCTTTTGGTGAATATTGTTCTTCAGCTTAAGTTATCACCAGCAAATTGTAAATGTACTACTTCTGTCTTTTAATTTCCAATCCTTAAACCTATAAACAGGGAAATAACTTCTCTTTACTACTCAAAACATCAATCACCATGTTAAAAGAAAATAGGCAAATGGATCTCCTCGTCTGAAACCTATGTACCCCACTGAACTTCCCTCTTGGTCTACCATTAATCAGTATTTAGATGGAGACAAATTTACAAGCATCTCTGTCAATCCCCAGTACTCTTTTTCCCCAAGAAAGAGTCGAGAAATCCCCAATCATTGACCAATATGCCTTAGTAAACTCAATCTTAGACACCATGTGCCAATCGGGATGCATTCATGGCAACTGTTGCTGAAGCCTAGTTCTAACTATAAGCAGTTAAATCAATTGTAAATGAAAATCAGCATTTCTAAATTTTAATCAATACTTCCCTAGATATACTACCACACCATGTTAGAAAATCAAAATATCCAAGAAGGATAGGAGAATCAAGAATATTGCTGAAAACATGAAATTGTCAAATTAAATGCTAGCAGACAGACTTTTATCAACAAACCAAAAAAAAGAAAAAAAATCAAAAGGATACACAACCAAGAATATCTTTTCATCAAGAATTGAGTACCGTCACATTAAGTGTTTTGATCTGTTTTCCAATGTTCCTAACATTTCACAACTATTCTGTGAAATTGGCAATATGATTGTCATTCTACATTCACCTAGAAGCTGCAATTCCCTCTAAAAGTCAGTGATCGTGCAATTAAAGACAGCGATATAACCCTTTCCACGAAGAGTCTTATAAGCATTAGAGATTGGAGTATCATTAGCTACTACATAACATGTTGGCAAAACAATCAAGCTGATAAAACTGAATGTATAGTCAAATAAGAAACTCAAAACGGAATAGAACATTTTAGTCTCACCACCATCACCACTAGCTGAAGTAATCATTTTGGAAAGACTAGCAGATATCTCACAGTATTGCCTTTCATAACCTTCAAATACTTGACTCATTTTTTTGACCCCACAGCAATCTCCTGCAATAGAGTTAGACAATTACCAATACTCAATTCCAAATAATCCTACACCAGACTGATTCTTATAATTTCTCAAATTTTAGATAAGATTTCATACTACAATCATTCGATCAATAGCCACTATCAACCGATTCCAGATTTCAAGATCTTAAATTTCAGGCATTGCATCACTGATTCTATCGGTCGAAGCGATTAATCACCCGAAATTTGAGGAAATTCGAGGATGTAAAATGACGAGAGCCATTACAATGTTGATTACCGAAGATGGGAGAATGCCTACCTTAGATTGATCGGATAGGCGCCGGACGAGAGCTGGCAATGATCGGAGGAAACACTCTGGAATGTGCTGATTAATTGTTCGGAGAATTGTTTAAAACGTTGATGGGAGACATTGGAGGCACGGATAATCATTCTGAGCCGTGACTCCACGTCAGATAAGAAAAGGACGAAAGTACCCTTACTTCTCCACGTCAACGTACATTCGCATGATAAACTTTTCTACAGCTCCCATTATGTTTATCCACGTCACTTATTTTGTTCGGAGAAAATTATCATGCATACCCACTTTAAAGATAATATGTACTTCATATACTCATTAAGATAATTATCTACTCTCTATATTCACTTGGCCCATAAAGTGTACTTTCCAACGTTTCTTTAAGATTTTTTTTTAATTATCGGTACAATCAACTCCTCCAATCTACAGGACATGATTGAATCATCATCAGTTGACTAGCTTTTTAAATAAGGCCAAAATGTATTTGAGTGAGATGACAAATGAGTAAGTTTCACGTGAATAAAGCCTATTAAAATTGGCATTCATGCAAAAATTGTACCAATTTTAACAGTAATTTTCCATGCGGGTAGATTCTATATTGAATGCATTATTGAATTGGAATTCTTTGGCCTATATAAGATTTATAGTTTGAAGGATCTGTATGCAAACATAAAAAGGAAAAAAAAATAGAGAGAAACCTTGAGCGAATATTAGATTGAAGAGTTATAGTAATCATTACCGTTGTTTACATACAGGTGAGCATAATACAAATTTTTATTATTTTGTAAAAGAAAAAAATTATACAGATCGCTCATATTGTACAAAAATATATCCGCCACCTGTACAAAAATGAGTCGATCTTCATATTTTTTTTTATCCAAAATTGTATTAACTTTGACACGCTTAACTTATACTCCCTCCGTCCAAAAAAAAGTGTCCTACTTACCCATTTTTCCTTGTCCGCAAAGAAGTGCCCTGCTTTACTTTTTGTACCCTTACACTCTTTATTACACCATTTATTTACCAGGATTATCACTACTGGACCCACCACTCAAACACTTAAACCCACTAATTAAATCCTAAACCAACTTTAATTAGGCCTCTTAATTAACCCAACCTACCCTCATTTACAACCCAACCCAATTCATCTGCCCTTCACTACCTACCCACTATCGATTAACACTGAAACCCTACTTTCATTCGCCTCCTTCGCATTTTCTCTGGAATCGTCTCCTCAATTTCTCTATACTCTTCAATGGAGTCTGAGAATCACTCAACCCCCTCTCACTTATCGATTGAGTCTGAGAATCTTGATTTCTTAGATTCTTCTCTCCATCTCGATGTCTTTCCGACCCCTATTGCTACCCATTTCTCTCCTATTCCAACGTATTCGTGGGAGTTATCTGAGATAGTGCTCGAATCTGTACTCGACGCCGGTGAATCTGAGATTTGCTATCCTCTGTCTGATTCACCGCCGTCTTCCCTGAATCCATGGTGTCAATGGTGTCGGAATCCACTGGCCCCTCCGTGAGCTCGGAGATTTGCCTTCCCCTCTCCGATTCGACACCTCTCGAATCTGATTCCATGGTGCCTGCGTCTGAATCCATAGTGGCTGAGACTGAATCCATGGTGGTGGACCCCCAACTTCAATATGAATCGATTTGGGAGGGAGAATGGTATATGCGCGAAGATTGGTATCTGCGCATACTAGGGCTTTTTGTTCCTAGTGTATTGAAACTTCTTAAATCAGGTTATTTCGTTCTACTTTCTGGCTTAATTGGGCTGGTGATGCCACTGGGTTGCATAGATTGATTATTCGAACATGATTCTGCACTTGGTGATTGATGTGTGAGGTTTATTGAGCTGGTCACCTCTGTCTGATTTGAACATGATATTGTACTTTGTGATTGGAGTGTGAGGTTTTTCACAAAATGAAGCCACTGTGTTGCCTGATCTTCATTATTTGATCTTCATTCATGTCTGATTTGAACATGATATTTCTGATTTGAACATAATACTGCACTTGGTGATTGGTATGTCCCTGTTTTACTTTGAAAAAATGCAGCCACTGTGTTGCCTGATCTTGATTATTTGATCCCTACTCATGTCTGATTTGAACATGATATTGCACTTGATTTGTACAGAATTGAGGTTTTTTGCTTGTGATTTCTGTATTTACTCATGTCTGATTTGAACATGATACTGCATTTGAATCTGTTAATGTGTTGCCTCTTATTAATGCCACCATTAGGAATTAGTTTCCTAATTTTGGAGGTTGACATAAGATGGTGATGCTTTAATTAGACCCTGTAAACTGTCAATGATGCAAAATGTGATAATACTGAGACATTTGATTCAAAAATAGCTACAAGGGTTTTAGTTTACATCCCAAACAATCCAAAAACTTCCCTTACATTGTTTGTCACTGTAAACCCTATTCAAAAACCTGAAATTCTAGTTACCTAATCAGCCAAATGAAGTTATTGGACTCCATCTGTAAGCTGATCACTTGTGCAGCTTGTATCTTCATCCATTTCATGCAAGTATAGGTAGTCTAAGCTTTCCTCTACTAGCTGCTCATCCACTTGAAGGTTTTCTGGCAACATCCCTAGCCTCTTTAGTCTCTCCTTGTTCATGTGTGGGATCTTATAGTTGTTGTTGCCCCTCACTTTCATGATCTTTGTATAGCAGTCTTGCAGTGTTAAAAAAATATTGTTTAACTTATCTGCTGGATACTCATCAAATACAGCTTTCACATTCTTGAGCAAGTCTGCCACATCATTAGCTGGCTTTTGATCCTTCAATGTTTGTATTGACCTAAAGAACCTTAGATCATTGACACTGGTATCGGGAGAGTTTGATGGTTGACAAACTAATTGGATGTTGAATCCATCAGATGTGGCAGCCCTTAAAAAATCTGGATCATCTCCCCTTATGTGTGGTTTGACATTATCTTGTTGTATGAAAATGGTCTTGCTTGCACCCTTTGGCCACTTAGCTTTGATTGTTGGAATCAACTGTAATTTTGCAGGTTATAAATACACTACATGATGAAATTACATTCTGATAGTGCTGAAAAAGATTAAAAAAAAACTGACCTGATTGATGAAAATGTCATTCATTACTGCTTTAATTATAGCCTGAATTGCCTTGACTTCTATGGTACCCTTCTGTCTGTTCTTGGAGTTTCTCATTGCTAGTTCTTCAGTAATAAATGGAAAAATTCCCAGTTTTTCATAAAAAAATGACCTCTCCATTTGGGGCAATGATTGGTCTTGTTACAGCAGCAATGAACATGATTTTCTCTATGAATCTTTTAGATTTGCATGACCTATATGGCTCTTCTTCATCTGGTAAGAGGTAGTATCTGCTTGAGGTTTTGGTTAAATTAAACCACTTCTCATCAACATGTATAGTGTTATACATACTCTGAAATGTGAACTTTCCACTGTCACTAATTGGATTGAGCTGACTTAGGCTCCATCTAAGCCTAGACAACATGTTTTTGGGGGTGAGAAAAGGCTTTATTGCATTAGTATGTGGCCTGATTTTTTTTTCCTTAACCCACACATGAAGTAAGCTCTTTGATACTCCTAGTTTGCTTGACTTAATTCTGAGTGATGATCTCTCTAGAGCTGACATATTTTTAACTTTATTCTCATCAAGTACCTTCTTATCTGCATGTTTTGATCCCTTCTTCATTGATTTCAGCTGAATAGGTTTACCCAAAGCTTGTTGGGCAGCTGCTGCTTTCCAAACGCGCCAAATTGTCTTTGGATCAACCTGAAATTTTTGTGCAGCCTCCTTTTTTGCTCCATGTGCCAGAATTCCATCTTTGCTGTGCTGTAACAACCATTGCCCGATGCATCTGCCCTCATTAGACAGATTTAGCTTGCTATATGGTGCTGGCATTGCTTATGTAATTAATGTATTTACTGCACTTTAGTTGTAATGAATGAAGGATGTTTGTGAGGTTGTATTTATAGGCAGATCTGGAGGGTAGGTGTGGAGTGGTTTGAAATTTCCTCCAAGGGGTTTTGATCACATCAATGTTTTTATTGGACAATACAATTAATGAAATCATCATTTTTGGCTCCAAATTTTCCTCCTTAATTTCACTTTACTGTTTTCATGTTGTTTTCCTTGTTGTTTTTCAGATTTCTGTATTTACTCATGTGCTATAATACACGTTGATTTTTGGTGGTTAAAATAATGTGTATTCATTATTCATTATTCATTAATTCAATTCAAATTCTATCTTCCGTTGGATATGATAAGTTTTTCCAACATTAAGGAACAAATAAATTTCATAATGATGTCTTAGATCGTTAAGTTGTAGTTTTGAAATCTTCTATTTTTCAACGTCTCAATTCGGCATCGAAAAATATAAATTGAGTAATGATGATCAACTTCGTCGATTGTGTGCTACTGAATCTGAGCCTACGCTGTATATCGGGCACATTGATTCTATGTATAGACCTAGCTTTGATTTGAATGCTTAATCGCAATTTGTGTATGATTATGTGTATCCGTCTCAGGGTTCAGGGTTCAGGATTCAGTGAAAAAAAAATCATACAGATCGGTATAAAACTATACAGGGGGAATAATCATTAAAAAAATATATGAACGAGCTGTATAAATTATGCACGATCTGTAGAGAAACGTACCTGTTGTAGATGTTTCTTTTGCTCTTCTGTTAGTTCTTCAGGCTTTTTCCCTTTCGAATTTGATGAAGAAGCCATAATTTCTTGAAGGATTTGAAGAACTCTATTTTTAAACGGTAAAAAAAGTATACAGAGGAGAGGTATGGGGAAGGAGAGTGTCTGTATGGATGAATTTTATAGGGTTAGGGGTTGTTTTGTTTTTTACAGTTTCAACATTTAGTGAGGGAATAAATTCTCTGTTATGTGGTGGGTGGGGGGTTAAATCCTACGTGACTTGACTGTTTCATGCAGAAATTGAAAGTGGGGGGTTAGGGTTTTATTGAATAAAAAAATCATACAAAGTGGGAGTCCATGAGAGAGTTATTCGGTCAAAGAAAGAGAGAGATTCTCTTATATCTGTCAAAGTACACTTTGTGGACCAATTAGATATATGGAGTAGATAATTATCTTAGTGAGTATATGGAATACATATTATCTCCATAGTGGGTATTTCGAATTTCCACTCTTTTATTTATGTCTAATAAAAAAGAAATAATTTTTCAAAATATTTTTAAAATGATAAGATTTATTCACTTTCTACAATTTTTATTCTTTATTTATAATTTTTGCGTCCAACATTATATAAACATAATAATTTGAACAGACCGAGTATAATAAATTAGTTTAGATTAATTTTTTTTTGTAATGCTCGAGTTTATAAAATGCTAGTAAGATTTAAATTTGAAATTTTATATTATTCCCTAAAATATATAAGTCCTACTTTATTAGATTGGTGTCATATAGTGGGCGCTTAATATAATTGATTTTGGTCATCATTGTTCCATTACGCACTGGTAAGTAAATTAAAGGTTATTACTATTAGGGGTGGGTCGGTACGAGATACCGTTATTTTTGTATCATACTTCCTCCGTTCGGGGTATAAAGTTTCATTTCATCCATTTTAAATGTTCGAGTTTAAAAGTTCTACTCTCATTTTTAGACCATTATACCCTTCTTACTTTTTAGAATTACTATCCTTTGCCATTTGGGACCCCACTTCACATCAACTTTATTTCTACTTTTTTATCATCCCAACAATTTTATTCTTACTTTTTGGTTAATACCATCTTTTTTTTATCATTACCACTATTTTTTTGTCATTATTCACTATCCCTACTTTCTAACTTTTACCCTACTCAAAAATACTTTATCAATTTTTTTAATCCCCGTGCCCATTTAAAATGGGACTTTAAAACCCGAACGGAGGGAGTACCTTATACTTTATCGTAAATTTTGATATGACAAATTTCATATCGTTACCATACCGTACTTTACGGTATATCGGAGTTCGGTATACCATTAATTCGGTATGAAATTTTTACATACCGTTGTTGTACTGCAGTTTCGGCATATCTTATCGATATACGATATACCGAACGTTTACGGTATACTGAACATTCATGATATACCGAATATTCAAGGTATATCGAACTTCCACGGTATACCGTGCACATTCTATACCTGTTTGGAAGATATAATATCCTAATTTTTCAACAATTACTTAATTATATATATTATTATTAATTATTAATGGGTGCGGTACGGTATACCGTACATACCATACTACGGTATATATCGATACGACGATATATATCTCGGTACGGTATAACACGATATACCGCGGTATTAGGAAATCTCATACCGTTACCTTACTGTAATCTTCTGATACGGTATCATACCGTACCGTAAGTGACGGTATACCGTAAGTTCAGTATTTTCGATATTTTTCTGGTACGGTAAGGACAATATACCTACCCAGCCCTAATTACGATTGTCCTATTCTCTTTGTTTCACTCATCATGTTTATATAGTGGTAGATACGAAGATTAAGAATAAAGGGTAAAAAAATAGAAAAAATGAGTAAGTCTTATCACTTTTAAAGTGTTTTGAAGAGTTAATTATTTTCATATTTGGACGTAGACAAAATAAGTGAGACGTCAATTTAAAGAAAAAGTAGACAAGATGAGTGGGACAAAGGGAGTATTCGAGATCACCTAATGGTAAAGTGGGTGTCTGAGACTGAAAGATTTCGAGTTCAAACTTCATTAATGCTTTTATAGGTCGAACATGTCATACTTGTACTCGAAAAGTGTGGTTTGCATGCTATTGCAAAGAAACGGGAGTTTACCCAGTGTGTGCCGAAGGTAGCGACTGCAGGTTCTCACGACGTGAAAAAAGGTTATTATAATAAATATGGTACATTTTGATTGATTTACAATTATAACAATAATATTATTATTACAAAAACAAAATCGAAGCTTATATATTACTCCCTCTGTCCATGAAATGATTGTTACTTTTGATATTTAAGTGTGTCCACGAAATGGTTCACTTTCATTTCTACAAGTAGGGCTCGTATAATACCTTATATTTAACTTTATATATCTCACTATTTCACTCACATTTATTGTGGGACCCTTAATCCACTCACAACAATATTCACTATTATTCGCTATTACCTACCATGTTTTTAAAACCCGTATCGTTTATAATGTGACAACCATTTCATAGACGCAGGGAGTATAGCACTTGATATTTCCTCTGTCTCGCTCGAGGTGGCATATTTATTCCGTACGGTTATTTGGAAAAGCCTTATTAAAAAGTAAAGCCATAGATAGTGGTGAGTTCACACTTTAAATAAGAGAAATTGGTTTTCTTTTTTAGATCGTAACATTTCGAGTGGGATGATCCAATAAAAAATACGTGTCACTTTGAGTGTGACAGAGAAAATATAATTTTAAAGTTCTTGTATTATGCTTTAAAAGAACTTGAGATCTATTGTCCTAAACATTGGGTTTTTCACCGTGTCCTATAATCTACATTTAATTAGTTTATTGTCAATTTTTTTTCTTCAATTTCCATCTATAATGTTTTACTATAATTTTACAATTATTGGCTAGGGGTCCATCCATTTAAATAGGGTTTGAATATATGACTTATACTATTTGATTTGTATTTGTTTTATTTTAATTGGTTATTATGGTTTATTATTCTAAAATCATGGTATATAGTATCATTTTATTTTTTATTTCAAATGAGACAATAGTTGGAGACAAAGCAACCTATTCGTTTTTCCTCATCAGAATAAAGAATGGGACATAAGTCGTAAACTGCATGTTTAATTGGTTTCCTCATCAGAATAAAGAAAAATAGCATATTGATACAATTTTTGCTAATTAAATTGTACTGGCTTATTTTTATATTTGCAAATAAGATAATCAAATTGAGTTTATTGATACTTCACTCATTTATCCTTAATTCAAATTGAGGCTTTTTACGTTTTGTTTTTATTTGACATGGGAAAGGGAAGGATGAGGTTTGAACTCTACTAGACTTTAATGTATACATGAAGTCACAATACTTGAATGTTCCATTGGAGACAATCACGATTCTATTAAAGTAGTTGCCAGTGACATTAAAAGAACTAAAGAATACTCCCTCTATCCCGTTCATTTTGTCTCCCTTTCTTTAAATGGATGTCCCACTCATTTTGTCTATATTCAAATATAGACATAATGAGTGGTTGTAATAGTTTCTCTCTCATCCCCTTCCAATCTCATCCACTAGTATATTAAACAAATAATTTTCCATAATCTCTATGCCCAATAATAAGGAGACAAAATGAGCAGGACGGAGGGAGTACTATATAGCACGACTATATTAATATTTCTAATGCAAGAAAATAAAATGCATGTCTACATATCCTCCAGTTACGTCATGCATACAAACATACTTCCTTTCATCCCTAAAATTATGCATAGTTTTAAGGGCACAAGTTTTAAGAAAATTATAAAAAGTGGAGAAAAAGTATATGTAAATGGAGATGAAAGCCCACATTATAAAGGTAATAAGTGAAGAATTATTTCCTAAATGGATCATGCATAATTTTGTTGGGGGATATACGAAAAAGGAAAATTATACATAATTTTGGAAGTGTGATGGAGTATAAGCAAACCGTAGATTTACACGCTGATTTGAAGCCATAAATAGCACTCGCAACTCAAGTCACAGCAATAAGAAAAAAATTAGGAAAATATAGATAAAAATAGTATTTATAGAATTTTGAATATATTTTTAAATGAAGAAGATAAAATGAAAATGTGGGGACAAGATGAAGTAACCGAAATAACATCCACCTCAAAACATAAAGATGATATTCATGGCACCTTCACCATATCTTCAACCAGTCGCCCTCATTCCACCCCGGCATCATCAAATTTATTCAATTTCCGCAACAAATCCAACCATTTCTTCTAATACCCATCATATTCACTTTCTGCATTCTGCAGTTTTGCCATTTCTAGAGAGAGAGAGAGAGAGAGACAGTGAGAGAGAGAGAGACAGTGAGAGAGAGAGAGAGAGAGAGAGAGAGTGAAGGAATAGCATTATAGCATTGTCGTATTGATTCTCGAAGCTTATGGACGCGGAATCCACGAATTCCGCACAGAAACGGAACTCCAGCATGCTACCGCAGACGTCCACGTCCGCCGCTGCCAACGGCGGCGCTCGCGGCCGCCTCCCCCAGAAGGGGCGGCAGGCTAACAAAACATTCAACAACATGAAGATAACAATCCTCTGCGGCTTCGTCACCATTCTCGTCCTCCGCGGCACAATCGGCCTCAGCAACGTCGTATCATTCGAAGCAGATGCAGAAAGCGAATACCTAATCGAAGAAACCAAACGAATCGTCGCCGCTATCCGCTCCGGCGACGATCCCCTCGATTCAGGCGATGACGTGTCGGAGCAATTCTCCAATTCCAACTCAACTTTCGTTCTAGGCCCCAAAATCACGAAATGGGATGAAGATAAGAAGCTATGGCGTCGTAAAAATTCCCAATTTCCGTACTATATCAACGGCAGGCCTAAAATTTATCTCGTCACGGGCTCGCCGCCGAATCCGTGTGAGAACGCCATCGGCGATCATTACCTGTTGAAATTTATAAAAAACAAGATTGATTACTGCAGGATTCACGGGATTGAGATTGTGTACAACATGGCTCATTTAGATAAGGAGATGGCCGGAAACTGGGCGAAGCTGCCGTTGATGCGGCGGCTGATGGTGGCGCATCCCGAGGCGGAGTGGATATGGTGGATGGACAGCGATGCTCTGTTTACGGACATGGTGTTCGAGATACCTTTCCATAGATATCGGGGTTCGAATCTCATCATTCATGGTTATCCCGACATGCTTTTCAAAGAAAAGTCGTGGATAGCCCTCAACACCGGCAGTTTCCTATTGAGAAACTGCCAGTGGTCTTTGGATTTGCTGGACGCGTGGGCCCCAATGGGGCCCAGGGGATCGGCCCGCGAGGAAGCGGGGAAGATCCTGACGGATAACTTAAAAGGGCGGCCTGCATTCGAGGCTGATGATCAGTCTGCATTGATATATTTGTTGATCTCTGAAAAGGAACGGTGGATGAGCATGGTGTCGATTGAGAGCTCGTACTTCCTCCACGGGTTCTGGGAGCGTTTGGTGGACCGGTACGAGGAGATGATGGAGAAGTACCACCCGGGGTTCGGGGACGAGAGGTGGCCGTTTGTGACTCATTTCGTCGGTTGTCGAACTTGCACGAGCAACGGGGATTACCCGGTGAAGAGGTGCTTGAAGAGCATGGAGAGAGCTTTCAACTTTGGGGATAATCAAGTTTTGAACTTGTATGGCTTTAGGCATAGAGGATTGGTGAGCCCTAATATTAAGAGGATTAGGAATGAGAGTGTAACACCTTTGGTAAGTGTAGATAAGTTTGGTATTAGGAATTCTTTGCGAGGTAAAAGAGGTTAACTATTAGCGGTTAAGTTTGTTGTTGATTTGGAGAAATAGTGTTTTTGTATGTTGTATTTAGTTTAGAAATGGCTCTTTTATGAGAAAGATATCTCTTTTTTAACTGAATTGATAAAACACAGTTGATTCTATACTCCAAATAGTTCATTTGCTCGGTTTGAGTTTGATAACTTAATCTTGCTCATCTCTATTGACTAGTTCCATCAAATTTCTACGTATCTTCTTAAAAAGGGATTCTGAAATACAGATACAAACTCGAACAAGGATACACTATAAATAAGATCAAGAAATAAGTGGCTGATGACAAATGATTTGATCTATTTATTTCCTTAGATCAAATTTTGTTTCTCACTTTGGAAAATCTGATTCCTTCACCCATCCAAGAAAATAATTGATATTTTTAATTGGACGATATTTGACTAAGTTAGCTCTTTCTCCATTTGTTCCGGAACTAGTGGCTCGTTTTTCTTGGATACGAGTATTAAAGTGAAGGGTAAAAAGTAAATACAGTGTTAAGACTCACAATTTTTGAAGAAATAACTATTTCCTTATTTGGAAACGAGCCACTTTTATGGGACGTGATCCGATATTGTAAACGAGTCATTTGTTAGAGGATGGAGGGAGAAGATCATATTGCGGAGTCATGTAAAACCACTGAGAATTTTATACTCCCTCCGTCTCAGGTTAGTATGATTACATTTCTTTTTTAGCCGTCCCAAGTTAATATGGTGTTTCTTTTTTAAGACATGTCTTTTACCTTTTCACCCATAAAAGTTCAAGAGAAGGACTTGGATGCAACCAGTCTCTTCCCAAGAGACCAGATCCAGGTCGGGTTTGACCCGGTCAACGCAGGTTGACACGTTGACCGTTCAAAAATTTTAATTTTTATTTCGAATTTCTTTTTTTTTTATTTCAGTTTTTTTTTCGGCTTCGCTTTCGGCTCCGCCTTCGCTCCAATTACTAATATAAGGATAATCGTCGGGAAACAATTTGGACTTTTTCGGCTCGCTCCGAGGCCTTCGGCTCCTCTCGCTCTAATCTTGACCAAAGAAGAAGCGGCAAATAGAAAAACGAAAAGGCAAACAAAAAAAGGTGGAAAAAAATAAGTGGATTTTTTTTAAAAAAAAATTGAAATTAAAAAAAGGAAAAACTGGAAAAAAAAGAAAAACTAAAATTCAAAAAACGAAATTACTAAAATCTGAAAAAAAAAATTAGAAAAACAAATACAGGCGCGTGTAATATATTTACTCCTGTAATATATTGAATTACTAAAATTCAATACACGCGCCACGCGCGGTCGCATCCTATGCGAAAGTTCAATATATTTACTCCTATAAAGTTTTTGCATCCACTAAGAAATTAACAACACATTTAAATGGGTCTCATGCATCCTCCACTTAAAATATTCCTACCAAACATTTATCTACTTTTCCTTAAAACCTATGCACGGCTCTCGCACCATACTAATTGGGGACGGAGGGAATATTTTTTTCAAGCAAACTACATACTAGTTTTTTTTTTTGATGAAATGAAAAACAAATTCATTGAAACTGAGTTAAGGTGTAATAGATTAAAATAAGAGACATATTTGAAATAGTCATAATGACCATTAAAATATAAATTTTGGTCTACCTTCTTCAAAAATACTAGTATAAATTTTGGTCATTTTATTCAATTTGGGACGAAAATACCTTTAATGAAATGCGGAGCGGGTCGGTTCGGGCGGGGTATGAGGCATTTGGTACATCTGATACAAATTTAGTCTTATTAGTACCAACTGTTCTAGTACATGTGGTACAAATTTAGCCTTATTAGTGCCAATTGTTCCAGATTTGGTACAATTGGGACGAATTATTGAATTAGTTTCAAATGTTCGAAGTTATGACATATACTCTTGGGGATGAACATTCCAATTATTCCAAGTTATACTTCTTCGATTTTGCGGCTCCGCCTTGTTCCGATTACTAATATAAGGATAATCGTCGGGCAACAATTTAGATTTCTTCGGCTCGCTCCGAGGCCTTCGGCTCCCCTCGCTCAAATCTTGACCAAAGAAGAAGCTGCAAACAAAAAATGAAGAGACAAACAAAAATTTGGAAATAAAAAAAAATATGAAAAATTAAAAAAAAATAGAAAAAAGGAAAAAGAATCTGGAAAATAAAAAAAATAGGAAAAAGGAAAAAGAATCTGGAAAATAAAAAAAATAGAAAAAAAGAAAAAGAAATCTGGAAAATAAGAAAAAATAAGAAATATGAAAAATATAAAAATAAAATAGAAAAAAAGAAAAAAAAATCTGGAAAATAAGAAAAATGACAAAAAAAAAAACTGAAAAAAAAACAGAAAAAAAAGAAAGAAAAAACTTGGAAAGGAAATTAAGTGTCAATAAAATGGGTCAAGGAGTGATGAATCACAAATAGAAGAAAGAAAGAGTATTTAAGTCCTAAGTTCAAAAAAATACCCATAATTTATATTTATAAAGAGAGTAAACCATAATTTATATTTAATGTTCATATTGGCTATATTACATTATATTACCTTAAAATAATCTTAATAATTCTGAACATCAATGAGTAATCTAAATTTAGCATAAATAACTTTGGGGTTTCAATTAGATTTTCTGAAAGTAAATTAATAGTCCAACAAAAATAAGGCCACATCTCCAAGAAAGAAAAAACAAATCCTTAATTGTTTTTTTTTGAAACAATAAAAGTAAAGCCCAACCCTAATCATAATGATTTATACCTGCCGGCTACCGCTGCATCTTCAGCTGATGCGCCGCTGCCTCACTTTATAGCATTTTTTTAGGCTGTGGGCAGCAACGCCCGCGCGATTGCGTTCGCTGCCCCAGCGAGCTCTCCCATCACACTCACAAGCCATTGTGGAGCACGGAGCTCGCGAGCGCACGCTCGAGTGAACGAGCTTGAGCTCTGGTGCTCGCAAAGCCATGTGGTGACACCTTCCACCATCACTACCTCGCGCCGCCCTTCTCCGCTGCTTTGCACTCCTTGGAAGTCGATCGTCAGCACCTCCAGCAGCGGCGGCTTCTTGTGCCGTCTTCTGGATTGTCTCCACCACCTCGCGCCGTCCTTCTCTGTCGCGCTACACCCCTTGAAAGTCGATCGTCTGCAGCTCCAGCAGCGGCAGCCTCTTGTGCCGCCTTCCGAATTTTCTCCACCACCTCGCGCCGCCCTTCTCCGTCGCTCTGCACCCCTTGGAAGTCGATCATTGGTAGCTCCAGCAGCGGTGACCTCTTGTGCCGCCTTCCGGATTGTCTCCACCACCTCGCGCCGCCCTTCTCCGCCGCTCTGCACTCCTTGGAAGTCGATCGTCGGCAGCTCCAGCAGCGGCGGCCTCTTGTGCCGCCTTCTGAATTGTCTCCACCACCTCGCGCCGTCCTTCTCCGCCGCGCTACACCCCTTGAAAGTCGATCGTCGCCACACCCCTTGAAAGTCGATCGTCGGGAGCTCTAGCAGCGGCGGCCTCTTGTGCCGCCTTTCGAATTATCTCCACCACCTCGCGCCGCCCTTCTCCGCTGCTCTGCACCCTTTGGAAGTCGATCGTCAGCAGCTCCAGCAGCGGTGGCCTCTTGTGCCGCCTTCCGGATCGTCTCCACCACCTCGCGCCGCCCTTCTCCGCCGCTCTGCACCCCTTCTCCGCTCTGCACCTCTTGTGCCGCCTTCCGAATTAGCGAGCTTTTATTTTGGAGCTCGCCAATACAACTCAAAATCCATAAGCGTTGAGGGCCCACAAGAATGGCATGCGAGCTCCACCTTGGAGCTCGCCGCTGCCCATGGTCTTAATCAAGTACCTCTGTTTTCCTCTATATTTGTTAAAGTTATTTTGTTTATTATGAACAATAGAAACACAAAAACACAACATTGCGTTTTGTTTACAGAATTAATATGATCGGTGGGAAGAATTCTTAACTGCATTTTTAGCTTTACAGAATGGTTGGTGAAGCTTAAAAGGTTCAATACAACAGAAAGAGAATTAAGGGAGACAACCTCCAAATTCAACCAAGAAATCAAGATGAGGTCGCGCTGCCATGGTTTTGGGTAAGTTTCTGTCAAGTTGTTGGTTTAAATCGTACGTTCCAGTTGGTTTCCTAGATTATGACTCTTTCCTTTAACGGCAACCACCTAATTAGATATTTAATTGCCAATCCCAAATTCGATATGAAATTATTGAGTGATTTGGAACAATACTATGTTGCCTTTCATTTGTTCAATGAATTGCTTGTAGATCACAACAACATTGAGTGCTATTGATTGTTGCTGGCGACTGAAAAGAGCTGGTTTTGTGCTGGGATTCAAAAATTGTTGAAGTTGTTGAACAGAAACTGTGTGAACCTAATGAAGTTACTTCCGATATCATCCTTTTTCACACCCATTTTCATATTCCCCTCACCAGCAAACCTAATTTGACCAGCGTCACCCCTCACCAATTACCTCACTCACCATGGACTACTCACTCGCACTGTGCCGTCCAATTTCCAAACTTTGCATCCAACAACCAAGCAGGCCTTAGAGACGATGGCTGTGAATCTTGAAATGCAGTATCTATACAAGAGAAAAGAATGAGTGAGAGCGTGAAAAACGTAAAGGATATTAAGAGCTGTTTGTTGCAAACACTGAAGCGTCACTACATTTGGGGGAGAGCAGCAATGAGTGTTGCAACTCCTAACTCAAAAGAGTAGATTTATAGCTTGGGCAGTGCAATTCTTAACTGAAAAGAGCAGATCTATATGGGTATTGCTAACTAAATAGAGCTGATTCATACATTAAGTATTGGAGTTTGCTATCTCAAAAGAGCCGATTCATAAGTGAGTATTTATCACTGGCTTGGCTTGTTGAGAAGTTATGTTATTTAATTTGTTGGTATAATCATACCACCAATGCAAATGACGCTTTTCGGCCCCAACATTTGGTTCGACCAAGATTTGAATTGTTTAGCCAACATAAAACCCACATCCAATAGAGAATCATAAGCTCGTCCACCCGCATATTGCTTGTGTTCTCTCGAGGGAGAAAAGTATAAGCAAGGATTATGAGACACCGGATACTATTTGAAGAATAAGGTATTGGAGAAAAGAAGATGCAAACCTAATATGTAGGAGTAATAGTTATTATGCAAGGATGGAATGTTTGATGATGCTCTTCAATTGTTCCGAGTGGTATAATTTGATGATGCAATTCTAGTTGAGATAACTTGTCTATAACATTGCATTGATGGATTTGAATATTGCTTGCAAGGAGAAGTGGACAAAGCTAGAAATGTTTTAGTTTTAGTTGAGTTCTATATTGTAAGTTGCCTAGAATAAACAAATACTTGAACCTGTACAACTATTCTTTTGTTTTTATAAGGTTACGATTACTTTTATCAAGTAATATCTAATCTAAGTTGATTGCATATTTGTTAATTTATCTCTCCGTGTTTGTATGATTTTGAATATTTAAACTGTATTTTGGTGGTGATTGTTGAGATTGATCAAGATAAAATCATATTTACCAAGTTCAAAACCTCATTCGGCACGAAGACCATGGATTGAAAAGATGGTGTTCCATATGTTTAGTGTAATTTTTTAGAATATTTAATTCTTGTTAATAAAGTACTTTATAGGTTAATAAAATGATTTTAGATAAAGATGTAGGAAGAGAGGAAGTGATTCGTTTAGGATTTAGATAAGGATGCAGATGATTAACAAATTTTATTACGTTTTAATTTAGACTAAACAAGGAAACACACCATCAATATCAGAATATCCAAAAAGGAAAAAACAAAATAATGAAAAAAAAACATGTTTGCCTAAGAGAGAAAAGAAGGCAACTTGTGTTACACAAATCAAATGGACCTGTAGTATAAAGTGTTTGGATGAGCTTATAAGCTCATTTAAACAACTTATAAGCTCCTAAATCTTTAATAATAAATAGCTTATAAGCTGTTTTAAGAAGCTTAGAAGCTAAGCCAAAACATACTACTAGTCTCTTCGAGTTTATCGAAATGCTAGTGAATATACTTGGTACATGCCACATACAAAATGCTAGTGATTTATTGATGTTTTCCAATAGCAACACCAGGTTAAATCAGGATATGCACTAGTACCATCTTTTATGTTGTGCTAGTCCACAAAACATCACCCCATTTGGGAAATGACACCGAAAAAAAATGATAAAATTATTTTTACTGTGGTAAAAGTTAGAATGTAAGAATAGTGGGATAATGACAAAAAATAGTGATAATGACAAAAAGATGGTAGTATTGACCAAAAAGTAGGAATAAAATTGTTAGGAGGTAGGGCCATCAATGACAAAGGGTAGTTGATGGTCCCGGTAACGAGTGAACTAGAGTAGGGGGAAAATACATCAGTAATTATTTTTGCTTTAAAACTTTTTCTAACTGAGTAAGTTGACTCAGTTCGAATGCTCAACAACTGAGAAAGTCAGCCCGAGCTGTCACACAGTTAGGTGCATAGTTGATTTTTTTGACTGTTGGTCAATTGTGTAATCCTGATTGAGGTTTTAACGAGTTTTGCAATACAGAAGTTGGTGAAAATATTAACTCGTTTAAACTGAAGTCTTTTACTCGGAATGTCAAGTTCCCAAACATTTAGTGCAATTTTCAGAAAGATTGTTTTATGCTGGGTCAATTGGTTAGGAAACTGAATGTTATATTGGAAATAATAAACACAGTATTTTTATGTGGTTCAAAGATGAAATCCTACGTCCACGACTTCCTTTTCGGGGAAGTAATCCACTAGATAAGCTTTTGCGTGCTTATCAACGTTGAGTTTGGTTTGCGGGCACCAAACAGCCTAACCAGTTCGATTACGGGTTCGAACAAAGCTTCACAATACTTTTATGGACAAGTAAACAACCTATCTTAGATTTTGGGTACTAAGGGACCTAGACTCTTTGATTACGGATTCAAAGAAAACCTAGAAATCGGGGTTGTGATTTTTTCAACTACGTAGCCTTTAACACTTGAAAAGTGGAGGCTTCTTCCTGTGGCTTACTCAATCTGCAAGAGAGAATTTGTTTAGATACAACGAGAAACTAAGATTCCAGACTCGATCAAGAATAGAGATTCTGAGAGGCTAGAAAGAAGAACATGAGGAAGAATGAACACTCTACTTCTACTGATTTTTCGACTGACACTTGTTCTTGCTTTGCGAGAGAAAGAATGCTTGAGTTGCTTGAATGCTTCTTTGCGCGTGTGTTCACTAGTCTTCTCGCAATGTGGAGACCTCTATTTATATTGAGAGAGTTCAATTAGCCGTTGGAAAGAGTCGTTTGACCTCTGCCAAAAAGCATAACACTCCACCTACTCCTCTGCAAACTTTCCCGAAATGGTAACTACGAGCCTTGCTTTATGCATGTTTCTGCGGTCGGTCCATTTATGAAAATTTACAGGTTGTCTTGTACTTCTGAGTAGATTTGAATTTAGAATTCGAACTCTTCTTCTTCCCCCGTCTTCCAAGTCTTCTCTTCTTAACTTTGGGACGTCTGACTTCCACATGACTGCTCGTCATGCATGAACTGCATTGTTCAGTCATGGAGTCAGTCGAGTTCTGGTGTGACTGTTTGTCTTGAACTACCTTCTTAGTCTTGAGTTGTCTTCATCAGTTTGATCCTGTAAAGATAAAATCCCTACGCTCAAACAATGAGCTCTAGTTAGAATTAGACTGAAGGCTCATCTACTCAGTTGGGGTTAGTTGGATTTTGGAATAAATCAAAATATTTACTAATTTTTCCAACAGTAGTAAATAAAAGAAAAGTAGGCGGGTATGATTGTACAAAAAGATAATTAGGGAGTTGTTTCATGGACAAAAAAATGTGGGTAAGTAGGGAGTTATTTCGTAGACGGAGGGGTAGTAGAAAGGAGGTGATGTAATCTACTTCCACAAATTAGAATTGACCGAATAAATCTCAAAGCATTCCTTGGTAATAAGATTCTCCGCTTGGTTGAAGTGCCTACAAATTCTTATGACTTTGAGGTTATCAGATCTATCATCATAGCCAATGCCACTTACTCTCAATGTGCACCTATGTAAGGAACAATATTTCATATAAAGGTCTTCGGCCGGAGGAGGAAGGACTTTCCATTGTTTACGTTGTACGATATCACACAACAATTTTGCCCTTTTAACCATGGAAATACAACCAATTAATTACCGAAACTACCAACACCGAACTTCGTCGTCCATATCAAATGGAAGGCTCACAGTTGCAGACACACACAAGTAGTCTTCTTCTTCTACCACAACTGATAAATGATGATGTCTAACACCACAAACGTTGTTACCACCAAACCATGTCACAACAAACTCACCCATTTCTTTCCTACCAAAATTATACAGTCATGTCAATTTTTATCACTTCCACTTTTTTAAATAGAAACCATAAATTAATATTTTTACACAATTATACAGTCGATTTATATCATCCTCCACTCCGATCCTCAAATTTAAACATAACAAATTACTGGTTCAAGAAAACATTTATTTATATATGAAAAAAATTTAATAGATGGAACGACACACATTGGAAATAAGAGTTTGATATTAAATACGACCGGACAATAGTAGTAAAATTCGAACTCTAGCTCAGATCTCTATCAAAATTAGTTTGATTCCTCCAGTTTTTATAGGCTGGAAGCTGGAATTTTTACAGTTTTGGGAAAACTTTTGCTAGAGCAAATAACTTTGGTTAGTGATTAGCAGAACATGAAAAATCTATAAGTGTTAGAAGAATTTCAAATTGTAAAACAATTAATCTTGATTTCGTGCACGAGATGTAAATCAATCATTAAGTACAGTAGAACCTCCATATATTAAGAATTAAGTATCAAATAGCCCCCTAACGTAGGCACTCAAGTGCGAACTTAACCCTAACGAAACGTTGAGGGCACCATAACGTGTCCATAAGTAGGGCAAATTCCCCTCTCATCTAATAGAATGTTAACACCGTTAACAAAAAAAAATGTTTTTTTTTTCATTTTCTTTTGTTTTTCAGTATTTTTTTTTCTCAAACACAATTCATAAAACAACTTGTTGTCACAAAGGCTATCTTTCTTAAACCCCCAAATTCATAAATTATGACTTTTTTTTTTTTTTTGAAAATTGAAGAGCTTGCTGAAAATCGTGAATTAAAGAGCATGGCCTCATCCAGGAAATCTAGTTAATTCTGCCGCAAATCTATATAATGCAATATTGTGATTTGCGAGTATAGTTGAAAATTTCTTTATAATCGGCAAATGTCCTTGTTTTTTGCAAATTAATTTCACCCTTTTCTTTCCGCATAGGCGTGTAATCGTGTTTATAACTACAGAAGGCCATTAATGGCTTCTCACCCCTCAACAAGCTCATACAATGACAGATTATTAAATACAATATCAATGTTAATTAACTTTTGTATAGATATAATTGAGGTCATGCTTTCAATTTTCAGAAATCTGGAGGTTTGGAATTATGTGATTTTTTCAAGAGATTTTTTTTTTTTGATATTTTGATGATTTGTATGTGCGAAAGAAATAAAAAAAAAAGCAGAAGAAAGTAAAAATCAATTTTTTTTTAACGATGTTAACATTTCATTAGACGAGAGAGGAATTTTGTTCTACTGTTAGGTACGTTAGGGGGCTAGCAGCCCCTAACATTTTGTTAGGGATGAATACGCACTTGAGTGTCTATATATGTTAAGGGGTTATTTGCTACTTAACCCATAAATTAATACCATCGGGACCGTGAAAATTTATTATCTTAGAGATGTATTAATTAATTAATAAATTATTAATTAAAAGAGGTACATCATATTAAGTGAATTTAAATGAACTACAATACATGAAAGCAATGAATGTAAGTGCAATGTATTAGAAAAACTAGATTCATGTATTGCATTAGTACAATTTAAATTAATTCAACGAATGGATGTCAATCACCTATTGGATTATCTGGGTAAAGATGAAGCATGTTGAGAGATCCAAAGTTTAGAAGAAATTGTTGATATCATAATTGAAAATCTAATTGAACATGAAGCTCAAGATGATACAGTGGCATTGGAACCAGTTACGCGAAAGGAAACAATAATAGCATAAAAAACCCTTCACAAATTTTTGTTGCAATTCGAAAATGCCACATTGGAGCTTTTGAGTGCGGTGAGAAAAGTTAAAGATAAAATTTATTTTGATACAAATTTGAATAGAAAGCAAACACATTAAGTTCATATTTTACTAAGTTATCCTAGTTATCTAAGTACTTTTAGGAAATTATTAATTTATAATTTTGTTGGGACGTTATATTTATAGAGGATCTTCCAAAAAATTATTATCTTATTAACTTATCGAAATTATTAATTTACGCCCAAGGTCCAACTCAGGATCGGAGAAAATTATTATTTTAAAGAGGTTATTCATTTATCGAGTATTAATTTAAGGTGAGCTCTGCTGTAAATTATATGTTTGTTCCAACCTAAAAAAAATAAATATAAAATAAAATAAATGTTTGTTCCTCTAAAAAACAATTGGGGATAAAGATTGTGATATATTCGTGTTGTAACTGGTGTTGATGAATTTGTAATTATTTAAAGCGTAGCTTATTATTATGGTATCAAACATACTTGAAGAAGGCCATCATCGACGTAGACTCTCATTCAATATTAGAAAGTTAGGCGAAGGCTCTGCATCTGCTAACCTTTTGATTTTTTCTTCTTGAGGAAAATGTTATTGAAATTGATATGTTCCTATAACCCTGAGTTTACCAATTAGATGTATTGCAAAGATTAAGCATTATCGTGGCATGACTGTATAAATTAATATGAAAGCAATGCCGACGTGACATATAATGAAATTTCACAGAAGATGATGACAGACTTGATGATTGTAAGTTTCCATCTTTTCTAAGATGATGTCCTTATAATGTTTAAAGCATGCATATATGGATTTAGGCTTGTCAGTGGGTAGGCATTACCCGGACCGGAACCTGTAAAAAGGCTTACGGTTCCGGTTCTAGAACCGCCCATTACCACAGCACCCGGACCGGACCGGACCGTGAAGTTATATTTTAATTGGGTCTGGTTCGGGTCAAAGCCCATGGGTTATAATAGAACCTGATTACAATTTTAGAAACGCAACACAGAGAACAAAACCTTCGAGTCTTCGACTTCGACAGTTCGACCCCTATTCCCAAATTCGCAACCCAACCTAAAATTGGCACAGCCGTCGCTCACCGTTCGTAGTCGATTGCCGGCGTTGCCTAGAAAACACTCTCTCTCTTTCTCCCCAGTCCCCCGCTTTTCTTCTACAATCGTGAATATTTGGGAAGGAACGAGCCTCGTGTTAGCAGCTGTGTTTCAGTTTGTCGCCGACAAGTATCTCGGAAATTTCAAGGTGGTCGTCATTTCTGCCATATCTCCGCTCTGGTCAGTCCCCTCATATTCTTGGATTGTTTTAGGAATTTTTTTATTGTTCTTTCTTGGTGTATTGTGTTGCCCATCTTGGTTCTTGGCGGAGATTGTGTTCTGTATTTTTTGTGAGATAAATACTAAGATTTTGTAGATTTCTTTGATTTGGGTTGTTGGATTTTGTGAAATAAATAAGTTTGTGAGTTCTGCTTTTTTGACAACTACTCTTGATACATAATAGATGGATATGCAGAAAGTAGCAGAAATAACGTGGGAATTATTGAATTAAGTTTAATTAATAGATAATCCAATTTTCATAATTTTTAGTTTTCTTGGCTACTTGTATCTCTGTCACATGTGGTGGTGTATTTTAGCTAGAAATTTTGGCAACGATATAATTCCCTGTGAATCTTGTGAGGTGATTTTGAGCAGAAAGTATAAGAAAAATTTCAATAGTTTCTTCACTCATAGTTTTCTTTTGAGATGTATCATGCTGATTAGTTATTCATGTATATCTTTTGTAATTTGGTGGTATAAATATTGTTTGTTTATGCATTGTTATTTTGTTGGATTTGCTAGTAAAATGTCTCAAAGAAGTGAAAGTTCTCAACCTATAGATCCTATGGAAACTCCTATAGAACCTATTGTTGATCAAGAAGGTGTAGTAGAGAGTCTCGGTACTACAGCAACATCAAAGAAATCTAGTGGCACAAAAAGAAAACCTTCAGTGAGTCGTGAAATGGTGATCCACTGAGTTTCTATAAACTGTATGCCCTTGAATTTACTTTTAATCTTAATACATGAATAATTTTCCATCTTATATTAATTTATTTTCTATTGCAACAATAGGTTGGTTTGCATCTACTTGTTCGGGCGGAAAAGCTTCAGTTGGTGGTGTATTAATTTTCATTTCAATTATTTCGACTTATATATACACTAATTGTAGCTAGATGGGTATTTGACTTTAAAGTGTTTCAATTAAAGATGTTATCTTGTTTTCTTCCGATTTAGTTATATCGATGATATATGATGTAAATACTTGAGGTTACTTGAGGTTTTTTACTTCTTTTCTTTTTTATGTTAATATGCATTGACAAACAGGTTAAAAAAAAATGAGACCGGTCAGGACCAGAACCGGATCCAGTGGGTCGGTACTCGGTCGTTTGTTATACTTGTTCGATTTTTGGGTCCAACCGATTTGTTCAGTTTCAAGAATAACATATAAAAAATGACAAGCATGTAAAAAAAATGAGACGAGTTTGGACTAGAAGCAGATCCAGCGGGTTGGTTTTGGTTAGAACTGTTCGATTTCGGGTAGAACCGGTTAGTTCGGCTCCAAAAATAACATATAAGAATTGACAAACAATTAAAAAAAATACGTGACGGATCTCAACTAGAACCGGATCCAACGGGTCACCATTTGTTCGCTTTCGGGTCCAACCGGTTGGTTTAGTTCTAAGAATAACATATAAAAAATGACAAACATGTAATTATCACAAAAAAAAAATCCTAAACGGATTTGGACCAAAATTAGATCCAGCGGGTCAGTTTGGGTTAGACTTGTTCGATTACGATTTCCGGGTAGAACCGGTTCATCCGGTTCCAAAAATAATAAATAAATAAATAAATATACATATATATACTATATATTATTTAAAAAAAAAGTGGTAGATTTCTGGAACCGGAACCGGATCCAACGGGCCGGTCCGAATTAACATAGTGCGGTCCGGGTCCTAATGGTTCCAGAACCGGAACCTAATTTTTGTAAGGCAATGGATTGCTACAGGTTCCGGTCCGGTCCGGGTAAAGCGCACCCACTGACAAGCCTATATGGATTCACAGAATCACAATCATCTTCAGATTAGAGAAAACCGACTAATTTGTAAATTATAAGTTTGCATGTAGGCTGTAGCCCTAATTGTTTCAGAATTAATTAAGGTTTTTGGATTCTTAGTTGTTAAGTCTCTGTTGTGTTTTTTGTTTGTCAAGTTTGGGTGCGGAATATTGGCTCTCATTTTCATTTGTTACTTTATTTTTTAGCCCTTTCTCAATGCTTCATGTGAGTATTTTTTATTTGAATATGCTGCAATTTCATTTTTGTTTCTCCTGTAGATGGAATTTTATGAATAATTTGTATAAGAATGCGGCTGCAGCTGGTTACCTTTTCTTCTACGTTTCATTTCTGATCAAATTGATGATATAGGTTCTTCGCACTTGTGTTCGATATCTTCTTTTCTTGTAGATGAATGCTGGATGAAGAATAATTTATACATGTATCTAATGAACAATATACCTTTATAAATATACTTAAATACTAGCAATATCTATGAATTTAATAGGTAAATCAACTTTTATAAAAGGGTTAAGGTGCAGATAGGCCTCTGAAGTATAAGCCCCTATAGCGTATTGCTCCCCTTACTCACTGTGTGTGCAGATTAGCCCCTGAAGTTCAAAAAATCGTACATTTAAACCCTCTCGTCTTGACGCCGTAAGTCAACGTTAGTCAATTTTTTTTTTATTTTTAATTCTAATTATGGGGCCCACCTGTAATGATTGGCAACGGTCCTTTAATTTGGGCATGATTCAGAAATGTAGAACCCTAATTTGCGATTAGGGCTTACGAATTTGCAATTTGGGTTTACGAGCACAGCAATTATTATCTACCATGTGAGTTGAGCACCTTGTGCTTTGGTAGGCCCTGCACCGGTTGGCAGGAGGATAGTGTGGTCTCTCAAATTCGTAAGCCATAATCGCAAATTAGGGTTCTACAGTTCTGAATCACGCCCAGATTAAAGGGCCGTTGCAAATCATTACAGGTGGGCCCCAGAATTAGAACTAAAAAAAATAAAAATCGACTAACGTTGACTTAAGGCATTAGTACGGGAGGGTTTAAATGTACGATTTCGAACTTCAAGGGCTAATTTGCACACACAGTGAGTAAGGGGAGCAATACGCTATAGGGGCTTATACTTCAGGGGCCTATGTACACCTTAACCCTTTATAAAACAATACAGTTTTTATATAGGTATAGACATAGATTATTAATATAATGTCTATCGGTCTAATCTTTTTTCGGAGAATAATACTTACTTCTTCATATGAAAACGGAAGTGCATGGACACGGATGCAATAAATCCGGTAACATCATGCTATTAATCGAAAAGTTAGGGGGCGGTATTTCAAACGATTCTAAAATCAGAGTAAGTAAATCGTATGTATTTTCGGAGATATGAAAGGCTTAAGAAAACCATTAAAGTTACCGTGACTGATATTTTTGTATTTAAATCATTTTAAGGCCAACAAAAAGCAACATCGTCGTCTTTTTAGGCTTGATTCAATTATAGGCTAGACATATTCTTTGGTCCATTTTGAGTAGTTGATTTCTTCATAATCATTTTCTGGGTAAAATATCATGTTACCATTTCTAGAGACGGGCTACTTTCTATAGACAAATTTGAAAAGATTATTGTTTTTCGACAAAAACTTGGGTGCGACAGTTCTACCGTAGAACACCCGCTCATTTGACCCGACTCGCTCCGCCCCGACCCATTTGACCCGGTCAAACCCCCCTATGACCATTTTTTTTTTTCCAATTTTTTTTTTCCATTTTTTTTGTTTGCCGCTTCTTCTATGGTCAAGAAGCGAGCGAGGGGAGCCGAAGGTCGCGGAGCGAGCCGTAAAAGTCCAAAATGTTGCCCGCCGATTATCCTTATTTTAGTAATCGGAGCGAAGGCAGAGCCGTAAAATCGGAGCCTTCGGCTCCGCCGAAAAAAGATAATCTGAAATTAAAAAAAAGAAAAACTGGAAAAAAAAATTTACTGTAGCGCGTGAGACCCACGCGCGCGCTCGGGGCGGGTTGGGCGCGTGGCGGGTCGTGGGCGGGGCGGGTTGTGTGCAAATGGTGCATAAGTATGCACCCAAGTCATTCTCTTGTTTTTCTTACAATTTTATGTTGCGTGGTTCTCATATTTATGAGCAGGATGGTAAATGGTTGCATTAATTTAGGAAAACGATATGAATGCATATCACTCTCTCTCTCTCTAGCACCTGCTATTAGTATTAGATACACACTGGTTCCTTTGTGATATTGAAAACGATATATACGTAGAAGGAGTTGTGAAAAACTGAAGGACAATAATTAAATAGTGGAATCAAATTTCTGTACATGAATATGATTGCAGTCTATATCAATAGCTACTACTACTAGGGTTCTTGCATTTATTCATTCACATCCAGCACAGGTGCTGTCACAATTCACGTGTATGTGTGTAACATTTCTTGGCCTTATTTTTACGAAGCTGTTGATTTATTTTTATGTTGCTATCAACCCAAAATGATGAAGCGTGTGTATGGGAATTTATTGAATAGAGGTTGTTAGTTGATGATCAAGATCCCGAAAAACTTCATGCTAGATCGACCATTTACTTTCACTGAAGGTCATATCACATAACAAAAACATCTGGATGATTCCATATCACTAACTAGAATCATCTTTAAATTTATGCCCCGTGAGAAAATTAAGAAAATTATCATCCCGAGTATCGAACTTGCATATTATTTTTGTTTTTTCATGTCCCCAAACAAGTAGTAGTATTAAGCTAGATTTAGTCTAAAGATTTAATTTTGTGATGCTACCTGCCTAGTATGTACCTTCCCATCTAATCCCATGTAGGAATAGTTATTTCATGTTAGATGAAAATGCTCTATCAGGTGTCTCACTTTTAGAAGTATCTCACGCCATTTATCACTCTTTTCTAGTTACTTTGTGATGGGAGTAATTACTCTTATGTAAACTAGGGCAGCGTACCTGAGCGGTTCGGATAAAAATCGAACCAAAACGAAAAATCGATTTCTTTTCTACTTGCCCGGTCGATCCGTCCAAAATTTCTTGAACCAAACTTAATCGAACCCAAAACAAAATGTTCGGTTTGGTGCCGAAAGAAATTCTTGGGAGTCACATATATGTACTGCTTCTATTTATTTATGCACAAGACATAAAACGAAATACTACATTATATCCCAACTCGAAATTCACAAGAACTTTTAAACTTAAACAATCACAAATAATTATTTTTAAATAAATTATAGGTGTGAGTCAGTGTGGATATTAAACATATATATTCCCTTAGACATTCTGATCTATTCGATTCGACATGAATTTTTGGCCCAAAAAAAAAGAAAAGAAACTAAGCCGATCTTGAAATTAATGATCTCATAACTAACCCAGAACCAAATTGAATTAGAGCATTCACTACAGGGGGTCGATCATCGGGATCGATCCCCCCGCTTGACACCACACACATCAACCTCGTGGTGTCGAGCCCACAGTGCACGCCTCGATCCCCTGGTGTCGAAGGGCGGAGTCGAGAGTGGTGTCGATTTATTGACACAACTCTCGACCTCATCCTCTCTCGACCTCATCCTCTCACACCTCTGTGACACGTGGCAACGTATGATTGGTCCGATTTTTTTAATTTTTTTTCATTTTAGAAATTAAAAAAAATAATAAAATTCATTCAATCATTGCCAATGATTATAGACCCAAGGTCTATATATCAACTCCATTTCATAATTTTCTATCGAGGTCTGTCCAATCATTGAGACCCCATAAAAATTACATTTCTCGGCGATAGACCCGGGGTCTAAGTTTCTACCGTATTGAATGCTCTTAAGGAGTTAATTCAATCTTTTTATTTCGACCGACTCGATTTTGCTCTCCTTAAATTGTAAAGTCGTATTGTATATAATACTAACTGAAAATATAAGACACAAAACTCAAAATAGCACTTTTCAAACACAAAAGATGAATTATAGCTAGCCCCTTAAAAAAAGCTTGAAATAGTCTTTTGAGTTATTTCATGACATTTATACCCCTTACTTTACCTCAATTCCCTTCCTTCTCCCAAATTATCACCTCTTCACCTCTTCACCTCTTCATTTAATTTGTATCATACAAGAAGTTTAATTTCTTGTATGAACTTCTGGGAACTTCCAGCGAAAAATTTCCGGCGAATTTTTCTGGCGAAAATTTAAATCATACACGAAGCCTAACTTCATGTATACAACATACATAAAAACTTATTTTCGTGTATACATCATACATGAAAATTTATCTTCATGTATGATACAAATTTGAATTTTTTGGAGACAAAAATTTGCTTGTATGATGCATACACGAAGCTTAGGCTTCATGTATGATGCATAGATGAAAGTCAGTCTTCGTGTATGTATCATACATGAAAACTTATCTTCATGTATGATCCAAATTTGAATTTTTTTTGAGGCAAAAATTTTCGTGTATGATGCATACATGAAAGTCAGGCTTCGTGTATGATGCATACATGAAAGTCAGTCTTCGTGTATGTATCATACATGAAAACTTATCTTCATGTATGATACAAATTTGAATTTTTTGAAGGTAAAATTTTTCGTGTATGATGCATACATGAATCTTAGGCTTCGTGTATGATGCATACATGAAAGTCAGTCTTCATGTATGATGCATACATGAATGTTAATTTTCGTGTATGATGCATACATGAAGTTTGACTTTGTGTATGATTCGAATTTTCGCTGGAAAAATTCGTTGGAAATTTTTCGCCGGTAAAATTTTTCATGTATGATGCAAACACGAATCTTAGGCTTCGTGTTTGATGCATACATGAAAATCAGTCTTCGTGTATGTATCATACATGAAAGTCAGTCTTCGTGTATGTATCATACATGAAAATTTATCTTCATGTATGATATAAATTTGAATTTATTGGAAGCAAAATTTTTCGTGTATGATGCATACACGAATCTTATGCTTCGTGTATGATGCATACATGAAAGTCAGTCTTCATGTATGATGCATACATGAATGTTAGTCTTTGTGTATGATGCATACATGAAGTTAGGCTTCGTGTGTGATTCGAATTTCAACCGGAAAAATTCGCCGGAATTTTTTGCCGGGAAAGTTCACCGGAATGTTTAGCCGGAGAAATTCGTCGGAAGTTCATACATGAAATTAGTATTTGTATATGATTCAAATGAAAGTTAGCTTTCTTGTATATTCATTAAGGGTATATTAGACTCTTTACAACTCAAAGTGCTATTTTATAACTTTTAAACTTAAGGTGACATTTTGAATGTTTTGTTTTAAAAAAATGTTATTTCACAACAATCCCTCAAAATATAATGCAGTTTGAATTGGGTACTACTATTTGACCACTTAGTCTTTGATTAGTCATCGAACTTAAATGCTTAACGAAGGATGCAGTATGTGGCCACATAAACCAACAAAATGGCAGTTGTACGATCTCTCACGACGAATTAGGATTCTTGCCATACAATCATCACATTGTTAATTAGTACTCCAAATTAAGAGTCGGTCCAAATAAATTATTTTATCATCAAATCACACCCAATTCCCGGCATCAAATGTGGCTCTTTCTCCTCAATAAATTTAGCTTATATACCATATCCTAAATCAGATGAATCCTAACCTTTCTTGGAAGTCAAATCATTATCTAATTTCCTTCCCAGCTGGATACGCGGTTTGAAATTCTCCTTAACTTATATTTTTATTCATGATAATTTTACTAATTACAATATTAATTATAGGAAAAAGTACACTTTAATACATAAGTATTGACCATTTTATATTAACATCCGGATATAATGAAAATATTAATTTAATATTTAAAATGTCGAATTTTTCACGGCAATAACGGGATTTCAACAAAAAGATTTGGAAATGAGTTGAAATCAAAACGACATTATTTTTACTCCGCCGGCCACGATGCTTTCATCCTGAGGCTGTAAATTATTTTTTATTTTATTAATGTCAACTAAATTCCGACGTGTCATGACATGTGTGTTTTTTCGTCGCGAGAAATTATACTCTATGACACAATTATGCTACTTTCTGGTTATTTTAAATATTTTCTCTAGATTGAGACACAAGTAATTATATAACCCAAAGAATTTGTCATTGGTGACAACTAATTCTTCTTAAGAAAAAAGTCTTCTCATGAAATATAAACAACCCTTGTTTTGTCATTACAAGATCGCACGTTCTCCCCAACATGCTTCCAACCATCATTCCCAATTTCATTACCTACAAACCAACCTAAAAAACACTACTGTCTTTAGTTTGTCAAATTCAAACTCTCTTTTCGTACTTAGCCTCATGCATCCCCTTACATCCGCCGCCTAACACCACCGCCAACCTCCGCTGCCACCGCCGTCTAATTAAATGAGAGGAGGAGGGCCACCGAAACCAACTCCCTTTTCCCTCCTCTTCTCTCTCATCCTCATCTCAACGCATTTCATCAACGTCGAACCTTCTTCTTCCTTCTCTCCTGCTGATAACTATCTCATCAACTGCGGATCACCGGAAGCCACTGTTCTTGACGATGGCAGAACTTTCAAATCCGACCCTCAATCTTCTTCTTTCTTATCCACAGACGAAGACATTCTAGCTTCAATCCCTTCTCTCCCCAACACGCTCTCTCTCTCTCCTCCTTCGCCGTCGTCTTCGTCTCTGCCATTATATCTCACTGCAAGAATCTTCGACCATGAATCCATGTACAGATTCATGATAAGCAAACCCGGGCTCCATTGGATCCGTCTTCATTTCTATCCTCTCTCTCATTCCTCCTTCAATCTCACCTCCTCAACATTCACGATCACAGCAGACGCCACAGTCCTCGTGCATGGCTTCTCTCTCCAATACACCACCAAAACGGCCTTCAAGGAGTATCTCATCAACGCCACCGCCGCCGTCCTCACCCTCAAATTCACCCCCATGCGGAAATCCGCCGCCTTCATCAACGCCATCGAGGTCGTCTCCGCCCCCGACGACCTCATCCCTAACTCCGCCGCCGCCGTCTCCCCCTCCGGCGACTTCCAAGGCCTGAAAACCCACGCCTTCGAAGTCGCCTACCGGCTCAATGTCGGTGGGGCCGTCGTCACGCCGAAGAACGACACTCTTTGGCGGACGTGGCTGCCCTCGGCCGCGTTCATGGCCTTCCCGCAGGGGGGCATGAACGTCTCCGTCCCCACCGACATGGTCACCTACCCGAGTGGCGGCGCCACGCCACTGGTCGCCCCGCCCGCCGTCTACGCGACGGCAGAGCAGATGGCGGACGCTGCCACGAGCGATCCCAACTTCAATCTCACTTGGGTGATGGACGTTGATCCTAGCTTCTCATATCTGATTCGCCTCCATTTCTGCGATATCATAAGCAAAGGATTAAACGAGCTCTACTTCAATGTGTATATAAACGGCATCACCGCCGCCGCAAATCTCGATCTCTCAACTCTCACGTCTGGATTAGCCATTCCCTATTATAAAGATATTGTGGTGAATGCTTCCGCCATCACCAACGGGAGCGTGGTTGTTCAAGTGGGGCCGACGTCGAACGTCATGTCGAGCCTCCCTAATGCCATCCTCAACGGCTTGGAGGTGATGAAGATGAGCAACTCTGCAGGTAGTCTGGATGGGCTTTTCGGCTCTGATCATTCAAAATCGGGGCGAAACTCCGCCATGAGAGTTGTTGGCGGTGTGGGGCTAGCATTAGGCGTAACAGCATTGCTATTGCTCTTGATTGGAAGTGTGAGATGGTACAGAAGGCCTAAAGGGTATGCGAAGCAGAAGACTTTCTCTTCATGGCTTCTCCCTCTAAACTCGAGCCAATGCAGCTTCATGTCGAGTAAGAGTAAGAGCACGACTTTCTCAAGCATCGCGAATTCCGGCCTCAACCTCGGTAGATTCTTCACTCTCAATGAGTTGAAAGAAGCCACCAAGAATTTCGACGAAGCAAATGTGGTCGGAGTTGGTGGCTTTGGCAAGGTGTATCTAGCAGAGATCGATGGAGGGACGACGAAAATCGCCATCAAAAGAGGGAATCCCTCTTCATCACAGGGGATAAATGAATTTCAAACAGAAATCCAGTTGCTGTCGAAGCTAAGGCATAGGCATTTGGTTTCTCTAATCGGATACTGCGACGAGCAAGCCGAGATGATTCTTGTGTACGAGTACATGTCCAACGGGCCCTTCCGCGATCACCTCTACGGGTCGAGCCTGCCTCCCCTGTCGTGGAGGCAGAGGCTCGAAATCTGCATAGGTGCAGCCAGAGGGCTGCATTATCTCCACACCGGTTCAACGCAAGGTATAATCCACAGAGACGTCAAGACGACCAACATCCTTCTTGATGAGAACTTTCTCGCTAAGGTTTCGGATTTCGGGCTGTCCAAGACCGGGCCGAGCTCACTGGACCAGACTCACGTGAGCACGGCGGTGAAGGGGAGCTTCGGCTACCTGGACCCGGAGTACTTCAGGAGGCAGCAGCTGACGGAGAAGTCGGACGTGTACTCGTTCGGGGTAGTGCTGTTTGAGGTGCTGTGTGCGAGGGCGGCGCTTGATCCGGCGTTGCCGAGGGAGCAGGTGAACCTGGCGGAGTGGGCGAAGCAGCAGAATGCCAAGGGGGCCATTCAGAAGATCGTGGATCCGGTGATTGCGGGGACCATTACTCAAGAATCGTTGATGAAGTTTGTGGAGGCTGCGGAGAAATGCTTGGCGGAGTACGGGGTGGATCGGCCGTCCATGGGGGATGTGCTGTGGAATCTTGAGTATTCTCTGCAGCTGCAAGGGGATTATGGTGGTGATGATGGCAACAAGAACAAGGAGAAGAAGAAGAAGAAGATGATGAATGTTGATGAGGCAGAGGCAGAGCAAGAGATGGTTGTGGTTGGGATGAGTGAGGATTCTGGGGTGGTGGCTTCTCCTATGTTTCTTGAGAATTTTGAAGCAAGATGAGGATTGGTTATGGAATAATTTGGTGTTTTAATTTGTGTATGTAACTTTTATTTTATTTTTTGTATTTATATTCTAGGTTTAGTTAAAATGTTTGATTCTGGAGGAGTAGTGCATGGCTGTAACTTTCAGTTTCTCTGTGTATGTTCATGCAATCTTCAAATGTTTCAGGAAGATTGGTCGGAGATGAATAATTTGATTAAGATCTTGTTACACTACTTTGAATGTAGATTGATTAATGTGCTCATGAGCATGTAGAAACACCATATAGTATAAATTAAACTGTTTGGTCAGAATGTAATAATTCTATTATCTAATTAAATTATGGTTAGTTATTTTGTTAATAGCATTATTTATCCAAATGATTTGATCAGATAGGAGTAATAGGACTATGGACAAATTAAATTTGATTAATTCCTTCAAGTTTTGTGACAGAAAATGAATATCAAATTAAATGAAGACAGGATGATCATATATATATATACATGAATGCCTCAATTATTACAGACTCGTGTTTCATTCAAAGTATTGTGAGCAAGCTAAAAGGTGTTAGTCACTTGCATTTTAGATTGTATTCGGGCTAGTAATTAAAAAAAAAAAAAAAGGGGGACATTACTTAATGATTTTTAAACCTTCTATGAAGAAGAAAATGAATATTGAATTATACTTGTGAAAAAGGACAGTCTAAAATAAAATATTGCAATTTCAACTAGTGTCTTTGTTGTCCAAGGGCACACCTGGAGCGGCTTTAGTCTGTAAGCAATAATGTCTCGAGTTCGAACTCCACCGCTCTTCCTTCCTCATGTCAAACAAAAAAAATTAGTGTCTTAAAAAATTATTATTTCTCCTCTTTAAAATATGGTTTTATTGTGAATAAAAAAAGGTTTTTATGGTATAGTAGTTGGCATTAGATGTTTCCTTTTTGTTTTTGTTTTTTTTTTTTTTTTCTTGATCTACTCAGAAATATCCAACTTGTTTCCGAGAAGGACTACGCTCGTCAACGTATGTACAGTATCACTCTGGCATCTAAAATTCTCACTTCTTCATCTTGTGGTTGTTCATATATTTCTCACATCTTCCTATTTCCTCTCACTAGATTCAATGCATCACCCTTGAGCTGAGCTTTCCATATCTCAGGTAACTGCAGGCCTCATACTCCTTTTATACTCTGCTTTCCTCTATCTCGTGATTAGGAATACTTGTTTGATTTTTTTTTTTCTTTTTTTTTTGAGTTTTATTGACTTTAGAGCATCCACTATTGTGGTTTAGTAAGACTTAGGTTGAAGCACCGAAAAGCTTGATTTTAATGATTGATTGTGTTGAGTAAGATCTAGGTTAATTTTTCCACTATGGTGGTATTGAGTAAGACCTAGGTTAAAGCACCGGGAAGCGTGATTTTAATGATTGAAAATATTTTATTTTGTTGTTTTTTTTTATTTCTAATAATTAATATTAAAAATTACTTAATTAATTCAAAAATTAATAAATGACAATTTTATTGAATTTAAAAAAACAAAAACATACACTAATTAATAAAAAAAAATACAATAATTAAGAATAAAAAAATTAGGACAACTAATCCTCCCAATTTACATCGCCGTCGAGTCGAAGGCTGTGTTGATTTTATCGACACAGCCATCGACGCTGCCTTCGCCCTACCCTGCATCGAAGCCTTCACTGCGGCCTCGACCTACCCCTGCGTCGAGGGGGCTGTGTCGAGCGGTGCTCGACGCCGGCTTCGACCCAGGCGATCTATAGAATCTACTTTGCCCTTGCATAAAGATTTGAGAAACATATTAAAAACAAACGAAATCAAAATCTTGGAAAAGAAATTGTCAGTAATGTGATTATCTTCTCATTGATTTCATTCATGAGAAATGGTTGCAAAGAAAGCAGTTTCTTAATCATTTCTATTCAAACTTCTAAATTATTATTTTGCCGAGTGTTCCGTAGACAAATGGAGGTTGTTTCAACAAAACAAAAATTAAGGAGACAATATGTATGTGAAAAACATGTATTATATTGGGGTTGGGGGGAATGTGAATGAATAAAAACATATAGATAAACAGGAATGTTCATTGAGAATATAGAAACACACCATATAGTATTATAGTGAGGCGAAATGGCATCAAGTTAGCAAGTATAGATAGTGAAACTTAAATTATACCCACCAATAGGGTTTAGCCAATTTTGAGGGATGAGAATTACTAAAATATCATTGCTAAATCTAGTACTTTTACTTTTCATACCATTAATTAGCCCCACTGTTGTTTACTATTTTTTCATTATTCAGCACCATGATTTTCAGCTGACTGACCAATCGGCCAGCTTGCATTAAACTGACTAACAGCGAACTGAAACTTAACATTTCAAATCAAGAATTTGCTGACATTAATTAAAATCATCACATTTTGTTGTACCACATCACTCCATCTCACAAGCTTTTAAGTGGTCACTATGATTTCATATAACTGAACTATCCACACCAAAATTTTAATTAATTAAGAAAAGGTTTCAACAGGTGTATTCGATCTCCATCACTAATCCTCAATTGTTACAAACGCTGATTCTTAATTTGTAAGCTAAAATGTGCTACTCAATAATCTTTTAGCATTCATACTCAAGGATTTCCAGAAGGTTCCAGAAAAACACTACTCAAAGATTCCGAGAAATCCAAAATTCTCAGTTTTTCATTATCTTCCTATTCTCTCTCACTAGATCTACGAATCTATTCAATTTAGTGTTGGGATCACCTTTGAGCTAGTTGAGCATTCCATATCTACTTTGTAGTATCTTCATTCTCTGTTCTTTTTTTGTTTTACTAATCTCAGTTAATTATCTGCATAGTTTAATTTGTTGAAATAATATGGCAATTTATGATATTTAGAAAACGTAAGGGCGTTTCGTGTACATACTATATTACATCAAGCATATTTGTAGCTATATCTAAAAAGCAAATGACACCTACAATGATTACAATTAATAATTTAATAAGATGATTATTATGTTAACGTTGTATTTGAATAATAAGAGTGTTTTACCAACAATGCACGTAATCTTTGCTAATAACAATTGTGGAAGTTGTTCTAAGTGTTTGATCGTGCGGTTACTAATTTTGGCGCTTTTTGTTACTAAAAAGTTGAGGAATGGTTGGCAGATGTGGATGCGATGAAAAGGGACGTTGTGGAGTTAATGGAAGAAGTAGAAGGATCAGGATATTTTGGGAGGATGATGAGTGTAGGAAAAGCAACATGACTGAGTGAACAAGTTAAACACCTTGTGGATCAAAGTCGGCATTTTGGTGAAGTTGTAGTCGATCGTGTTGGTGGAAGAACTAGGAGAGATGAGATGTTGACGATGGTTAGATGAGATGAGATGAGTCTGTCAGGGAATGAAGTAGCTAGCGTCGTGTGCATGTTTGCATCTCTTACAACTCTGAGGATTAATTGAGAATTGCAACCACATAACCAATCTGGCCTTCTCCCCAACCTTGTGAAGCTTAGAATTTCAGGATATATATTCCAAGATGAAGGAAGAGGTTTGGTGAGCTGAAGCTATATATATGATCTGAAAAGAATGAGAAGATATATATATATATATATATATATATATATATATATATATATATATATATATATATTATGCAAGGAAACTGTGATTTGCAACTCCATTAGAAGAATCTCCATAAACAAGTGCCCAAGATTTTGATGAACAAACTGCCGCTGCATTGCAATTGCATGTGGATGTTCCTCCTCGAGCCCTTGCTTAGCTTTTGCTGATCCAACCTAATTTGTTTTCCTCTTTCCATTTCTTAATTAATGCAACACATATTGCATATTGTTTCATGTTCCAATATAGGCATCTTCCGAGCCTATCTTCCACAGTATTGATCTGTTTTGTGGACAAATATACTAGTATATATATATATGCATTCAAAATCGAGATCTGTCTCGTTTTCTTTGAAATGTAACTAGTAGTTACTTGATCTTTTCTGAATACAGGTATTGCTATTTCAATCCCACAGGTTATTCATATTGGGAAAGGGAAATATATTAATTTGATGAAGAAAAAAATAAAAAATAATAATAATAATACCCCCGTTTTGCTTGGTGAAAGCATATTAGTACTACTGTAACTAGCCATAACTTGTATTCCTGTCCCATTTATATAGGTTGATTGAATTTTCACTAGGATTAACAAAAATCATTGGAAAAATAAATTATATACTAGTAAACATCCTAATATATCCATATTTATTCTTTGACTATACATTTTTCATAGACAATTGTTTTGGTGCAACTGTTGTATATTATACATTCACTTTTTATCCTATTATAGCACACCGTATTTGACTTTTCAACCCTTACTATTCATGAGATTACTGTTCATCACACGCGCGGGGGCACTGTTTATCGTGCTACGCGCGGCACTGTTCACGTTACTGTTCATAAGTTTTTTTTCCTTTTTTTTTTATTTTCCAGTTTTTTTTCTGTTATTTTTTTAATTTCCATTTTTTCTTTTTCTTTTTTTTTGTTTTTTCTTTAGTTTTTTCTTTAGTTTTTTATTTTCCTTTTTTTTCCAGATTTTGTTTCTTTCTTTTTATTTTCCAGGTTTTATATTCTTTTTTTTTGTTATTTTCCACATATTCTTTATTTTTTTTCATCTTCGTTTTTTCAACTGCTTTAACGTTCGACTAAAAGTAGAACTTGCCGTATTAAAAAGTAGACATTGTCGTGACAAAATGTAATGATTGTAAAACTTTACGTTTCTTAGTGAAAAAATTTACTTTTTCCAACGACAATAATTACTTTAACGTTCGACTAAAAGTAGAACTTTGTCGTGATGAAATGTAATTATTGTGAACTTAACATTACGTTTCTTAGTGACAAAGTTTACTTTTTGCAACGACAATAATTACTTTAACGTTCGACTAAAAGTAGAACTTGTCGTATTAAAAAGTAGACATTGTCGTGACGAAATGTAATGATTGTGAAACTTTACATTTCTTAGTGAAAAAGTTTATTTTTTCCAACGACAATAATTACTTTAACATTGGACTAAAAGTAGAATTTGTCGTATTAAAAAGTAGATATTTGGTGAGCGTCGTATACTCCCAAATAATTCCTGCAAATCCTGCTCAGAATTAAAATGAGTATAGTAATAAGCAGGGTCGAACCACAGAGAACGGGATATAATTTATTCTTCCTATAAATCAGTTTTTGGTGTAGCCACCACGCCTTAAAATTGAGTTTTTCTATTAACTAAGGAAGCAAGAAAATTAACTAAAATAATAAACTAGATATTAATCAAAGAAAAGTAATTCGGCTTCGAATAAATCCACACTAGTCTAGGCTCTGATCATTGACGCAAAGATTAACTAATTATCTAGGACCAACCAGTTATAGGGTAACGTGAATGCAGCGGACATACCCCAATTCCTACATACTTTATCGATAGCTAGCTGTAGACGCCAGACCTAACTATTTCTCTTATTAAAACATAACCTAGTTGAAAACGCTAATCCTAGATTTAATTCTCTAATAGCTTTCAGCTTTGAAGCAACCCAATTTAAACGAATTACCCAAGAACGCAAGTAATAACCCGTTTACCAATTTATTCCTACTACGAACATGGTAGCTTTATCACTAATTAGCCTTATTCCAACAATTACGGATTGAGGGAACTAATTGACTGTAATCCAATTAAATCTAAGTTGATCAGGCTTAAATAAAATCAGAATTAACTCTAAACACAAGGAATAAATTGAAATCCTAGAAATTAATTATACGAACAATTAAGTCTCACAGATTATCAAACTAGTGCTTCAATATTCTCGCCGAATCAAAGAATTAGCTACGCATACTAGTAAAATAAAATACGATCAAATAAATGAAAGAGAACATAACATTAATCTATGGAATTAAAATAGAATTAGAAACTCGTAACTACAACTAAACAAATAGATCGAAATACTATGAAAGAAAACAAACTCTCAAATTTTCCTCCAGTCGTGCGTCTTTTTCTCTAATCTATGCGGCTGGATAATAAAGTATGGGAGTTGGCCTCTAATCGTGAATATAGCGGCTAAACATATATATATGTATTCCATAATAATCATAATATAATTTCCTAAGCCTAATCCTAATATATATCTACTATACGGCTAAGTCAATAAATTAAAGGAATTAAAATCCCTTTACCAACAACAGCCGCCCAAAACAATAAGAAAAATGGGCTTTAATTAAAATAATTCTAATCAGCCCAATAACAATGAAACACTAACTATAATTAATATCCACTAATATAATAAATCCAGCCCATCTCTTCCTTCATTCAATTCTGTTTGGAAATTTGTTAAGTAAAGTTTTGATGAATTCCAAAACCAACTGACCCCAACCGAGTAGATGTTGTCAGTTCCTAATGTTAGCAGTTAGGCTCGCTGTTTGAGCAATGTTAAGATTTTATCTTTACAGATCTCCAGCTGAAGACGGCAACATAGCAACACTCGGATACAACCCCGGATGGAAGATCGGATGAGGAACATCAGTTACAAGACTCTATCTGATGAGAGAGTTATGCCAAAAAGGAGAAGACTTTTTGACAACTGAGAGTTCAAGCCAACTGTTCAGTTGGAACATCAGTTATAGAATGTCATCCGATAAAGAGAATGTTTCAAGAAGGGGGAAGTTATAAAGAAGTCTCAACATGAAGATCAAAGTCAGCTGAGAGTTCAACGGTTCAGTCAGAACATCAGCTGAAGACTACTCAGATGAAGATCAAGATTTTCAACCGACTAACCAAGGTTGACTGTCAGAAAGGTTTGAATTTGAAATTCAAAACGGAAATCACGTGAGGGTTTGACCGTTCAGTCATTACCTCATTTGGCCCAACACAAGGTAGTCTCAGATGGAAAGCAGAAGAACACAGATGCCATATCGGGAAAGTCTACAGAGATGAGAGACAAGCCATCGCTATCAAAGAACAGAGATCAACGGCTCCTCCAACGGCTAGTTGATTCTCTCCGCCTATAAATAGAGGCATTCATTCATTCGACAGGGACACGAGACAGAGAAAATTTGAAGTGCACCCACGAGAGAAACAAGAGCAAAGAAAATCTGCAAAATCATATTCTAAGAGCATCAGCAACTGAGAGTTCCGAGTGGTAGAACATTAGTAGCTGAGGGTTCATAGATTTATAATCTGTCTTAGATCTTAGTTTGAGTGTTCATTCGTTCAAGCCATAGATCCAGCTCACATTCGTGTTCGAGCTGTAGTTGGAAAACCCACCCACATACACACCCTAAAAAGTGTTTGTTAGGATCATACTCTTCCTGTAACTGAGTAGATAGGTTGCTGAGTACTCGTAAACTTAGCATAGGTTGTCAAGTACCCGCAAACTTGACATAGGTTGTTAAGTACCCGTAAATTTAACTGTAAAGGTTGATAAGTACCCGTAAACTTATTACAACGGTTGCACAGCCCGCGTAAGCTGTGTGGAATTGTCCAGAAGAACTTGGACTGAGGTGTGTGGACTCACATCTCCCCGTGGACGTAGGAGTTCTCTCCGAACCACGTAAATCCTGTGTGTCTGTGTTTATTTCTGTTCAGTTACTTTTTGCATATTCAACTGACCAAACTAACCGGCATACAAACTGCATCTTTACATTTCAACTGTCTTGGTTATTGACCAACCTTGAACAAAAGCGTGAGTTATTTTACGAGTATAATTTCCACCACATTCCGCACGGCACTACTCTCACAGCTGAGTTCTCTTACTCAGTTGTGAATCCAGCTGAGACTTTCTTTACTCAGTTGAAGTTTTTCGGGGGTTAAGCTTTCAAAGTTGAAAAATTCTAACTGGTGTATTCCCTCCCCCCCCCCCCATACACCAGTAACTCGTATCGGGACCATCAAGTGGTATCAGAGCAGTGGTTCAAAAGACTACTGTCTCTGTTTCACGAGGTGTGAATCGAGGTGTTTTCTTCAGTGGTCAACTGAATAGATCCTTTTTCACGCTAGTGCATATCTGCTTGCATTTGTTGTCTGTTGTTGTGTGCAGATAGATATTAAAGATAAGGTCGTGGTTATGTTCTCGGTTGTGAACTATACAGCCTGGAGGACTCGGATGAAGAAGATGCTACTGTCCAAGCATCACAGAATGCAACAAGTACTCTCATCCGGACCAATCAAGATCACGGAAAAGGTCATCCATACTCCTACAGATCCAACCCTTGGGGATGCAACTGAGGAGATAATCGAGAAGAACCCAGAAAACTACACTTCTGAGGAAGCAAAAGTGAGCCAGCTGGATATCTGGGCTCAGAGCACTATCATGTCCACAGTTGGACAAGACTATCTTCCATGGATAGAGGAGTGCAACACTGCTAAAGAGATGTGGGACACTCTGGCATCTCTGAGTGAAGGAAGTGACGAAACCAAGGAGAACAAGTTCTCCCATGCATGTCAAGATTTTGACAACTTCACTCTGAAAATGGACGAAACCATCGATCAGATGGAGCTTTGATTCATAGAGATCATCAGAAGGATCCAGTCTATCCGAAGAGGAAAGTATACTTTGAGAGAAAAATCAATCTCAAAGTGTTACAAGCACTTCCAGCTGAGTGGGATACCTTCACCAACATCCATGAAAGCCGAGCTGACCTAGGAGAAATGGGAACTGAAAGATTGTTCTCAATTCTGAAAGGAAATGAGTACAAAGTGAACCGGCGAAAATCCCAGTCGATGGCTCAGACAAGTCGACATGAGGATGTTGGTTCAGCAACGAAGACTGTCGCCCTTCGAGCTGACTATTCCAAGCCGCGAACATCAAGAGCAACAAGATCTGCGGACACAACTGCAAAGGAGCTAAGCAGAGAAGAGCTGCAACAATGCATTGCCGCCATGTCAAAGAAGCTAACTAACATGGACACTCAGTTCGGAAAGTACAAGCGGTTCTACAAATCTAACCGAACACGAGACAGCTCAAAGCCTGTGAACAACGGCTGCTTTGAGTGTGGCAAAGAGGGACATTTCAAGACTGACTGTCCAGACCTCTCAAAGAAAGAAAGAGATGCGTTGAGGGCCAAGCAAAACGCAAAAGATAAGGCCATGGTTGCAGAGGAAGCAGCTGATGATGTGGACATCTTCACCGACACTGAAGATGAGGACGAGCTGACTCCCACCAACAACGCGAGCGGACAGGATCAATGTCTCATGGCGATTGGAACTCACCAAAATGAAGTTGAGGTAACTTCTAACCCAGCTAATTTAAATTCTTCTAATGTTGCTAACGTGCAGGATACTTTAGAAGATGAGTTAGAACCATCTTGGGATGATTTCCAAGAACTGAGTGAGCAACTGAATCAGCAAACGGTTGAGTTTAAGAATCTTCACAAACAGTTTGTAAAACTGGAAGAATCCTTAACCGAAAAGGACGATCTGATCAAGAGTCAAACAAAGGAGATTGACTATCTCAAAAGTCAACTGACCGCGGCCAACCAAACTGAGGCTTCAACCGATGAGCAGTTGAAGGAACAGATCATGGCACAAATGAGCAGTTGAACAAGCAAAAGGCTCAGATCGACCAGCTGATGAAGACGTCGGACGCCCAGACCGAATACATAGCTGTTCTTCTCAAAGACCTTCAAACTGAGAAGGACAACCTGATCAAGCTATATCAGTCATCCAAGATCATAGAGAATCTAATCAGTTACAGCTGACAGATGGATGACTTGTCAGGACTCGGTTACGATGTGGTTAAAGATAGTGGAATTTCTCCAGCAACCTTCATCAAAGCTGTTGAGGTCAAGGTTGTCGAACCTAACACAGTCGAATCTGAATCTCCCCAAAGTAATGCAACTTCCACTTCTCAGCAAGCTCAACCGACCAAGGGAACTCCAACTGAGAAGGGAAAAGAAGCAGTGGATGAACAGAACGTTCCATCGGTTAGGACATCAACCGAGGGGGAATGTTCCAAGTCACAGAAGAGGAACCAGAGGCGTCGGAGATACGACCGGAACAAAAATCAGAACCGATCTCTGAACCGTCCACAGAACCGACCACAGAAAGAATGGAACCGACCGCAGAGCCAACAAGGACTCAACCATCTGAATCAACATCAGTTCCATCACCACAACAACTAGAGGTTCCAACCGAGTCAACCGATGTGGAACAGTTACGACAGCTATGGATACTCATGCCACAACATGAATCAACATCCGGGCATGAACAGCTATCGTCAACAGCCAGGGCAATGGAATCAGAATCAACCACGATGATTCCAAAATGACGGCCGACCTCATTGGCAAAATCAAAAGGGTCAGAGACGTCAACCAAATAGGAGGAACCCCACTCCTCCTAAAGCCCAACATAGGAGAATCCATCTCCTCCAAAGAGACAGAACATCAATAATAACAACAAGCCTAAGGATAACCGAGATGTTGTTATAGTTGATGAAAATGGGCAGATCATTTGGAATGACAAGGCTATTCGAGTCTACAAGGAAAAGCGATCCACAGTTCCAGGGGGAACTGGTTCTAACCCTCCAGGACCCAACTGAAATTGGGGACCTAAGCGTGTTTCTCCTTGCAGGTACAGGAGGAACAGCTGAGGAAGAATAAAGCATCACAGAGAAAGTGGGTGATGGACAGTGGATGCTCGAAACACATGACAAATCTGAAGGATTTGCTTGGAAGTTTCGTGGAGCTGAACGGTCCAACTGTTACTTTTGGTGACAACTCAAAAGGTTACACCAAGGGCTACGGTACCCTTGAAACCGATCACATGTCAATTTCTAATGTTTCATATGTTGATGGATTGAAGTATAACCTGCTCTCCATCAGCCAATTCTGTGATAATGGTTTTTCTGTCAAGTTTGATGCTCAGGGTTGCAGGGTTAAAGACGTTCAAACAAAGCAAGTCATATTGTTGGGAAATAGATCTCCATCTGGGAATGTCTACTATGCTGACTGGAAAAGCAGCCCACCTGAAACCTGTCTGTTATCAAAGAGCAGTTCAGATGTGAGCTGGCTGTGGCACAAAAGGCTCAACCATCTGAATTTTAAGATAATGAACCGACTTGCCAGACAGGAACTCGTGAAGGGCATTCCTAACCGTGTGTTTTCAACAACACATATCTGCAATGCGTGTCAGCTGGGAAAGCTCGCCAGATCCTCGTTCCGGTTGAAATCCACACCCTCAACCAACCGAGTATTGCAGCTGATCCATATGGATCTCTTCGGGCCAGTTACACCAAAGAGCATAAATGGCAACGAGCATACACTGGTTGTAACTGATGATTACTCGAGGTACACGTGGACCATTGATGCGCCACAAGAGTGAAACCCGAGATGAGCTACCCAAGCTGATGGATCGGATATCGAACTAACAAGAGATGAAAATCATTTCTATCCGATCAGACCGTGGAACCGAGTTTCTCAATGAAACCATCATTGAGTACTGCGAGAAGCACGAAATCACTCATCAAACCTCAGCTGCGCGAACTCCACAACAGAATGGAGTAGCTAAGAGAAGGAACCGAACGCTGAAGGATGCAGCCACATCTATGTTGACAAGCTCAGCTCTGCCAAAGAGATTTTGGGCTGAGGCAATCAACACAGCATGCTATACTCAGAACTGTTCTCTTCTGACCAAGCGGTTGGGAAAGACACCATATGAGCTATGGAGACGCAGGAAGCCTGATATTTCATATTTTCGCGTTTTTGGCTCTAAGTGTTATATTCACAACAATGGGAAGACTCAGTTGAAAACTTTTGATGCCAAAGCTTCGAAAGGCATATTTCTTGAATATGCTGCTCGGATCAAGGCATATAGAGTTTTCAACAACAACTCTCGTGTTGTGGAGATAACACCTCATGTTAGTTTTGATGAATCTACCTTTTAGTGCAGGGAACAGGCTAAAGGACAACAAGCAGATCCAGCTGTTTCACCAGTTCTCACCAGATCGCAGGTTCAAAGGCAGAAGAATTTGGCCGAACCGTTGGTATGGGCAACCGAGGATGATGATCCGTGTTCCTCAGAAGATGAATGTGAAGATCATCAAGCGGTAGCTGAGGACCCCAGCTCAAATCAAGGGGGAACTCCAGCTGATGTCACTCTAACTGCATCAGCAACCGAAGCCCAACCGAGCCCGGTTCGAAATATTGTCAACATTGAGGACCCAGACTCAACAGCTGACAAATCCCCAGTTATGAAGACTCCAACAGTTCAGGATTCTCCTTCAGTTGAAATCCCTGAACCAACACAGTTGGAAGAAGATGGAAGACGCAACAAGAGATGGTATGAAGATCATTCCAAGGATGACATCATCGGAGATCCAACCGAAGGTGTATGAACCAGGAGCAGAGTTGCAACTTCCGGTTCAGCTGAGGATGTCCAGTATGCCCATTCTGAGGAGTTGGCAGTTTTCGCGGAGTTTGAACAACTTGGAGACTGTGCCATGATTTCATGCTACGTAGCTGATGTGCCAGAGCCAAAGCATGTCATGGAAGCTCTCAACTGTGTTCACTGGACAACAGCTATGCAAGAGGAGCTGAATGAATTTCTACGCAACTGTGTTTGGGAGTTGGTAGAAAGACCAACTGGTGTCAAGGTTATTGGACTTAAATGGATTTTCAAGAACAAGAGAGACGCTATTGGTTACATCGTGAGGAACAAGGCAAGGTTGGTAGCTCAGGGATACTGCCAACAAGAAGGAATTGACTTTGAAGATTCCTTCGCACCAGTTGCAAAGCTGGAAGCCATCCGAATATTTCTAGCCTATGCCGCACATCACAAGTTCAAGGTTTATCAGATGGATGTGAAGTGTGGATTCCTCAACGGAGATATCAAGGAAGATGTATATGTTGAACAGCCTCCTGGTTTTGAGACTGGAGATGGAAGAGTGTACAAGTTGAAGAAAGCTATCTATGGACTAAAGCAAGCGCCAAGAGCTTGGTATGACACTCTTTGTGGTTTTCTTCTGAACTCGGGTTTCAAACGAGGGTCAGTTGACAAAACCCTGTTCACCATCAAAGTTGGAGATGACATTCTTGTGGTGCAAATCTACGTGGATGACATCATATTGGGTTCCAAGTCAGAGGAACTGTGTGAAAAATTTTCAAACCTCATGAAGGAGAAGTTCGAGATGTCAATGATGGGCGAGATGAATTATTTCTTTGGATTACAAGTGAAGCAGTCGCCAGAAGGAATTTTCATCAATCAATCCAAGTATACAAAGGAGCTCATCACAAAGTTCGGATTGCAGACAAGTAAAACCACAAGGATCCTGATGAATACTAACTGGAAGATCGAACCCGGAGCTGAGAGAAAGCTAGTGGATGTCAGCAAGTATAGATGGATCATCGGTTCGCTCTATCTAACCGCCAGTCGGCCAGACATATCCTACGCGGTTGGAGTGTGTGCTCGGTTCCAAGTTCAACCGAGAGAAGCTCACATGATGGCAGCAAAGAACATCATCAAGTATTTGAAGGGTACTGTAAATGTTGGGTTGTGGTATCCAACTGACGACAATATCCAGCTGACCAGATACTCAGATGCGGATCTAGCCGGAGATCGATTGGACAGGAAGTCCACATCTGGACACTGTCAGTTCATGGGAAGCAAGCTAGTTTCATGGTTCTCCAAGAAACAAGCATGTGTTGTTACATCTACAACCGAGTCAGAGTATATGGCTGCCGAAAGTTGTTGCATGCAAGTGTTGTGGCTTAAGCAACAGCTGAGAGATTATGAAGTTTCAACTGGACAGGTTCCCATTCATTGTGATAGCTCAAGTGCCATAGCTATCTCTTTGAATCCTGTTCACCATTCTCGGACAAAGCACATTGATATCAGACATCATTTCATCCGAGATCACATCGAGAAGAAGGACGTATCCATGGAGAAGATTCCAACTGAGATTCAGAGAGCTGATATCTTCACCAAACCTCTACCTGAAGCCCGGTTCAAGATGTTATGTGATCTTCTTGGACTGTTGCAGATGAGGAGTCAGCCGAGCTGAAGACTCAGATATCTATCTGAGGGGGAAGCTCAGATGAAGGGGGAATCTCAGATGCGGAGCGCCAACTGAAGACATCAGACGTCAGCTGAACAGACGAACTCGAGTCAGCTGATGGTATGCTGCAACAATGGATCAGACGTCAGCTAAACAGACGAACTCGAGTCAGCTGATGGTATGCTGCAACTGAGGAACACAACTGAGGTATACAGCTGATCTCGACATCGGCTGGCAGGTAATATTTATGACTGAAGGTGTTATGTTCTTAAATGAGAATGTTTGAAATAAATTCAAACATTCCTGAGCTAGTCAGTTACATTAAAAATAGCCATCATGTCGCATTTAATGTAAAGTACGGCTGAACATCCATAGCCTACTTTATAGTGCGACTGGGCTGACATGAAACTGTACACCTTCTCACGCGCTGGTTGGAACTCGGATCAAAACGTCGAGTCAAAGCTAGTCAACAGTCGCGCAATCTCAGCCATTGATGGATTCGCGCCATTTAACCCCAGCCGTCGATTTCAACCGAGTCAAAAACCTATTTAAGGCGAAAAATCAGGAAGTGATCCTTACCTTCCCTATTCGTGCATATCAATATTAACTGTTCATCATCCCCTCCGAAATTGTCTCACCATTTTCAGTAACATCTTTCATTCTTCTTTGCATATATATATTCCACTGAAATGGCACCTAAATCAAAAGCATCAAAGAAGATGGTCTCTGCTGAACCAGCCACGTTCCAGGAATCCTTCGACTTGATGCTGTCGAAGATCCACTTCAAACAGATTCTCTCAAGGGAAGTACTGACCATGCCGGAAATCGCACCCGTCGCCCAACTTCTTTCCGACCACGGTCTGCTCAACTGGGCAACTCTCTCTCCATCTAAGCTGCTCAGAAAGCATGTAGCCCATTTCTACCGAAATCTGCAACGCGATGCTGAACTCGGGCTTGTCACGACCATTCCGTGCAAGCAACGAATTAGCACTTCCCGATCGATTGAAGAAACAGCTGTCGAGATCGAAGTGTCTAAAGAACTGGGAAAGATCATTCCCAGAAATCGGGAGGCTGTAGACATGATGGGCAACTTCACTGACAAGGAAGCAGATGCTTTTATGCAAACTATCCTCATTGTTCCCGAACCATTGAAGGGGAGTATGCAGAGGACCAAACTGAAGCCGGAGCACCGACTTTTGTTTGATGTAATATCAAAGTGTGCCTTCGCATATGGAGGAGCCTTCGGAGATATCAGCAGACCGAAGCTCAAGCAGCAGAAGGCCTTGGAAGAAAAGCACAAGATAGACTGGCTGAGCTATTTTGAAAGCCAGCTGTGGGCAGAGAAGCTGAAGATCTCCGAGACACTAGCTGAGTCCGGAGAGAAACTGTTGAGTGTCAAGGGAACACTCAACTTCGGCACCAAGATATCAGCCCTGATCCTCCGAGCAACCAAGGGTCAGAAACTAACTTGGGAAAGCAGTGAGGACCCTCCTTTCAACAAGCTGATGTTGTTCCCAACAGCCAAGAAGGCTAGGGATGTTTTGGAAGCTGTGTACACTCCCAAGGGAGCTACAAAGCCAGTTGTGGAGACGGCCCCAGCAGTCCACCGCACATCAAAGTCCAAAACTGCTAAATGCCAGCTGAAGGAAGTAGCTGAAGAAGAGGATGAAGAAGAAGAAGAGGTGGAACCCCTCAAGAAAAAGCCCAGGTTCAAAATCATCCAGCCAGTAGCTCAATCGGCTGCGACGGGCCCAGCGGTGGTGATACCAGCTGAGAAAACAGCTGAGGAGAAGGAATCAACCGAATCCAGCCAGTCGGTTGATCCAGCTGGGTTTGTTCTTCAACTCCGTCAACAGGAAGAAATGGTTGAAGGAAAGGAGACCGACGTTGAGGAGTCCAGCTCGTCCTCAGATGACTTTTCTTCATCTGAGGAGTCCCACGACAGTCCACCCTCTCCACCAACTGGAGCTGATGCCAGCCAGGTAATCCCACCTGCGTCTGAGGAAACTAATGAGCCCGCCCAGTCTCCCCCCAAAGAGGATTCAGTTCTCTCAACTGATCCTCAGTTAGAAATTCCGAGCCTCACGCTCGATGCCAACGTTGAGACCGTTCCTTTGGCCAACGTTGATGACACCATTGAACCCTTCTCCTTTGATATTGATCCCCCCCAAATTGATGAAGAAGCCAACCGCCAGGCAATTTTGGCTGAATATGAAGGCAGGATGGACTACTGTTTTCGGAAACTGATAGGAATGTTCCCAGAGGCACGCACGATGCCCATCTTTGCCATGTTTGGGACTGAACTGCTCTATCAGTTCAGCGTAATCTTCAGCTACTGGTACGTCAAGGAGGAAACCCTGATGATCCACAGCTGGGACAGGTTGAAAATTGATGAATCCAACCTGAGGGTGTACTTCGACTACCAGAACCTCGAGGTTGCCTACAACCAGAAGGTGGCCTTGCTCCGTCGATGCTTGGATCTGAGTAAAGAAGAAGGGAAAGACACCAGAGAGCTGTGCGACAATCCTGGAGCTGTACAATTTCTTGATAATATGTTAGCCAAGAATGCCGACCATATGGAGGATGTAGATGAAGCTGACGAGGCTGCCAAGAGGGAAGAAGAAAAGCTCAAACAATACCTGGCTAGCCGAACAACCATGGTTGTAGTGGACCCAACAGCCCAGGCACAACAGCAAGAACTGCCTGGACCCTCTGATCAGCCATCACACTCCACCGATGCTATCTGTGAGCTGATAACTGAGAGGGTCAACCAGCTGAGGCATGAGCTGTTGTCCACAATCGAGTACAACAAAGAAGAGCAAGCTGCCAAGATAAATCAGCTGATAGAGGAGAATGCCTCTCTGAGGGAGCAGCTAGATGAACTCTCCTCCTCAACCAGCACCGCCGACATTGAGCTGAAGAAAGAAGTTCGTGGACTCAGCTCAGCATTCAACGGCTTCAAGTCTGTTGCTGAATCCAATCTTGCAAAGTCCCAGCAAACACAAGACCAGGAGTGGATGTCTCAGTTCGAAAATTATCGAGCTGAGTTCGTCACCCTTCACAAGGATGTCTCTGCAACCCTTGCCGCCATGAAGCAAGCCGAACAAGAACGCCAAGACCTGGAGCTGGCGAAGAAGATTGAAGAAAAAGAAGCTGTGGAAGAACTCTTCTCCCGAGTTTAACAAGCAGAAGCCAAGCTGACCTCCCTGGACGGCTCAGTTGCCACCCTTTTGGATGATGCCAAAAAGGGGGAAGGAAAGGTGCCAGCAGCTGTTGATGGACAAGGGAAAGAAGGAGCAACTGAGAAGCAGGGGGAAGGAGTACCAGCTGGAGCTCAGGGGGAAGGAGCAGGAACTGAGTCTCAGCTGAAGCAGTCAGCAAGAAAAGAGCAGGAACTTGAAGTCTCCCAAGACCTCGTAGCTGAGCTTACAGCCGAACTGGATGCCGATATTGACGGAATCTCAGTCGAAGATTGCATCGAAGCTGCAAAAGCTATGGGGGAGTCCAAGGAGAACTACTTGAATCCCTCTTGGATCAAGAAGTTTGCTGCTGACCAAGCCAAGAAAGTGGCCAAGTTCGAAAAGGAACTGACTAAAATTGCGAAGAGCGTGGATAGGAACAAAGCCAGCCGGAGTGTCAAACGCATCAACAAACATCAAATGAAGGCTGAAGCTAGAGCAAAGACCAAGCAGTTACAAAGAAATGCCCCGCTCCAGTCACGGTTCCCACATATTGACAAGTGGATGAACATTTCGTGGAACGATGACTGGGAGCAGTTCAAGCATGAGTTCATCAACGACTTCTACTACAGGAAGGTCTACTCAACTGAAGACCCAAGGCAAGCCTTCAAGAAAGCCTTGTGGGAGCTCAGATCTAGGGATCCTGGGATGTTCAGGCAATTCCAGCGAGCTATGCTAGAAGCTCAGCTCGATCCCAACACAGTTTCGGTTCCGCAGAAGGTCAGATATCACCCTCAGATGATCAAAGGCACAAGTACTCCTAACAGAAATATAATCATGGCTGAGGCGAGACAAGTGTGCAAGGAACATGGAGTCAATACCGGGACTGAGTCAGCTGCAAAGAAAGAGATCTTTGACCGTATCTTCAGCAAGTACGGCCAAGAGTATTTTTAAGCTGATGTAGTTTTTGAGCAACTGATGTATCTTTAACTGCTTTGCACTTATCCTTGTAATCATCAGTTGTAATGAAAACATCAAGTATATATACGATTCAACTTGACGTACAATATCTCATTATCCAAGCTATGAATCACAGTCTTTTAAATACCATGTTATAATTGTGCTAACCCTTTGATGTTTTATCTTATAGACTGTCTAGAATTTCAGCTGAGATTTTAGGTCAGTTAGTAAGGTTTAGATCAGTAGAGGTTTCAAGTTGTAAGTGGTTTTGGTATCATCAAAAAGGGGGAAATTGTTGGGAAATTTGTTAAGTAAAGTTTTGATGAATTCCAAAACCAACTGACCCCAACCGAGTAGATGTTGTCAGTTCCTAATGTTAGCAGTTAGGCTCGCTGTTTGAGCAATGTTAAGATTTTATCTTTACAGATCTCCAGCTGAAGACGGCAACATAGCAACACTCGGATACAACCCCGGATGGAAGATCGGATGAGGAACATCAGTTACAAGACTCTGTCTGATGAGAGAGTTATGCCAAAAAGGAGAAGACTTTTTGACAACTGAGAGTTCAAGCCAACTGTTCAGTTGGAATATCAGCTATAGAATGCCATCCGATAAAGAGAATGTTTCAAGAAGGGGGAAGTTATAAAGAAGTCTCAACATGAAGATCAAAGTCAGCTGAGAGTTCAACGGTTCAGTCAGAACATCAGTTGAAGACCACTCAGATGAAGATCAAGATTTTCAACCGACTAACCAAGGTTGACTGTCAGAAAGATTTGAATTTGAAATTCAAAAAGGAAATCACGTGAGGGTTTGACCGTTCAGTCATTACCTCATTTGGCCCAACACAAGGTAGTCTCAGATGGAAAGCAGAAGAACACAGATGCCATATCGGGAAAGTCTACAGAGATGAGAGACAAGCCATCGCTATCAAAGAACAGAGATCAACGGCTCCTCCAACGGCTAGTTGATTCTCTCCGCCTATAAATAGAGGCATTCATTCATTCGACAGGGACACGAGACAGAGAAAATTTGAAGTGCACCCACGAGAGAAACAAGAGCAAAGAAAATCTGCAAAATCATATTCTAAGAGCATCAGCAACTGAGAGTTCCGAGTGGTAGAACATTAGTAGCTGAGGGTTCATAGATTTATAATCTGTCTTAGATCTTAGTTTGAGTGTTCATTCGTTCAAGCCATAGATCCAGCTCACATTCGTGTTCGAGCTGTAGTTGGAAAACCCACCCACATACACACCCTAAAAAGTGTTTGTTAGGATCATACTCTTCCTGTAACTGAGTAGATAGGTTGCTGAGTACCCGTAAACTTAGCATAGGTTGTCAAGTACCCGCAAACTTGACATAGGTTGTTAAGTACCCGTAAATTTAACTGTAAAGGTTGATAAGTACCCGTAAACTTATTACAACGGTTGCACAGCCCGCGTAAGCTGTGTGGAATTGTCCAGAAGAACTTGGACTGAGGTGTGTGGACTCACATCTCCCCGTGGACGTAGGAGTTCTCTCCGAACCACGTAAATCCTGTGTGTCTGTGTTTATTTCTGTTCAGTTACTTTTTGCATATTCAACTGACCAAACTAACCGGCATACAAACTGCATCTTTACATTTCAATTGTCTTGGTTATTGACCAACCTTGAACAAAAGCGTGAGTTATTTTACGAGTATAATTTCCACCACATTCCGCACGGCACTACTCTCACAGCTGAGTTCTCTTACTCAGTTGTGAATCCAGCTGAGACTTTCTTTACTCAGTTGAAGTTTTTCGGGGGTTAAGCTTTCAAAGTTGAAAAATTCTAACTGGTGTATTCCCTCCCCCCCCCCCCCCATACACCAGTAACTCGTATCGGGACCATCAAATTCCACATCCAAATCAAACAAAATCTCCTCTTTTCTCATCACCTAGCATCCACATCTCTGCACTCTTGGACTCTATAATTCCTGCACAAAACAATACCTAAACGTGCATCATATCCTCACAAAACGACTTAAAACCTCGAATTCTAAACAACCAAAAACACACACATCAAATCTCCTCACACTTGAATCATACATGCCCTCAAGTATGAAGTAAATATAAGACTAAATCAAAGCAGCTGGCTGTTCAGAAACGACAAAACTCCACAGACTCAACAGTCAGATTAAACACAAAACCCAATAGAAAGATGGAATGTGAAGAGATGACACACGAACTGACTAGACCCAAAACAGCCAAGTAAAACCAAATGTCGGACTGCAAACTTATTCTGCTCATATGAATCAGCAACTCACAAGAGATTCTCAACCGCCGAACGAGAAAAATGAAATCTCAAGAATGCATCATTATCATCAACTTAGTCAAAATCGGGCAACAATCAAGCAAAGCTCACAAATAGCACTCATTCACTCAGTATAGGATCAGGGACAACCACACAAAGACAAAGTTCACGCAGTCGCGATATACAGCAGTCAATTTGTAACTCAAAAAGGTCTTTGTTCATTTGGCGTAACGGGGTTAAGGACCATTCGAAACGTTGGTAGGATCTAATAGGTTCCTAAGCTTCAAAATAAGAACACAGTATCATGCATGTCCAAACCAAATCATCATCCATGAATAATAGGCATCTCAAAAGAACAAAACTAAGTGCCATCTATCAAACTTTATGCTCAACTCGACATAGGTGCAATTTTTCTTCTCTTTTTTTTTTCCTTTCCTTTTTTTCTTTTCTTTTTTTTTCACTCTTTTTTTTCAGCACCTTTCTTTTCAATTTTGAACAATGCATACACTTTACAACTTCATCATACAACCCAACGATAACCATCACAAAATTTGAGTAACTAAAACTGCCGTTTGGTCAAACAAAACCAATTTTCAGCTTCTATTTCTTATTCAGCACATAAACTTCAACTCATCATTCGTCTGGGCAAACTGACCGCATATAAGCAATATATAAACAAATTTTCGAATTTGAAACATGCACAATAGGGCCAAAAGAAAGTCAAAACAGGCCTTGGCTAAATATGTAGTGACTTAAATGAAAGAACATGGTCAAGGCTTCAAAATGGCTCACTAGGGGTTAATGTACGGGTTAGGCAATGAAAAACAGGCCAAAATTGGTTCATCCTAGTGCCTTTTATCATTTATTACACATGACACACATGATATCGCAACCTTGTGAACAAAAATTCTCTCAGAAAGAAAATAAGTAGAGAGGGCTCTACTATGAAGGCTCAAATCATATAAGTGTGGGTAAAGAAACTCGATCACTGTCCTTTTTCATCGTCCCAAGTATCATCGATAATTACTCAAACTTTAAATCGCATCTCAACATTCAACAGTATATTGAACAACCAAGTTAATCACAAGACTCAAACAAGCAAAAGTCGTCTACAAATACCAACACAATCAACGATACTTGGCTCAAATGACACGAAACTAACAGAAACAAACAACTCAAAACCTAAACGACCTCCTCACACTTAAACATTGTTTGCCCTCAAGCAAACAAAGAAAAAGCACAAGGAAAAAGAGACAAGCACACAAAGAAAAACAGACAAAATAAAGAAAAGAAAAAGATAGAAAGATATCACCGGAGCTTGCGTGGTCTGCTTCCTCATTGCTATGGCGATTCTTCTTCACTTGGTGGGATCCATGGTGAACGATCGCCTGCAAGAAAAATATCAATAGTAGTAACAGAGTGACCGGTGTTTTTTTTTTTAATGAAGAAAAAACTAATGAAAAGAAAACAAGTGGGTTGCCTCCCATGAGCGCCTTTATTTTAAGTCGTCGGCTTGACTCTCCGATGCAATCAATAGCTCGATGAAGGTAACAACGAAATCGCTTCCACTGTCGTCAAAAGAGAGGCATCATAATACGGCTTCAAACGGTAACCGTTAACAGTAAACGTCTTTGCCGTGTCCAAACTTCTGATTTCAACTGCTCCATTTGGGCAAACAGACTGTATTTCGAAGGGGCCAATCCACTTCGTCTTTAACTTTCCGAGCATCAAACGCAGCTTTGATTGATACAAGAGCACCTTTTGGCCGACCTCAAATGTCTTTCCTCTTAGATTTTTGTCATGCCACATCTTTGTTCGCTCTTTGTACCACATGGCAGCATCATAAGCTTCGAGACGAAGCTCTTCCAACTCTTGAAGTTGAAACTTCCTCTCCTCCTCACACTTGAGCGATTGCATGTTCATTTGCTTGACCGCCCAATACGCCTTGTGCTCTAATTTGACCGGCAAGTGGCACATTTTCCCGAAAACCAATCTATAAGGTGACATGCCAATAGGAGTTTTATAGGCTGTTCGATACGCCCATAATGCATCATCCAACCTCAAACTCCAATCTTTCCTCGAGGTGTTTACAGTTTTCTCCAAAATCTGTTTAATCTCTCGGTTCGAAACCTCGGCTTGTCCATTGGTTTGCGGATGATAAGGAGTCGCCAACCTATGATGTACACCATATTTTCTCATTAATGCCTCAATGGTTCGGTTGCAAAAATGTGTTCCTTGATCGCTTATCACTGCCCTCGGCACTCCAAATCTCGTGAAGATGGTGGACTTTAAAAATGCAGAAACCACCTTAGAATCATTCGTTCTTGTGGCCTTTGCTTCCACCCACTTCGATACATAGTCAACATCAAGCAAGATGTATAGATTACCAAACGAACTAGGAAATGGCCCCATGAAATCCATCCCCAACACATCGAATATTTCACAAAAAATCATCGGCACTTGGGGCATCTCATCTCGTTTGGAAATATTCCCAGTCAATTGACATCGCTCGCAACTCTTACAAAAAAGATATGCATCTCTATTCAATGTAATCCAGAAAAAACCAGCATCTAATACCTTCTGAGCTGTACGTTTTGGGCCAAAATGCCCTCCACAAGCAAAAGAATGGCAATGCAAAAGAATCTCACCTTGTTCCTCTTCCGGGATGCATCGTCGAATAATTTGATCCGCTCCAACTTTCCACAAATAAGGTCATCCAAGAAATAATACTTGCAGTCACTCTTAAGCTTTGACCTTTGCGCTTTTGTGAACGAAGACGGTAGCTGCCCAGTTGTCAAATAATTAACAATGTCAGCGAACCAAGGGTCCGTGGGAGGCTTATTTGCTGCTGCACAACATTCTGAATTTGGGAAGAAGCTCTGTTTGGGCAAACAGATGGTTTTCCCATTTTTGACAGCATATAAATGTTCCTCCGGAAAAGTTTCACTAATGGGCTCTCCATCATCAGCTCAAACCAAACGACTCAAGTGATCAGCGACATGATTCTCTGCTCCCTTCTTGTCTCTAACCTCCCAATCAAACTCTTGCAACAGAAGTATCCACCTTATCAATGGCGGTTTCGACTCTTTTTTGGATAGCAAGAATTTTAACGCCGAGTGATCCGTGTAAACAATTATCTTCGAGCCCAAGAGGTATGAACGGAACTTCTCAAAAGCAAAAATGATAGCCAGCATTTCCTTCTCGGTGGGTGCATAATTAGATTGAGCCGGATTTAGTGTTTTTGAAGCATAATAAATCACGTGGCTCTCTTTCCCCAACTTTTGTCCAAGGACAGCACCCACCGCATAATCGCTAGCATCACACATAAGCTCGAAAGGAAGCTCCCAATTCGGTGGTTGGATAATCGGAGCTGTTGTAAGCTTTGTCTTCAACAAATCAAAAGCTTTTTTACAGTCGTCTGTCAGGGCAAACGGAACATCATTCTGCAGAAGTCGAGTCAACGGCTGCGCAATTTTTGCGAAATCTTTGATGAACCGTCTGTAAAATCCGGCATGACCGAGAAAACCTCTGACCTCCTTTACATTTGTGGGATAGGGCAGCCGTGCAATCAGGTCCACTTTTGCCTTATCGACTTGAATTCCTCTTTCCGAAACAACATGGCCTAGGACAATTCCTTCCTTGACCATAAAATGGCACTTCTCGTAATTCAAGACTAAGTTCTTCTCCACAGAACGAGTCAAAACTTTCTCCAAGTTGTTAAGACAGCCATCAAAGGAATCTCCATATACTGTAAAATCATCCATGAAGATTTCTATGCATTTCTCGATCAAATCCGTGAAGATGCTCATCATACACCTTTGGAAAGTGCCAGGTGCATTACACAATCCAAACGGCATCCTACTGCATGCATACGTGCCAAAAGGACACGTAAAGGTAGTCTTCTCTTGATCTTCTTAATTTACGTAAATCTGAAAATAACCACTATAACCATCCAAGAAACAGAAATACACTTGTCCAGCTAACCGTTCCAACATCTGATCAATAAACGGTAAAGGGAAATGATCTTTGCGAGTAGCTGCATTTAACTTGCGGTAATCAATGCACATGCGCCATCCAATAACAAGACGCATTGGCACCAACTCATTCTGCTCATTCTCCACAACTTGCAATCCAGATTTCTTTGGAACCATATGAATCGGGCCCACCCATTTGCTATCGGAAATCGGGTAAATGATTCAGAGAGCAAGAAGCTTCAATATTTCCTTGAGCACTATTTCCCTCATGTTCGGATTCAGCTTACGTTGGGAGTCTCGAACAGGTTTAGCATCAGGCTCCAACAGAATGTAGTGCTTGCACACGTCGGGACTAATTCCCGTGATATCTGCTAAAGTCCATCCGATGGCCTTTTTGTACTTCTTCAGTAAGTGAATTAATTGCTTCTCTTGGCTCATGGTTAACTCATTGCTGATGATGACTGGTAAAGTATCACCATCTCCCAGAAAAACATACTTCAGATTCGCAGGTAAGGGCTTAAGTTCCAACACCGGCGGCTTCTCATCGGATCAAAGTGGTCTGTCAGAAGGGTACTGTTTGGGCAAACAGAGCATATTTCCAGAACCTGTAACTTCCGGCTGAGCATAAAGGGACAATAGTCTCTTTAATCTCTTCATCACTCATCCCTTGAGCATCAAAATCAGTCCAGCTCTTTGTCAAGGTGAGCTCCAACTTATCCTGCATAAATTCAGTCTCAAGATATTATTGGACAAGAGGGTCAATCACATCAATAGCCTAAACATTTTTAGCATCAAGAGGACTTTTCATGGCATCATCAATACTAAAAGTAAATTTTTCTCCATGATAATCCAAACAAATAGTGTCATTGCAAACATCAATGATCGACTTTGCAGTTCGTAAGAAAGGACGACCTAAAAGAACTCCAGATGAATCCTTTGACTGCATATCATTCATTCTCACCACATAAAAATCAGCTGGATAAACAAAATCATGCACCTTCACAAGAACATTTTCCAACAAACCCTCCGGATAAACACATGACCTATCGGCTAACTGAATCACAACCCTAGTATCTACTAACTCCACACCAGACAGACTATTATAAATAGCTAAAGGCATGACATAAATAGAAGCTCCTAGATCACACATAGCATGCTCAATTTTTGTATCACCAATGTAGCAAGGCAAAGAAAACATACCTGGGTCCTTGCATTTGAGCGGCAATTTCTTTTGTATCACGGCTGACACGTTCTCGCCCATTACAATCTTTCCAGAATCCTTAGACTTTCCAGCAATGAAGTCCTTCACAAATTTTCTTAACGGCGGAAGCTTGATCGCTTGAAGGAATGGAAGATTAATCTCCAACTTCCCGAATATCGACATGAAGTCCATTTGATCTTCCTCCACCTTCTTCTTTGCTAATCTGCAAGGGAAAGGAGCAGATATCACAATATTAGGATCATATAAACTCAAGGGCTTATGTACCTTAGTTGGCTCCTCCGATGCAATTTTCTCTCCGGCCTCCTTTTCTTCCAGCACAACTGCCGGATCACTGTCCTGTTTGGCCAAACAAGACTGTTTTTCAGCCTTTTCAGCAGAAATTGATGTTCCTTCGGAATTCGCGAATTTGTGCAGAGTTGATCCTTTCCCAGACTCATCACTCGAGAAATTTCCTGACTTCTGGACAATAGGCTCACTCAACTCCTTTCCACTTCTCAAAGTGATCTTGTTCACATTTTCCTTGGGATTAACTTGAACTTGAGATGGCAAACGGCCTTGATTTCCCCTCATCTCATTCATGGAAGTCGAAAGTTGAGACATCTGACGAGTTAACCCCTCAATGCACACTTTCTGCTCAGCTTGAGATTGGTGTAGTTGCTGTACATTATTCTGCAAAAATTGTTGTGAGCCGATCAAGTCTGCCATCATCTCCTCAAGAGATTTGCCTTGCTTTTCTTGTGGAGGTGGAGGAGGTGACGTCTGCTGAAATCCTCTTTGATGAGGAGGTCGGTAGTTCTGCTGCTGTTGCTGTACTTGTGGGGGCTGCTTCTTTGTCGAATCTCTCCAAAGGAAATTCGGATAATCTCTCCAACCGGGATTATAGGTGTTCGAGTATGGATCTCTCTTCGGTGGTGGATCGGGGCAGCTATAAAAATTATGAGATGCGTTTACTTGAGCGTGAAGCTCTTCATCACTCCCATTACATTGCAAGCTCGTGTGGCCAAAATTACCACATGCTCCACACGGTTTCTCCATCTCTCCAACACTTCCAACCTTCTCAGCCACAGTGTGCAGTATCCATTCCATTCTTCTCATCCTTTCTTCAATCTTCTCTTCAAAATTAGAGGAACTTGTTTGTGCAGCTTTCTTGAGCAAACTTACTCTAGGCTCCTCATACTCCCTTGTTGCTTCCACCAAGTATTGAATGAGGTTCTTGGCTTCACTCACCTTACAACGAGAAAATCCTCATGTGTCTGATGATGAGTTAACAAAATCCTTTGTTTTGCTATTCATGCCTTGGTAGAAATTCTGCAGCAAATCACCGTCAGAAAATTTGTGATTCGGGCAACTATCCAACAATCTTCTGAACCTTGACCAGTAAGCACTCAAGGTTTCATCATATTCTTGCTTAATTCCGCTGATCTCTTTCTTCAATGCATGAGTCTTAGTAGGCGGAAAGAAGTGCTCCAGAAACAATTTATTCATTTCAGACCATGTTGATATGGAGTTCGCGGGGAGACTACTGAACCATGCATTCGCCTCTCCCACTTAAGTGAAAGGAAATGCTGCTAGTTTGAACTGTTCCTCAGAAATTCCAGTTGGCCGTTTCTGCACCTTGCATATCTTAATGAACTCACTCAGAAAATTGTAAGGATCCTCTCCTCTCTTACCATAAAACTTTGGTAAGACATTCAACAACCCCAGCTTAATCTCGATCGGTGCCTCCAAATTTGCTAGATTTATCGGAGTGGGAGGATCATCTTCCAGATGGCTAGAAAGTTCATTCAACATCGGATCTGCCTCTGTCATGTCGCCTTCAGTAATCGCGACAAAAGTAAACTCAACTCCTTCTTCGGAATCTGCTTCTGCTTCAGAAAAAAGGTCTGTTTGGGCAAACGGGAAACCTTCAGTATCCGAGGCACCACTGTCAGAATCGTGTTCTGTTTGGCCAAATTGAGCACTTTCCGATTCCAACAGCTCTCTTCACTTTCTCTCCCGAGTATCTTTCAGCAATCCTCTCGCGAACTTATTGACTTCAGGATGATATAGAAGTTCCGAGTCAGAGGACCTGGTCATAAACTGCAAAAAAGTAACAAAAGATCAATAGGAAAAATAAAATAATAAACACCGTTCCCCGGCAACGGCGCCAATTTGGTGAGCGTCGTATACTCCCAAATAATTCCTGCAACTCCTGCTCAGAATTAAAATGAGTATAGTAATAAGCAGGGACGAACCACAGAGAACGGGATATAATTTATTCTTCCTATAAATCAGTTTTTGGTGTAGCCACCACGCCTGAAAATTGGGTTTTTCTATTAACTAAGGAAGCAAGAAAATTAACTAAAATAATAAACTAGATATTAATCAAAGAAAAGTAATTCGCCTTCGAATAAATCCACACTAGTCTAGGCTCTGATCATCGACGCAAAGATTAATTAATTATCTAGGACCAACCAGTTATAGGGTACCGTGAATGTAGCGGACATACCCCAATTCCTACATACTTTATCGATAGCTAGCTGTAGACGCCAGACCTAATTATTTCTCTTATTAAAACATAACCTAGCTGGAAACGCCAGTCCTAGATTTAATGCTCTAATAGCTTTTAGCTTTGAAGGAACCCAATTTAAATGAATTACCCAAGAACGCAAGTAACAACCCGTTTACCAATTTATTCCTACCACGAACATGGTAGCTTTATCACTAATTAGCCCTATTCCAACAATTACGGATTGGGGGAACTAATTGACTGTAATCCAATTAAATCTAAGTTGATCAGGCTTAAATAAAATCAGAATTAACTCTAAACACAAGGAATAAATTGAAATCCTAGAAATTAATTATACGAACAATTAAGTCTCACAGATTATCAAACTAGTGCTTCAATATTCTCGCCGAATCAAAGAATTAGCTACGCATACTAGTAAAATAAAATACGATCAAATAAATGAAAGAGAACATAACATTAATCTATGGAATTTAAATAGAATTAGAAACTCGTAACTACAACTAAACAAATAAATCGAAATACTACAAACTCTCAAATTTTCCTCCAGTCGTGCGTCTTTTTCTCTAATCTATGCGGCTGGATAATAAAGTATGGGAGTTGGCCTCTAATCGTGAATATGGCGGCTAAACATATATATATGTATTCCATAATAATCATAATATAATCTCCTAAGCCTAATCCTAATATATATCTACTATGCGGCTAAGTCAATAAAGTAAAGGAATTAAAATCCCTTTACTAACAACAACCGCCCAAAACAATAAGAAAAATGGGCTTTAATTAAAATAATTCTAATTAGCCCAATAACAATGAAACACTAACTATAATTAATATCCACTAATATAATAAATCCAGCCCATCTCTTCATTCCTTCAATTCCACATCCAAATCGAACAAAATCTCCTCTTTTCTCGTCACCTCGCATCCACATCTCTGCACTCTTGGACTCTATAATTCCTACACAAAACAACACCTAAACGTGCATCATATCCACACAAAACGATTTAAAACCTCGAATTCTAAACAACAAAAAACACACACATCAATATTGTCGTGACGAAATGTAATGATTGTGAGACTTTACTTTTCGTAATAACAATGTTTACTAAAAAATTTGAAATTAAAAGAATCTGGAAAAAAATTTAAAATATAAAAACAAAAAAACTGAAAAATATTAAAAAAAACTGCAAAATAAATTATGTAATTAAAAAAAAAACCTGCGAAAACAGTAACATGAAAAAAAAAATGAACAGTTACCGCGCGCGTGAACAGTACAGCGTGTGGCGATTAACAGTAATTGTGTGAATAGTATTTAGTAATCAAACATGGTGTGCTATAATAGGACAAAAAGTGGTTGTATTATACAACCGACTCACCAAAACACATCACTTTTTCATATATGAACCGATTAAGAATTAAAAAAAGAAATATAATAATAAATGGGTTAAAAAAAATATATTAGTACTACTTTTTATAGGAATACGTAGGGGTAAAAGTATGGAAAGCAGGTTTTCGGGTTACCCATACCCTACCCGTACCCGGTCGGGTAATGGGTAATTTACGGGTATTGGATGGGTATGGGTATACCCGTTAGGGTATTGAGTACCCGATCAACAATATACAATTATTTATTATACTCATATAATTACTAATTTCATATAAATTATAAATATATTAATAATATATATTTACTTTTAAGCTAAAATTTTAAAACTAAACATAACTCTACAGACCCTTCCGTGTTCATCTTACACCAATTCTATTGTTCTAATTTCTATCTACATCCTTATTTCTTAACATTCTAGTTTCCTATTCCGAATTAAGGGAATAATATTTAGTGCTTAAATTTTTTAATTTAAGGGTTTGCAAAATTTTGAAAACAAAATGTAGATTGGAGTTGGAATCCACAAATTATCTCTACGAACCTTTAATAATTAGCAGAAGGTGGATTCATCCAATTAATTAATTAATCTTCAACTTGTTGATGAACACTTTACAAATTTTATGTTTGATCTAATAGATCATTATTAATATAGTTAATTAGAACACGGTGCAGTATAATCATTAATCACCATTAACTTAAATATTGGCAGCCTCCTAGTTACCATCTTCATCTCAACTTTGTATATTTTGTTTGTTGAACTCAAATGTTTAAACTACATTTAGTATTGATTTATTGTCGTCTAGTTGTTGCTACATAGTTTGTTATTAATTTGTCCTTGAAAATTATTGAAAATCAAGCAGGTGGAAAATTACCATATTTTTATCTTTATTAATTTATTTTCTAAATGGGTACACCGGGTACCCTATACTCGGATCGGGTATACCCGCCTGGATATTGGGTACCCGTTCGACTAAAATGGAAAGGATATGAATATTCATTGCTTATTTGGGTACGAATATCTGTAAATATGAGTATAAGTATCCACAGGTACCCGTTTATTCACTGTTATGAACACGTCTATACATTTGGAACAACCGATAAATTGAATGGACGGGGTAAAATAGCATGCATTTTCCACGTCATTAAGAATTTTGTCATCAAATCTTACAAAAGAAATTGCTAGTTTATATAGTACCATTTTGCTTTTGCTAATATAAATGATTATTTTAAACCCTTAAGGACATGAGCAACGGTGATCTCCAAATTCACGATCGCTCAACTTTTTAGTGGGATTCGGCGATCGCTCAAATATTAGGTCAACGGCGATCCGCCGAAATTAGCGATCGCTATTTTTTTTTTTTTATTATTACTTCCATTTAATCTTACTATAAAAATTTAAATAAACAATTCATTAAACATTAATTTTATTGTTTAAAAACGGAGAAAAGTACAACGAAACAACAAAAAAAAAAAAAAAACCAATCGAAGACGTCAGGTTGGTCCTTAAGGATCATCCATGTGTCCAAGTGTTTAAACGGACTACCCCAAGTAGAGGTGTATCCGTTGTTAGCTGATGCGATGATCATCTCCGGGGGAATGTTGGTCGGAGCTAACTGGACCGTGCTCTTCCAGTAACCGTGAAAAATGTTGCATGCATTCTTCACTCGAGCCTAGTGGTGAAGCAATTGGGTATCGTTCCTCACCACAGTTACACCGGTTTCTGGGCCGAGTCTCGTAGTAGCGATCCAACTTAGGGCCAGAATGTGCCGTTGTCGCCGTTGCGGGTAGCCAAGCTCAGGTCAAAACTTCTGTCTCTACTTAGGAGTACCCCTGTGAAGCCATTTGCTTGATAGAGTGGGAAGAATTGAGAGAATATAGATATAATTGAAAGGAAATTTGAGCATAGTGTAAAAAAAGTGAATGAATATAGGTGTATTTATAGGGTGAAATTGAATAAAATAAATTTAATAATAAATAAATTAATGCCGCGATCACCAACGGTCGTGTGCAAATAAATCTATACGATCACACACAACGATCGCCACGTAGAGATCGCAACAGCAGCGATGGCGGCCAAAAGATCGATGTTACGCGTGGTCTAACACTTTATTTTTCAAAAATCTACCTTTTTAACCACTAACACATTAGTTTTAGAGGCAAAACTTAAAATAATCCTTTTGAAAGTCAAAAGGTTATTTCATGACTTTTATACCCCTTAATTTACCTCAATTCTCTCCTTCTCCCAAACTCTCACCTCTTCACCTCCAGTTTCTCCTCCGCTGCCGGTCAGCTGCTCCATCTTCTCCGGCGATAATCTTTTCCACCGCCGTCGGTCGTCTTCTTCCGGCGCCGCTCCATCTTCTCCGGCCCTCCATCTCCTCCGCTGTTTAGCTTCTCCGCCGCCGTCAGTCGGCTTTTTACGGCGCAACTCCATCTCCTTATCTCCTCTGCCCCTCCATCTCCGTCAACGTCGTACATCACCGCCGCCGCCCACCACGTCCGCCGCAGGCACATATCTGCTTACATGGACAGTCCATTGACGCCGCCGAACCAGGGTTCCGACAAGGTACTTTTTTGCCGGCGTCGGCACGGTACCTCTGCTTTTTTTTTCTTGTATGAGATTGTTCTTGTATGAGTGTATGCATTCGTGTATGAGATCGTTCTTCTATGCGTTTTTTTTTTCTTGTATGAGATATGCTTGTGTATGCTATTGTTCCTGTATGTTTGATGCATACATGAATGTTAGTCTTCGTGTATGATGCATACACGAAAATTAATCTTCATGTATGATTCAAATTTGAAATTTTTTGCGGCAAAATTTTTTCGTGTATGATGCATACAAGAAAGTCAGTCTTCGTGTATGATGCATACATGAATGTTAGTCTTCGTGTATGATCCATACATGAAGTTAGTTTCGTGTATGATTCAAATTTTCGCCGACAATTTTCGCCGGAAATTTTTCGTCGAAAATTTTCGTGTATGATGCATACATGAATGTTAATTTTTGTGTATAATGGATATATGATGCATACATGAAGTTAGGCTTCGTGTATGCTTTAAATTTTAGCCGGAATTTTTGGTTGGAAATTTTTCGCCGAAAATATTTCGCCGGAAGTTCATACATGAAATTAATCTTCGTGTATGATTCAAGTGAAAGTTAGCCTTCTTATATATACTCATTAAGGGTAGACTCCATCCGTCCCCCATATTTATGCATAGTTTTCCTTTTTCATTTTTCCCCCAAAATTATGCATAGTCCATTTAAGAAAATAAATATTTCACTTGTTATCTTTATAATATGAGACCACATTTCCACTTACACCTACTTTTTCTACACTTACATCTCATTTTTCAAAATTCTTAAAATCCGTGTCTACCAAAATTATGTATAAATATGAATGACGGAGAGAATATTAGACCTTTCACAACTTAAAGTACTATTTTAAAACTAAAACAATGAAAGTAACATTTTGAATTTTTGTTTAGAAAAAGGGACATTTCACAACCTTCCCTCCTAGTTTTATTTATAGGTTTGGTTTATTGGATTTGCATACCCTGAAATATTTTTCAATTTTGTATAAATAAAATTAATTATATAATAAATAAATAATAGTCGCCACTCAACGCCCAAAAACCCTCGGCCTCCAGCCCCAGCCTTTTTCCCGCACTTCCGCCGCCGCCAAATATCGCCTCCCCCCTTTTCTTAATTCGCAACCACCGTTGTCACTACTTAAACCTTCCACACCGCTACCACCAGATAATTGTCGCTACTGGGAGAATACTACATCAACATTCATTTTTTCCCCTTGTGTTAATTTCTTGATTCCGCTCGATTTCTTATTTGTTTGAAATCCGTATAGGGCAATGCGAGAAGACAAAATCTCCGGCACCACCGCCGCGCCAGAGTTTTCATTTGCCCTAGCTCGAGTAGCGGTGGCGCAGATCTGTCAATCTGTTGGCTACAACGGAGCTCAAAGGCCGGCTCTCGAAGCCCTAACCGACGTCGCCACCAGATATTTGAAAGCGCTCGCCAAATTAAGCACAGAATCCGCCAATTCGAGCGGACGCACTCAATCAAACCTCTTCGACATCATCGCCGCAATCGAAGATTTGAAATCTGTAGATGGTTTCGACGGCTCGTGGAGAGTGAGATCGCGATCCTTGTGGAGGTCAGCTGCGATTAAGGATTTGATGCGGTTATTCAAATACAGGGATCGAATTCCGTTTGCGCAGGCGTTGCCGCCGAGGAGGAGTTGGTCGGAGAGAGGGGGAGTTTTGAACAATGTGGATAGTAGCGGGTGGTATAATGAGGGGAGGTTGAAGCATGTGCCGCGGTGGTTGCCGGCAGTGGAGGGATGCGGAGAGGCGGAGGAGAGGGAAGAGGAAGTGAAGTGGGAGTGTTTGAAAAGGGAAGAGGCAAATTTGGGGTGCACTGAGATGAACAAGTTGAAAAGGGAATGTTATTATGATGAAGTGGGACGAGTAGTGTCGGCGAAGAGAGGGAAAGTGAGATTCAAATTGGGCGATCTTGTGGGGATTGCGAAGAGGTACCGGTGAAAATGAGGCGGAGGCGGAGGCTGAGACGGATGAAGAAGATAATGGCTACTAGCCACTAGGAGCATCATCTTGGTGAATTTGGTTTTGAAGTTCAATTCGTAATAGGATTGTTTGACAAAAAAATTGATGAGAATATTGTAGGTAAGTAAGTATTTTGCAATGGTGATTCAAGAATCAAGGCTATGTTAGCTCTACTATGGCTTATGTTTTCAAATTGAGTGATAATATGATATAGGGAAGATATATTCAAATAACCTAAAATGGTAAAATATACTTACTCGTCTATACAACATAAAGAAGTAAGCTATTAGCATATTACTTCAATTGATGAGAATATAACAGTAGCATGACTCATTTCGTTGTAAATGATTACAATTTTCATTGTAAATGACTAAATGGGAATAGTTCAGATTATTTGGATGGAATTGCCATTCATGTATATGGCTGGCTATTACATGATTTGCATCCATATTTATTTATTTGTTTTTGAATTATTGCAGATTTTGGTTGAGCAAATTGACCCTAGAACGACATTCAGACCAAGTTGGTATCAGAGAATGCGCAAGAAGTTGTTGATAAGACAACCAAGATTTTCATTTTCAATTTCACTTCATCCATGCTAAGGTTGGATCTGAATATGTCAATAATAGTTCAATTAAGTTAATAACAATTACTAAATGCATCCAAAATTTTGTTTTTAAATTTTAATTGAAATTGGAAAAATTGGACTTGGGGCGATGTTGAATGGTGTTACTGCCGCACTTATATGCTATATATATTCGATCTATTTTATGAAAAATCAGAAGAAAAATTAAAGTTAAGAAATTTATCTGCAAAAAATCAGAATTTCGAAAAAGTTTGGAAATTTAAGGACTATTTACCATTTACAATATATTATGATATTATTATGCCTATATATATTTGATAATAATTTAATTATTATGATATGATGTATGAAATCATTCATAATTTAGAGTATTCAGAATTATTTCAATTGTTGGCTGGACAATCCAAAAACTATCTGTTATTTATGTCTTCACTTTCTCCCGCATAAACAAAACCGAGCTGTCAACTGCGCATATTATTCTATAAATTTTGTTGCTGTTGTGTTACTACCAAAAAAAATAAAAAATAAAAATTGATGCGGATAATCCCAAAAAAAACCATATAATTATAATTATACATGGAGTTGTATACGAATTTAGTCGAGCCAAATACTAGCAAGTTCAAGCTCAACTCGTTTATAATATTTAAGGTTGGGCTCGAGTTTCATTCCAAGCTTTATTTTGGGTTCGGGCTTGGCTCGCTAAATCTTTGTTTAGCTCGAGCTCAAGCTCAAACTTAAATTCGAAAAAAATTGAAAAAAATTGACAAACGCATGAATAAGCACGAGCTCGAGTAATTCAACTTATGCACACTAATATTTTTATTAAACAAATTAATAAATTATTACGATGTACTCTTTTCGTCCTGGAACAAGTGACCCGTTTCTTTTAGGCACGAGTATTAAGATGAAAGGTAAAAATTGTTTAAAATGGTATGGACCACAATTTTTGAAGAGATAATTATTTTCTTATTTGTAAATAAGCCACTTGTTATGCAGCATTCCGATATAAAAAACGAATCACTTGTTCCGGGACGGAGGTAGTATATCACTTGGTCAAATTTTTGTGCATATCACATATATCTTTTCAAATTTTCCTTCCTTCCACAATATATAATATTGAATATATGTATATATATATATTATAGATCAATGGTTCAGATTTAACGATGCATTATGTTGTACTAATTTATGCATTACAATGTTTATGCATTAAGTTTCTGCAGTTTATGCATTACGTTTCTGCAATATATGCATTACTAATATAATAAAAATGCATTAAAATGTATCATTCTCATATTCTCATATAAAATTCATTCTCACAAGATTCCTACCCTATATATGGATTGGATCATATAAAAACTAGTTCTAGTGTGGGAACTAGGAACTCATCCAATCCATCCATATTTGTAGATCTATGGTGGTTGTTAATGGCTGATTTTGTGTTTAATTGGTGTGAGTTACGATTTTTAAATTTTAAATACACATTGTTCTAGTTAATTTATTCTAAATCCCTACAATTTTGGGATTTTATTTAGAAAGTAGTCATTTAAGTTTGTACGAGTTATTATTATTCATGATTTTATTATCTCTATAATTATTACTATGAGATTTATTTATGTGTATATTTGATTATTATATTGGACAAACTTAAGAGATATGATTCTACTAATCTACGTGTAGTATTAATTATATTTTAATATTCCCTAAAAACATTGTAGTTTTTTTTTTGAAAGAAAAAAAAAACTGATATTTTAATATTAAATGCTTGTTAATTTCATTGTTCACTCTTTATAATTTTAGATTCTTTTTTAATTTTAAAGCTTTAACAGTTTAATTTTCAGGCTTATGCTATTGAATACAGTTAATACATTCATGCTTATGTTTATGGAATTTCATGCTTATATTAATAAAATTTCATGCTTAATAGTTCAACTTTTATTCTTTTATTAATTTCATGCTTAATTGTTAAGCTTTCATGCTTAATAGTTCAACTTTTTCTTATATTAATGAAATTTCATGCTTAATTATTAAGCTTTCATGCTTATGTTAATGAAATTTCAAGCTTTTTCCACTCCAAATAACTTAAGCATGACATTTAATTTTAGATTCCAAATCATAACTAAATCTATGAAAGAAAAATCAATAATAGAGGAAAATTAAGATACAAAAGAAGAAACGAAAATAAGAAAAAAATAAAAAAATAAGATTAGATGACATTGACCATAAATAGGATATGGAGAGAGAAAGAAGTGGGGCGGAATTGAGGGGGAGAGAACAAAAAATTATCTAAGCTTACATTATAATATTACTAGTTAAAAAATCTTTTAATCACAACCTCACAATCTAACTAAATGAATGGATAGGATGTGTTCTTCATTCACACATGAAAACTAGTTTCAATACTAACCCATCCCTATATATATATATATATATATATATATATATGCACATTTTACTCAATATTGGTATTAAATTAATAAAGAAAATATAATAATTAGACAAATTCGTGAACACGTTCGAGAACATGTTCGTTTAAAAGGTATTAAATGTTTGCAAACTTGTTCGTGAATTGACTCATTAAATAGACTCGCGAAATGTTCGTAAGCTGGCTCGCTTAATATCGAATTCAAACATGTTCACGAGTATTTTGAGTCGAATATAGCCAGCTCGAGCTCTCCTCAAAAAGTTTGTTGAGATTGCTTTGAGACTCACGCTCAGCTTGTTTAACAAACGAGCTCAACTCGAACGAACTTTTTTCAAGTGAATCTCCAAATAGCTCACGAACAGTTTGACTTATTTACAACCCTCTTTAGACATATATAACTATTCTTATGGTGTACAAAACAATAATAAATACAAGTACATTATAAAGCAACAACTTTTTTTTTATCATAATCATATCATTTTGATATTTTTTTTTTTTGATAAATTTATTCAAATATATATAATGCAATTATAAATATATAAAATTGATCGCAACTATGCACACTTGAAGCAATCATTCATATGTAGTAATCCAATTATGGAGTTTTTGCTGACACTTGAAGGGATCAATGATTGATTATTTCTATGCAAGGCAATTTAATTATTTGGTCACTTTAGTTTTGTGCCATATATTTATGCATCTAATTTCTTGTATATATTTTATTCTATTTATATGTAACACTTCTTTTTTTATTTATTTTTTATTTTTTAATTTTTGATACTGTGATACTGTGATACCAGAATCTGTAAATAGCTGGGAGAATAATTGCTGAATACTTGATTTAAAATTTTATTGCAACTTTAAAAAAATTAAATTTGATTTCATGTAAGTCGTTTGAGCTAAATTTAATTTCCTTAACCATTTGAGCTCAATTTGTCACCAAAAATAATAAATAAATAAATAAATAAAGGTTTTAAACTTTACTAGTATTTTTTATATATTTATATTACCGTTGAACTACAGCTAGCCCAAGCTGATAATTAGTAATTAGTGGTTTAGGAGCTATTTAGCTCAACCCTAAGTGCCTAAGTAGGTTAGATCAAATCTTATTAAAATAATGCATGAGATTTTGTTGGCCAAATATCATTTTACTACCAAACTTAATAAATCGACTTCTCATCTTACTAAAAATAATTGATAGAGTTCGACAGAATTTAGGAGTGGACCAGATCGATCTCGTGCTAGTATGAGTTAAATATTGCTACTAGTAAAACTATCAGTTAGTGTTATATCAAAAAGATATCAAAATTATAATGACTTATTATAAAATTAACAAACACGTGTTAATTAAAAACATATTATTGTATCACTAACAAATTGTTACGAAACTTCATTTTGTTAACAAGTTGTACCTAAAATACTAACTAGGTAATTTAAAATACTAATCCATTATCTTAAATAGTCGTCTTATATTGTATCATCACATCGTAAATAATATTAACTAGGTAATTTAAAATAAGGTAATGATATTCGGTCACACAGTGGCTAGCCACAAGCGTAAAAAAAGAAAAGTTAACTGTAAAAATGGAAATAATCATATTTTTCCCTTAGGGGTTATGCTTCCCAATTAGAGTATATTTCTATTTTTAAAACATATATTACTATTTTTAGCTTGTGTGATCGGCACAGTGTGACCAAATAGCAATACCCTTTAAAATAATAGCGTAGTGTTTGATAATCTAGCTAGTGGCCTTCACTATATGAAGAGCAATTCTTGATATATTCATTATATATGCTCTCAAATTCGGTATTAAAATAAGGCGTATTATCATGTGCATTGATCTACATTAGGAGAGAAAGTAATTAAATATGCATTACAAAGTGATTTAATACACATCTATATTTTCTTTCAAAAAAAATACACATCTATATTTACGAAGTCTGATTTAATTATTGGCATATGTAGGCACCTAACAATTTATTGATTTCATGGGTTTTCAGGTCTTCATGTCATTATTAAGGCTTCTTAATTATGCACAAATTATCCCTAAGGAAATATTCAAACGGTATAGACTTCGGTCAATAAATTAGTCTAAGGTTCAAACCCTACTTTCATTTCACCAAATAAAAATAAAATAAAAATCGTGCGCAAATCCGTTTTTAAGTTTAGAATCCCCGTAATATGTTGGTGCTCTCCTCTCTTGTTTGTGCTATATTTATCTTTTTAATCTTTTTTTTTCAAATAAATATTATTAATATCTAATGTGTAAACTAATTAAGTATTGCATATACCAACGACAACAAACTCATATTTTCCAATATACATACATAGTTATATCATAGTTTATTAGATTACAAGTAATTGTTTTAATCATGTTATCATATCTTTTTTAACTAAGACGTCCTAATGAATCAATGATATAAATTCATAATTAGCAAAACGCAATAATACATTAATACATAATATGAATAATGAACACCCATTACCGATTTCATGATTACTAAATTGAATATAACATTTTAATGATAATGTAATTTATAGAAAATATACTAATTATTTTTTATATTTACAATGACTTAGAGCATCCATAATCCCTTATGGTCCCCACATTGAGACATTTACCCACAACGGGGTTGTCTCAATGGAAATGATGTCTCAATGAAAATGGTGTCTCAATCGTGTCATAAATCGTCTCAATGGTGTCTTAATGATCAAGCCCGTCTTGAGTGGGAGAGACGCATCTCGAGCCCTCCGTCTCAACAACCCCAGCTGGCTCGAGCCGACGATTGATCAAGATACCCTTTAAGGATGCTCTTATATCTATACATGAAATTTGTAAAATACATGAGTCTGAGACGTCAGTGAAATTCGAAGCTATAATTTTATCGTCACGTAAATGGTCTTCTGACCAACTAGGGTCTTCCAATATGCACTTAATAATATATTCGACATTTTTGTATTTTAGTAGATTTTAATTGGTATGCAATATTCGACTGATTATCTCGTTAAAATTGATAAATCTTTAGCTGGCAAAATGTAGGGTCCTTGAGTTGTAACTAGACTTGGGGATTGGTGGGGTTAACTCATATGTATAGTCAACTCACTCGTAAAATACAATAAGTTGGCATTTTAAATGAAAAAGAATGCATATTCTAAAAGCTACTTATGATTTTTTTTTTTTCGGGTTGCTCCATTGATTTATTCTGTTTTCAAAAAAAGCAAGGTTTAATTCTTCAAACGTGATGACATGTTTTCTATGTTTTTTTACCTTTCTCCTAATAACCGCGCCGAATAGTAACATGGCAAATTTATTACGACGGAGAGTATCTTGTCTCCATACACTATAAAGTTTTAATTAAAAAAAAAATTAGTAATGTCATTGGTAGTAATAATACTTAATGTTATTGCGCCAACACACACACCATGAGTCTATTTTAAGCCATCACTATAATTGGCCCTCTTTTATTTCAACTTCAAGCAATGGATTAAAACTTCTGCCTTGATTCCTAAGCTCTCTCACCTTTTATGATGTAACATGATTTGTTTCATACAAACTTCTTCATCCAAAGAAATTCATTTCTCCCTCTCTCACCACTCCAACAAAACAATTATATGTACACATATAAGAGTATTTGTTTAAGCATATGTTTAATCATTGTAGTTGACAGAATATACTTTTTCATAAGCAGACAGACAACTCATAGTTTTATATCATCATGGATAAGACCATCTCCTTTACTTTATTTTGTTTGGTTTTCATGTCCAGTCTTCCAGAGCAGTTGCAAAATTGTGTGGTAGTATCTAAATCCATCTTTTATTTTATAATATATTTATTCCAAGATAAATCACGATTTTTAAAGATAATTTTTTTCTAAAAAGTGGTGATATTGCTGCGATCGAAGATTGTGATTTAGACCACTAAAAATTTGGCAAAATAATTTAATTTAATCATAGAGTTCAATTTAAAAATACGAGATGAAACATGATGATAATTATGCAGTTCCCTCGACGGAGTTTGGAGATCACAAGGACATGCATATAAGATAGTCCAAAACTAAGACATTGATGAAAACAACTCCATCTATGATTGTTACATTAGTCTTTTAGTTTTTGGCCTTTCCATTCTTCCATATATATATTTCCATGCAAAAGCAAACCACAAATCACAATCCCCCATCTCAACATCATTCAACCCCTTTTCTTCATCAAACCATCAAATTCCCCATCTCATCTCTTCCAATGGCCAAAACAAGCACAACCATCATAAGAAGATCAATCTTCTCCTTCCTCAAAAACTACCAACACTTCACCTCTACACCGGCCCTCCTCGTCCTCCCCTTTGCCGTCTCCACCCTTCTCTCCCCGCCTCTCGTCTCGTCCTCGTATCTCCTCCCATTAGTACGCGGCCGCCTCACCTCCCTCTTCCTTGCTGCAGGTTTCCCTCCATCTTCACCCCTTCTCAACTTCATCAACCTCAAGCTCTCACAAACCATCCTCACCTTCCTCTTCATCGCCCCCTTTTCATATTCCTCTCTCCTCCTTGCAAAAGCAGCCATAATCAAAACCTTACACCACCAAAATAAATCACAAATCCATTTGATCAAACTCTTCAATCCACTCCTCGTCACTCAACTCTGCAACTCCTTACTCATACTTGCAGCAAATGCCACATTCTTCTTCTTCCTAGCCATCTGCTTCAACTGCCTCGATGTTTTAGGCCTTTCGTCTCCCTCCTCCCTCCTCCTCCTCTCAGCCGTTGGAGCCATACTCTACTCCATCATTCTTGCCAATGCATACATTATCTGCAATCTAGCCTTGGTTTCGTCTGCAATAGAAAAGCGCGGTGGCTTCGTTGCAATCCTCAAGGCTTGTGTTCTGATGCAGGGAAGAACTGCAACTGCATTGTCTTTAGCTCTGCCTATCAACTTGGCCTTGGCTGCCATTGAAGCCCTCTTTCAATACCGCGTTATCGAAGCTTATGATCAAGAAATAGGCCTGAATTATTCAGCCATTCTTGTCGAGGGAATGATCATCGCCTACTTGTATGCTATGATTCTTATTCTTGACACAACTGTTGGTTATTTGTTTTGGAGAAGCTGCAAAACAGATCATGATGAAGCTTTCTCTCTCATGATCGAAATCCATGTGAGGGAAGATGAGTTCTTCTGTGGAAAATCAAAGGCTAACAACTTGCTTCCTTGAATTATTTTTGATAGTGATGAAATGGGATTCTTGAACACTACAAGATTCAGATAAGAAAAGAGTTGAAGGAGAGAAACAGAGGAAATCTAGAGATCTTGGTGTGATGGAAATATGCCTGTCTGAAGATCAGAGAAGGGAAAGAGAAAAAAGTTTTTGAATCTTTGATTAATTATCTTCATTTTTTAACAATTTTTTCCCAAATGGGAATTGGCAAAATCAAGCCGACATGTGTAATTGCAACAGCAAAGAAAATTTATGATCATCTATTTTTCATATAACATTATTTCCTTAGGCTTCTGTGTTGCAAACAAGTACATTGCTTATATCTGCTTCATTGTATCGCACTATTAAATTTATAATTTTAATAATACTTATTATAAGAGTGGAAGTTAAGCTTAATTTCTTCATGAGATTGCAATATTCTTGATAGACTATTTCTCATTTTTCTATAATACTAGTTTATTGATACAAGTTTTTGGGCCCAAAATTTCCTGAGTTAAAATTAGCAGGGTTGCCGTACAAGATGGGAAAGATCTCACAGAATCAATAGCTTTTCCACTTTGAGTGATACAAAACTTGAACGGATTACACACATATAGCCCTTCCCTTCTCTACATTATTGGACCATGGCAAAACAAGTGTGTAAACAGCTGCAATTTGTTATTGTGGTCAACTATTTTAATGTTTGTTTAAGTTAGAAACACCGTAACCTCTATGAAAGTCCGTTTGAGCTCGATAAAGTCGATGTTGAGCAAGTTTTGACCCTAGAGAGTACCCCATGTAACATGCATAAGTTTGCACCTTTGCTATATCACAAAAGATCAAGGCCATTCATTTGTGTGTGGATTGTATTAGTGGCCTACATAACAAAAGATGATGGTGTTATATATAAAGTCGAATCTTGGGTAAGGCTAAGAATTATTTGTTGTGTCTTCTTCTTCAAGCTCGAATCATCGTTCTGAAATGATAAAATTCATGTCATGTTTGGTTATGTCACGCCCATATGGTTGCCATTGGTGACATAACTAGGGGTATTTTGGTAATTTTGAGTACTTACTTAAAAATGACAGAAAAATAAAATTGTTTTAAATATTGTTAACTTCATTAGGTGTGAAGATACTTGATTATTATGGTTTGATTGTATTGATTTTTTTTTCCCATTCTTTTTATTAGTTGTATTGCAAATAATTAAGATTCCTAATCATTTTAAAAGTTTTTACTAATACTGCTCCTATTATTTTGCTAGATTTTATTTATTTTATTTTTCCTAGCTGGTTGCCTGGTTAAGTCATACTATTAAATTATCAATCAAACATTTTATTTTATTTTTGTGTTCAATTAGCATTTATTTAAGTGTAAATATGTAGTTATATTGTTACAAATGCTACTCAAACTAATCTTTACTTGACCTCCTTCTATTTTTCCTTGAATAAATCGAATGTTTTCAATATTGTTTGAGTATTATTAATTTTAGAATTATGAGGTGTAACTAAAATAATATTGCAGGATCTTCGCCAACATATATGTATTTGCAGCTGTCCAATGATGAAAACCTCCAATAGTGAGAGAAAGTAGTCTAGAATCGGCACATACTCAACTGATTTCATGTAATTTACGTGAATCTTTCCTCAATATTAATTGAAAGATGCAGTTTAAGGAAAATGTGATCTAACTCCGGAGGCTTCAGTGAAATATTTCTCTTTAGGGAAATTTGCACTCATTTCGCCTCATAATTTAACTTTGTGATAGCTTTAGCCCGTTAGTGATTTCCGGCTTGGCATGAAACGGCATTATTTCGTCCCACCTCAAGCGTGAAACGACATCATTTCATCCGCGTTGGCAGCCGATTGCCTACTAGACTCTACTCTCCGATTGTACAATAAATTCCCCAAGTATCCTTCATACACCAGTCTAAAAGTGCAACCAACAAAAAAAATGCTTTTCCATTAATGAATGATATGTAACCTAAATAAAAACAACAAGAATACCTAAAACTTCCTGTAAAAGAATGACTACATCTATATTCACTAAAACATCCTATTTCCTCTATCCACTCTATCCCTTTACTCTTACTGCTGTACAACAAAATTTCCGGAAGGTTCGGTCGAAAGAGGAACCAAACCAGTTTCTATGCTACAACAAAGAATCAGTGTTAATCTAACTACAGTGTTAGTTCTCTGTACATGGAACAATTTCATATCAGCAATCTGCATTATAGTTCCAGGATATATATATATATCCTCATGCAGCTCATGTGGGCACGGGTTGGATTTCAAGAAACTGATCAACTTCCCTTTCGAGCGAACACAGCCCCGATCAATCCAACCCGTGCTGAGCATTTATCTCGAGATAGATACGAGGGTCGAAAATACCTCTGATAAGAAGCCCTCCTCCTCCAATAAGTACAGCCCCGAGAGTAGCGAATCTGCTGCCTGCGTCATCCAAAGCAGCTCGTAAGTGCCATTAACACTTCTTAACTGCCTCATTTGCAGACCTTCAGGTTTTGCAAAGCCTCGACAGCGCCCTCCGTTTCCAGCAGAACCCGGCCAAGGCGTACGTGTTGCTGGTTGACAATGGTGGATTCAGGGGATGCTGGGGGAGCCTCAGCACCCCCTCCCCCCATAGAATCCAGCGGTGAAACATTAACCGGCCAATCATTCTGATCTTGTTTCTTCGTTAAATTTATTACTTCGCCGACTCCTTTGCACTCTCGGCTTCAGCTTCCTTCTGAGCTTTCTTCTTGTCTGCTTCAGCCTGCTTGATGTTTTCATCACAAGCTGTCTGGAATAACTTCACAAAGTTTGAGAGGGTTGCAGTAACTGGATGGATGATACATCAAAACACATTGCCTCCATCAGCAGTCCAAAATGTAAAATTAATGAACGGATGATTTTCAAGTTAGTTACCTTGTTCGAGTGGGGTTCGAGCTGGATCTTCACCGAAATATAGAGCCACTGCTTCAGCATTTTTTCCCTACCACACAGCCAGCACAAAGATGAATATCAAGCTGAGCAGGATCTATTACAAAGACATGATAGTGATGTAGATGAAAGTAAAATCTATTACCGCAATGGCATATTGCTCCATTACAGCGGTCACCTCACTCTCAGCAGAACCAACAAATTCCTTCAACGTCTGACAACCATAGCAAGATGGAATTTTTTAAACATGTATATGATCATGTAAGCCAAATTTGGAGTTTGAGCCATTCTAAAGATACACAATATTCTGCAACATGTCTATAATCTATATACTATACCTTGCGAAAAATTTCTGATACAGGACCATCACTCTCCGAAGCAGCCAATTCTTGCTTCACCTTTTCTAAACCCTTGGAGATAGATTGCATTTCATCTGCCAGAGATTTTAGTTGAATCTGCGGAAAAAGAAATCATTTTCGATTTGAATCTATCTACATAACTCGATTCAACGATCATCTTATAGTGTAGTTGAGACAAAAACCTTGGTGGAAGCTTCCACGTGAACTAGATCTTTGTAAAAATCTAGAAGATCTGGATTCTTAGTGGCAAGGGCCTGAAAGTAGGATGCAAGAAAGAGAATTATGAGATTTATAGGCTAGAGATTTCTTGTAAAAAACAGTAATCATGCTTAGTCAATAATGAGATTAAACAGGAAGAGTAAGTCAAAAATGATATGAGCAGATACCTTACAAAGATAATGCATAAGTGTCATCCTGCTAGTGGTTGAACGTGTGTCCGTCAGTTTCAAAAGACTATCCAATTTGTATCCAACGGCAGCACCTAGACATTTTTTTTTTAATTTTGGCACATATTAAGAATTGAAATTACTGATCTCTGCTAGAAGCAAACTAAAAACTGAAAACACCAAATTATTTTAGTTTAGTACGTTGAAATCAGAAGTTCATATCATACCTCTGGCAGTTCCTTCATTCAATGTATTTCCAAGAACTAATATTTTCTTCAAAATGTCTTTCAGTTTGGTGGAGTTTCGGACCTGAAGCATGAGGAAGATGTAAAATTATTCTAGTAACAGAAACAACATACCATTAATTACTCACTATAATTCATTTGTGTACCTCTTCACAAGCGGAGTTTACAACAAACAAGCTTTTTTTGAAATCAGCAAGCTGGGAACACAAAAAATAAAAATAAAAATAAAAAATAAAACTTGGAAAATTTGCACAGATAAGTAATAATTCTCAAAAATTTGGTAACATCAAGCTAAGCAAACCTGAGAATTGAACTGAATCTTGAAAAGGAAAACCCTCAATTTAGCTTCCACTCGTGGTGCCTTCATCAGCTCCAGGAAAAACTAAAACATGAAAAAGAAATCAAACAAAAATGAAACCATGATATTTGTAAAACAAAAGAACTCAGCTTGTGAGCAAATCGACCACTTATTACTATAATATACACACGTGCACACCTTTCACATACCTGTTCACACTTTCCCAAAAGCTCTGGGTCACCTGTGTATGTCTAAAAGGAAATAATGGTAAATCAATTAGCGGAGCACAGTAACGTTTGCAAATTGCTAATTAGAGTTATTATGAACTTATAATTCGCACCTTGAGAAGTTCCATCTCTTCCTTTTTAGGACAAAACTTGATCAGATTTTCTACTTGATCAGCGTCCAGAATTGTGTCATCCAGTGCAAGTGCTGCGTCCTGCGAAACCAAACCATCCATGCTATCAAACTAAAAGTATTCTGGAAGCTTCTCAAACACATTAACATTCTTCTCACTCTCACCAATTATTAAAAAAAAGTATATTGCTTTTGTAACGTAGAGAAAACAGGTACTTTAAAAGGCTTACCATCATTTCAGGAAGTGGCATTTTCACTTTTGTAAGCATGATTTCAACGTTATAGGCCCTCTTTAGGTCAATCTACAAGATAGAATGGGTAGCCTGAGAGGGAGACTTGTACAAAGACCATAACATGAATCATCATCGAATTAATAAGATCAATTTGTATATGTATATATTTCTTGTTAACCCAAACTAATAAGGCAAACTAAATGATCATTTGACAAGTATCAGCTAGCTGCTACCTCATTTAACCCCTGTTTAGTTTCTGAGAAATTCCATGTATCTGCAATAGCTTCCCCAAAAAGATAATACCGGAGAGAAAGTAGTAGTTATTACCAGCTGGATTTTGGTAGGCTTAGCTGCAGCAGCCTTCTTGCCTCCACCTTTGCCTTTATCTTTGTTCGGGGCTGTTGCAGAGAAAAGAGTCTCAATTTCTGACACATCAAATTCTGGTGCACTAGAATTAGAGGGAAAGAATCAGTAACTTCAAGGAATAAGAAGCTACAAAAGGAAATAATAAAGGATAAAGTACTCATTAAAATATTATGCACATTGATGAAAACTTAATTATGCACTATAAGCATTGGAAACAAAGCAACAGACCCATTATATAGATGAAAACAAGTTTAAGTGCACTAGAATTTGAGGAAAATAGTAGCAACTTCAAGAAATCAAGAAGCAGAACATGGGAAAGAAAATAATACATACATTAAAAGCCATGCACATTTGATGATTATAAATGGTTATGCATACGAATTAAAGGAACACAACAAAACAATATTTATACAGAACATTAATTTTATTTTAGAAGGGGGATAAGAAATGCTCAAAAAAATTGTAAAAGATGGAGTATTAAAGATACAAAATCATTGGACCATGTCTACTTCAAGAAAATTAACAAGAGAAAGAGTAATACACTTGAGGGGCCCCTTGTTTCTGCAATTCTTCCCACAAGCTTCCTTTTAGTGCTCGGGTCACCTTGCTCCAGTGAAGAGGCTTTAAATTAGATTTTTTTGCTACAGGACGCGCCTGCCCCCTTCCCGGACCCCCTCTGCCTACTCCCGGTGGTGGTGGTGGACCTCCTCGTGGACCTGGTGGTGGCGGGGGACCTCCTGGTACTCCTGGAGGTGGTGGTGGGCCAGGGGCACCTCCTCCAGGAGGGGGTGGTGGTGGTGGACCGCGTCCATGACCTCCAGGAGGGGGTGGTGGAGGTGGGGCTCCTCCCATAGGTGGAGGGGGCGGAGGAGGGCCACCTGGAAGAGGTGGTGGAGGTGGAGCTCCTCCCATAGGTGGAGGAGGTGGAGGTGGAGCTCTTCCAAACGGTGGAGGTGGAGGTGGAGGTGGAGCTCCTCCAAAAGATGGGGGAGGAGGTGGAGGTGGAGCTCTTCCAGAAGGTGGAGGGGGAGGCAGAGGTGGGCAACCTGGTGGGGCAGGTGGTGGGGGTGGGGGTGTTGGCGGTGGCGGCGGTGGAGGTGGAGTGCTGGGCTTTTGTGGAGGTAGTACTTCCGAAGAGGAAGGGGGTGGAGGTGGTGGTGGAGGTGGTGGTGGTGGAGCTGGAGCTGGAGTTGATGATGGAGGTGTTGCTTGACATACAAGTGGTGGTGGTGGTGGTAGAGTATCATTCACTGGAGAAGGAGGTGGAGGTAGTGTAACACCACTTACAGGAGATGGAAAAGGTGAAGTAGGTGTCCCAAAAAAAGGAAAAGATGGTTGAACACCACTCATAAGTGATGCAGTTGGTGGTAAAGCGCCACCCGAAGGAAAATAATAAAATCCTTGATTAGGAGCAGTCATTGATGGAGGAGCACCCTGGAAAGAAAATGGGAATGGAGATACAGTTCCATTATTTGATACTACTAGAAACACAGCACACCAAGGGGGTGGTGGAGGTGGAGGGGGTGGTGGGATGACTGTACTGAAATTCTCCGCACTAGATGAGTTGGGAGGTACAGATACTGGAAGAGGAAATGGGATGGCTTGTGAATTTGTGGCTAAGCTAGCAACTGTGGACATTAGGGGTGAAGTGGAAGGCACAGAGGTAGAAGAAGATAGTAACCCATAAGTTCCATTTTGGAAAGAATGAGGTGATGACATTGAAGATGGGGCTAGTTGTGGCAATGAGCTTGAAAGAAAACAAGTAACTCCATCGTTAATTGCACCATTAGATGAAAAAGATGGAGTTGGAGTTGGAGGCGTGAGAGAATGCGTAGGTTGAGACGGAGGCGGAGGTGGAGGCTCAGCTGCCGGAGTGGGAGTGGGCGCATGCGTAGACGTGGGACTAGGGGTGGGCTGAGGTGGAGGAGGAGGAGGCGGTGGAGGCGGAGGCGGAGGTGGAGGAGTGAGAGTGGGTCTGGGAAACAAAGTGGGAGTAGGCGTGGATTGAGGTGGAGGAGGTGGAGGCGGCGGTGGAGGTGTAGGAAAGAGAGTGGGCCCAGGTGCCGAAGTGGGAGTATGCGTGAGCTGAGGTGGAGGAGGCGGCAGAGGTATAGGAATGAGAGTGGGTGCAGGCTTTGAAGTGGGAGTAGGTGGAGGTGGAGGTGGAGGTGGAGGCAGAGGTGGAGGCGTGGATGTGGGTGTGGGCTGAGATGGAGGAGGAGGTGGCAATGGAGGCTTCGAACTGGAAGTAGGCATGGGTTGTGGTGGAAGCTTCCTTGACATAGGAGGTGGCAGAGGCAGGGTTGTAAGTGGAGGTGGAACAGTGTGCGGCAAGCCCAACTCTTTGTCCTGAGGAATTGATCTAGGTGGTATAGCATCTTTATCTAATAATGATTCTGAGGGACGAGGTGGAGGTGATGAAGGATGAGAGATGAGAGATGGAAAAGTATGTTCGGAGGAAGGCAAAAGCGGCAGCTCCTCTAAGTTTGCTTTTGAGGGAGAAGATGGGGAAGAAACTTCTTCGGTTGCTGACAAGTCCAGAGACAATGCAGAAGCAGTGTGCTTCTTCTGTGCGTGAGATTCTGAAGTTGTACCAGAAATAAATTGAGGCTTCTTTTTACCCCCAGATACAGAATCCTTGCCAAGAGCTAATAATGCTGGAGCACTGGTATGTCTTGACTTAGGATAAAGTGCGTGCATCGAATTCGTGAAAGAACCTTTATTAGAAGGTATCCACCTCGATACAGCACTTGGCTTAGCCTGTCGGGTTGTAGGCAAATCTGGTTGCTTACTCTTCTTAAAGGTAACAACTGCATCTGGATCAGATCTTGATCTCGAAACTGGCAGCTTCAAATGTGCTTTTGAAAGGCCCTTATCCAACTTTTGCTCACTATTATCAGCAGCCAACTTCTGTTCTGAACCTTCATTTTCAATTTTTGTCACTATAGGCTCATCCTCTTCACTTTGTTTATCATCCTCCTTTTCAGAATCGTTGCCCGTACCATCATTCTCAGATAAGGTTTCTGCATCGGTGACTACCTCAGCAAACTCATACCTTGACACCGATTGAACTTCACCATTCTGGAACGAGTCAGTAATAGAGTCCACCGTGCTGCCATGACTGTGACTACCCTCATCTATAGCACACTCTTGAAATGTTTGATGTTCCGAGTCATCCTCCAAGGGAGAGCTTTCAAGATGTTCAGATTCATCTTTCAAGGAAACGCTTTCAAGATGTTCAGATTTATCCTTCAATGGAACATCGTGATGATCTTCATCAACCTGGGTGCTAACTTCAATTGTATCGTCATCAGATTCTACCTTAGCATCCTGGGCTTCAACAAAATCCACTTTAGTCTCATGCGCTTCAATAAATTCCACCCTAGCATCATGAGCTTCAACAAAATCCACTGCAGCCTCCTCCACTTCAACAAAAGCCACCTTAGCATCCTGCGCTTCAACAAAATCCACCGCAGCTTCCTGCGCTTCAACAAAATCCACCGCAGCATCCTGTGCTTCAACAAAATCCACCACGGCCTCCTGTGCTTCAACAAAATCCACCTTAGCATCCTGCCCTTCAACAAAATCCACTGTAGCCTCCTGCGCTTCAACAAAATCCACCTTAGCATCGTGCGCTTTAACAAAATCCACCTTAGCCTCCTGCGCTTCAACAAAATCAACCTTAGACTCTTGCGCTTCAACAAAACTGCTAAAGATCTCTTCTGCCTCAAAAAATTCATCAGGAGTGGCAACTTCAAAATCACTATCATCATCATCTTCACTCGCAGCTTTTGCGGTGATGATCGACGAGAGAGAATCTGGATCTGAGAAGCGTACCTGGTACAGAAAAGTAGGTTTTCAACCAGTAAGGTAACAAAGAAACTGAGTGATGCAGTACAAGCAATACAGAATCTTACTTCTGCTTTAAATTCCCTCGAGATAAGATCCTTTGCATCCCAAAGAACATCAACTTCGTCATGGGTCAGCATCAAAACATTCGATCGAACAAATGCAGTATGGAACATGATTCGAAATATCATTCTCTCACTCTCGAGATCATCCTCTAAATGGATGCATTCAAGGACAACATCTCCTTGAACACGGGAATGTATATCTATTTTTACTAGAGCACACTCTTCCTGCATCAATAGATCATTATCATCATCATCAAAGTCTAGCAAACCTGAGAGATCATAGAAGCAAATAAATGTTGAATTAAGAACATGGCATCACCTTTTGATAGTATGATGTATGTTTTTTCACTTCAGAAGATGAAAACAAAAGCTTAGAACTTATATTGGACATTCTGGAAGAAGAATCATGACCATATACTCGTACTATTGGTCGACATCCTTTTCCATCACCGTATAAAGGGCATGCATGGAGTATCATGCAATCCAGGCCCAATGGCACATCTGATGATGGCCAATCCAGCATAAAATTCCTACTGATGTACTCAAGATATCGGAGCTGAGATGGTTGTGGATTCAAAGGAGTCAAAAGATAAAGAAGGTCCCGGGGCGCTTGTTTGTATACCATTTCTAGAGTCTTCTGCTCACCAGTGTATTGCTTTCTATAAAGAAGAAGGCCAGCTAGCATAAATGCAAGCACGGGCCATCCTCCTCTTTCACAAAGCATTAAAAGAATATGTTGCTGCCCCTCAACCGACAACCAGTTCCCACTCGATCTCAAGAAGTGGTGGATCATCTCCAGAGGTAACAGTGGACACCTTTCATACTGCTGAGGGTAATCCATGACCGTCATATCATACTGAGATAACAGGTCAGACAATAGGCTTCTTCCATCCCCTTCTTTGAAATTGAAAACCATGAACGCGGCATCAGGGTAGTGAGACTGTAACTGTGCTACAATCCCACTCATGTATGTCCTGTACTCTTCCTCATCAAGCACATGAGTGGAGAAGCAGCAATCAAACACTGCATTGAGAACAAAACAAATGGCATCATTATATAACCATAATTCACAATTCCAATCATCATACACATAATACCATCTGAAACTCATTCCAACATGCACGAGGTGAGATCTTGTTAAGTTTGCAGTTCAACAAAGAAAATTTATTCAAGGAAATTGATTAAAGATGTCATGCAATCCCTCATTTAAGCTGCCAAAATATCCTAAAACAACATGTTGTTCCACATAACATCATATCGCACAATTACAATTTTGCCATCATGGAAATGAAGGATCAACTAAACCATCAAGCTTAACATTATTTAGAAACCTTTTACTACCACAATTCAGTCTTTAAGTTATAAACTTTCATCATTCCATTTGATGAACACCAAGAAACTTCCCACAAATAGTTCTCTATCCTCGCGCAAGGATTGTGCAAAAGCTGGACCTCAATTAGCAGTTTAGCACCATAACCAAAACCAGATTACCCCTAGAACAAAATCATCACTATGATGCCATGCCGAAGTAATGAAACTCGAAACCAAACAATGAAAAGTAGTTGGAAGCATACCATAGACCCTCTCAGAGATTTCCAGAAGCCGATCCGGTGGCTTCCGGTAGAAAAACCTCCTGAACAGCGCCATCTAATGGCGCTGTCTTATCCCTGATTGGATCCAAAACTCCTTTCCCAATCCAATCCCCCAATTCTGTTCCCGCCAATCACAATTATACGAACAAATCTCCATAATTCACTGATTAGCACCATAATACGGTCACATTTTCACTGCAACACCAATTACCGCCATAATGCGGTCTGAATTCGACAAACATATGATCAAAATGTCAGCAAGAACCCACAATTTCAGCTAGGATTTTGACCCCCAAACAACAATCCAACAGTAAATTGTTCCAATGTTGGACAATTGAGCTCAATTAACAGGAGAAGGGGGATGAATTCTTCAGGAACGAGGATTTAGGAAGCAAGTAGGATAGTAGAGAATCGATTAATTCTGAGTTAAAGGGTTTGAGGTCAGGGGAAGAAATTAGAAATGAGAGGGAAAACAATTGTATCCTAATTGCGATTGGTTTGTTAATCCCACTTTTCCCGATCGACTTTTGTTTTGAGGGGGTTTCTCGATCAACTTATTATTACAGAAATTTTGTTTAAAAAGGTTAATGCAATAAGGGATAGAGAAAACCAGAGAGAGAAAGAGAGGGAAAGAGAAGAGAGAGAGAGATCATGCAGTTGTCTGCATACCCCGATCATGAAAGATTATTATGTTTATTCTTTCTTTTTTTGTTTTTTGCCTTTTATTTAATTTTTCCTAGATTTCCCTTTTTGAGGCGTGGCCCTACTTGGGGAGAATGTTGGATATAACTTTCGATACTATAATCATTAATACGAAAAAGACATCTTATGACATCAAGCTTGGGGAAATTAAATAATCATTGATAATTATACTTCTATTATTTATTACTAGTACTTTATAAATAAGTATACAGCTTTTGTCTTTATTGCACTTCGCCATTTACCTTCATGTTCTCATTATTACTCACTATTTATTACTAGTACTTTACAAAATTAATCGGGTAAAATGGGAAAAAGTCTGCAAAAGTAAAAGTGTCGGGGGACTGGGGGTGAGAGATATTAGAGTCTTTAATGTGAGTCTTTTGTGTAAGTGGGAGTGGAAGTTGTGGTCGGGGGAAGAGTTGTTATGGACACAAATTCTCAAATCGAGATATGGATACATAAATAATGTTTGGGCTTCTAGCAGATTGTCAAATAGATGGTCTCTGTGGTGGAGGGATTTGTTGGGCATCCTAAAAAGTAATTATGGTGCAATTTTCTTAAATAGTTTTGATTTCTCTTTGGGTGATGGGTATTCGGTAAAATTTTGGGAAGATCCGTGGTTAAAAGAGGGAGGAAGTCTGTGTAATAGGTTTAGAGGGTTGTATGTTTTATCAAATCAGAAATTTTGTTGTGTCAAAGAGTTCTTTCAGTCTGATGGAGTTGATCGGATGTGGGTTTTCAAATGGAGTCGATTCCTTGACTCCAATGAATTTGGCAATTTTTTGGATCTTTGGGATTACATTAACAGGTTGCAGATTGATCCCAATCAGTCGGATTCCCGCTTTTGGACGGGCTCGGCTGATGGCGTTTTCCGCACAAGGGATCTCTATTTCATATTATCAAATGCATCAGCAAACGAGGATGAAGTGAGAGGGCCATGGTCGGTCTTGTGGTGGAAACCTGTTCCATTGAAGGTCTCGGCCTTTGTTTGGAAAGCATTGCAAGGTAGATTACCAACGAAGGAAAATTTGATCAAAAGAGGAATCTTACAGCGGGGTGAAAATGGGCGTTGCGTCATGTGCCAATGTCAACTTGAATCAGTTGCTCATTTATTTTCTTCTTGTTGTGAAGCTCTACTTGTCTGGACACAGGTATGTGTTTGGCTTGATCATCATTTAATTTATGCAACAGATTTAAAAGATCACTTTGAGGAATTTGTGAGTTGCGGCATTGGCAAATCGAAAAAGAAAGTTTTTGGTCTCATTTGGCAATGCACGTTGTGGAGGATTTGGAAGGCGAGAAACGAGAAGATTTTCAAAGAGATAGCATCGGATACCGGAAAAATTTTGGAGAGCATAAAATTTTGCTCTTAGAAATGGTTGAAGTCTCATTTTCCTTTATCCTTTTGTGTTTCTCTTCACGATTGGAGTTCAAATCCTATTGTTTGTATTCCTGCGAATCTGTAGTTGTTTTGTTCATTTTTCTGTTCTCTAGTTGTACTTCTAGTCCAGTCCTGTACTTGGTTCGTTCTTGAGTACCTCTAGTACTCTTAATGAGAATTCCATTTTCACTTTTCAAAAAAAAAAATTGGAGTATCTTTTTGCAGTTTATCATTGATAACGTTCGACAAAATTTTCAACACGGTTATTAAAGGAAAATTGAAAAAAAAATATATATATATAAAATGAGTAGATTTCATCGTTGTTAAAAAGCTATTTTTTTTTTTTTGAATGAAATATAATTAAAGTAGACACACGATAAGACATCATTAATGGCGCGGAAAAAGTACTTGTTAGGATCAAAATTCATTTATTATAATGATTGTTATTGTTGTAAATATATCTTCTAAATATATCTTATGTGTGTTGATCAAGAAATTTATCCTAAAATTTTAGTTTTCTACTTGTATAAATAGAGGTATTTAGTCCTTATATTGAATACACTCGACTCATATTCTCTTCTTTATTCTCTTATTTCTCTCTAATTTATAACACGTTATCAGCACGATGTTCACCTAATCTCAAGGGGTCTAGGAGAATACTATAAAAGAAGGAAACAAAGCGTCCGAACAGGATCGCACTAAGGCACTAATATTCCTTCGTCATCACCTTCATGATGACCTTAAGACAGAGTATCTGACTGTCAAAGATCCACAAGAATTGTGGACAAACCTCAAAGAAAGGTTTGATCATCAAAAGACTGTCGTCCTTCCTAAAGCTCGTTACGAGTGGATGCATCTTACACTGCAAGACTTTAAGTCTGTGACTGCTTATAATTCTGAATTATTTAGAATTATTTCTAAACTGAAACTTTGTGGAGAGAAAATCAGTGATGCTGATATGCTTGAGAAAACTTTCTCCACTTTTCATGCTTTTAATGTGCTGTTACAGCAACAATATAGGGAGCGTGGTTTCAAAAAGTACTCAGAACTAATATCTTGTTTGTTGGTTGACGAGTAAAATAATGAATTCCTTCTGAAAAACCACGAACTACGCCCACTGGTTCCGCTACATTGCCTGAAGCCAATGCAACTTTCAACCATGACAATGAACGTGGTCGTGGGAACCAACGTGGACGTGGGCGTGGACATGGACGTGGATATGGTCGCGGTTGTGGACGCGGTAAACCACATGATGCAACCTCTAGCAAGAAAAGGCATAAAGCATCCAACGAGCACAATTCACCCAAGAAGGAAATTGAATGCCAAAGATGTGGCATGATGGGACATTGGGCACGTACTTGCCGAACGGCAAAACACCTTGCTGATCTATATCAAGATTCAATCAAGGGAAAAGGCAAGAAAGAGTCTAATAACATCGACTTTGATGGTCCACTTGATAATACTCACTTGGATGTCTCTGACTTCTTTGATGACCCAAAAGGAGATAATATGGATCAGTTGATCGGTGGTGGTGGTGTGCTTAAAGACAATAATATGGACATTGTTTAGTCCTTTATCTTTCATTTCTAGTTGATAAGAAAACATTGCTTGATTCAGTTATTTACTTTCACTTCGTTGTTTTTCTGTTAGAAACATTTGCTTATTTTATTTGCTTAATCAATAATAATTGATGTTCGTTTCAAAATATCTCAAAAAATCAAATGGAAACTTGTGATATTTGTCTTACTGATAGTGTAACTACACACACCATTCTTCAAAAGAAGAAATATTTTCTTAAGTTGACATTAGCTGAGGATAATGTCAACACAATATCAGATGCATCAAACATCATTGAAGGCTCCAGAAGAGCTTGTATCATTTTACCAAATAATACTAAATTAGATATTGAAAATGTCCTGTACTCTAGTAAGTCTAAAAGAAACTTACTAAGTTTCAAGGATATCCGCAATAATGAATACCACATCGAGACAATTGCGGAAGGTAGCAATGAATATCTTTGCATAAATTCTTTTGTTTCAGGCTATTAGCTGACAAAAGAAAAATTAGCAACACTACCTTTTGGAATGTATTACACATTCATAAAAGCAATTGAGACAAACCATGTCGTGAACCTTAAGTTCAATGACACAAAAAGCTTTAAGCTTTGGCATGATAGGTTTGGACATCCTGGAGCAACTATGATACGCCGAATAATCAATAATTCATATGGGCACAATATAAAGAATCAAAAGGTTCTTTCTGCAAATGAATTCTCATGTGATGCTTGTGCACAAGGCAAGTTAGTCATCAGACCTTCATATACGAAGGTAATACTGAATCTCCATCTTTCTTAGAAAGAATTCAAGGAGATATTTGTGGACCTATACATCCACCATGTGGACTTTTTCGATACTTTATGGTATTGATTGATGTTACTTCTAGATGGTCACATGTATGCTTGCTTTCTACCAGAAATGCAGCATTTGCTAGACTACTTGCTCAAATCATAAAATTAAGAGCTCAATTCCCAAACAATTCAATTAAAAGAATTCGTCTTGATAATGCTAGTGAATTTACATCTCAAGCATTTGACAATTATTGTATGGCTATCGGAATTGAGATTGAACATTCAGTTGTTCATGTTTATACTCAAAATGGATTGGCAGAGTCATTTATTAAACGACTTCAACTTATTGCTAGACCATTGCTTATGAAATCGAAACTCCCAACTACTGCTTGGGGTCATGCCATATTACATGCTGCAACATTAGTTCGAATAAGGCCATCAGCAAATCATGAATACTCCCTAATGCAAATAATTTTTTACCAAGAACCTGATGTTTCTCATTTGCGAACTTTTGGTTGCGCGGTTCAAGTCCCAATTGCACCCCCACAACGAACAAAAATGGGTCCCAATGAAGGATTGAGATATATGTTGGAATTGATTCACCCTCGATTATAAGGTATGTTGAACCTTTAACGGTTGACTTATTTACTGCACGTTTTGAAGATTGTCATTTTGATGAAATGACATTTCCAACATTAGGTGGAACAAATCTACATCCAGAAAAGCACAAGGAAATCTCTTGGAATGCGAAAAACTTGTCACATTTTGATTCTAGAACAAAACAATGTGAAGAAGAAGTTGAAAAGATCATTCATTTGCAAAAGATTGCAAATTAAATTCATGATGCTTTTGTAGATACAAGAAAAGTGACACAATCTCACATACATGCTGCAAATATTCCGGCTAAAATTGATGTCCCTGAAGGACAAATAGCTTTGGCAGCAAATGAGTCCAAAATTTGTCAAAAACGTGGTCGACCAATTGGTTCCAAAGATTCTATGCCTAGAAAAAGAAATGAGCAAGATGGAAACCAAATTATGACGAAAATGACTAATCAATCAAATGAAAGTGATGTAATTCATGAAGAATTACAAGTATCTGAAAACCATGAAATCTCAATAAATTATTTATATTCTAATCAGATACTAGAGAGAGAAAATATCAATGTGGATGATAAATTTGCCTTTCATATAGCTCTTCAAATTATAAATGAGGATCCTGAACCAAAATCTGTTGCAGAATGCAAACAGAAAACTGATTGGCCAAAATGAAATAAAGCTATAGAAAGGGAATTGAACTCCTGTGATAACCGGAAAGTATTTGGACCTATAGTCCGAACTCCGGAATCCAAAATCCCTGTGAGATGCAGATGGATCTTGACGAAGCATTGTAGTCACACTCTTCGTACAAATAATATTTATAAACACCTCTTGCCCAACAAGGTAGTAGTCAGCGGCAAGTGGGATCGAACCCAAGGGACTCGGCGTAATCTGCTTTTCAGGTAGAACTCAACAAAAGGGATTTTGATTACTACTCAATAACTTGTAACTCAACAAGTAAAATTTATCAAATAACAAAAGATGTTTGGATTGGGTTTCGAATCAATGATCCTAATTACTCTTCACTCGTTCATTGGTGCAAGGATATTCAATTAACTGATTTTATCACTTGGTTTAAGACAAAGATTAGTTTATACCCTAAAGGTCACGAAGTCACGATATAAACGCACTTAGCCTATGTCTATCCAATTTCACAAATCTTGACCAGAAGGCAAGATCTCCTCTCTTGATCAACAAAGTCACGAAGACACTTCAGTAACGATGCTGCCCAACAGGCATTAAGAATAAACAGACCCAAGACAACTAAGGGGTAGGTCAATACCGACTGCTCTTCAACACTCCTTACCTTCTTGGGCACGAAAGACACTCTCGTGTTAAATCTCAATTCCTGTTAATGACTTAATATCAATATCTAAATGGTGATCAATCATATATCAATATCAATTAAGTCTAAAATTAATCTTAAGTGTTTCGGGAACAAAATCTCTTAACAAACTTAAACAATTAGACCTCACGAGTTTAGAACGAGTAATTAGAATCACTTCATCTACATCCAACCCAAACAATAAACTTAGCTAGACATAATAATAAACGTAAACACAAAACATATAAAGAAAAACATACTTAACATAAAACTGGAAACCGGTTGCTGCCCAAAAGCATAGTCAGCAACTAAGGTCTTGGCTTCAAGCCAACAACTAAACTAAAGCAGTAAATACGTAATAAAAGTAAATTGCTCGTAGGACTTGTTTCTTCCTCACTTCTTCTCAACTAAGAATGCAGAACTAAGAATAAAAATCGGCGTCCAATACATAATGGAGCCGGCCATATATATAGGCGATGGAAATTAGGGTTTAGGGAAGTTTTCTTGTTGATGAAGGGATATCTTCCATGCATATCACATCTGTCCTTTCTCTTCATGCATGCACGATTCTCTTTCCTTGCTTGGTAGATATCTCCTTTGATTAGGTCCGGCTAGGATAAGGAAAGAAAGATCCAATCCTTATCCTCTTCCTTGAAGGAACAGAAAAATCTGTTGCTGGTCCGATTCACATCTTGCCATCCATGTCTGCATCCTGAATTGCTTCATGTGTTGACCAAGATCCTAGCTCATCCGAGTACTTTGTCTGTTGGCTTAAAGGATATGGGGAGGTACTTCCTGACTTGTAGAATGGATATTTCGATGTTGCCCAACTACAAGCTTCCAGCCCTATGCCCATTTGCATCGTATCACCATCTCAACATCTTAACAACAGATTTTTCATCAAATTTGCCCAGCATCCCACTTGTTCTCCCCTGCACACCATCTCTCGACTTTGTGTCCTCCCAGACACACTTTGACTCGAAAAAGACTAAGAAACACAAGAAAAATATAAGAAAAGATGGACACAAATATGGGTTCATCACACCCACACACTTGAATTACACTTGCCCTCAAGTGTATGGTTGCAACTTACCCAAGACTCAAACATAGGATAGACAAAACAAAAACATAGACTCAAAAGATCAGCTCATGCACATGTTAGTCAAAACGGAATATGTAATCAGATATTGCCATCAAACAGGTCAAGATAGAGTTATTGGGCAACAGGGATATCCTCACCAGCACTCATCTCTCAAGTGTATAAGGTTAAGTGTATACGCTCTTGACCAAGATCAACAATGTTTCTCCATAGGCTTGCCTGCCCTCTACATCTCTACTCCTTTGAACAAAATCGAACTATTTATCCTTAGGTCTTTAATGGGTTGTAATATAGCCTAAAGCAAAAAGGTAGGGAAATTTAGAAACTGGCTAAGTCAAGAACTAGGTTCTCGAGCAACAGATTGCCCTTGATTCCTTACTCCTCTTCATCTAGCACACTTTTTTTTCTCTCTTTTTTTTCCCTTTTCTTTCTTTTTTTTTTTTTTTTTGTCTTTTTTAACCCAACACCTCTAACTTAGGTGATAATGCCCAGTAAGTGCTACCCAACATTCCCTTCCATCCCTTGTTCTTCTAGACATGAGTTCTTGACCGGGAAAGCTTAAAATTCAGGCTTCTATAAGTAAATAGAAAGAATACGATCCAAGCTCAAGGGGGCTAATCAAAGGATATATGTCAAGGCAGAGAATTTTTGGCCATGGGCTTCTTTAAACAAAAATGCCTAATTCATCTAAGTAGTTCAACTAAGTTTCATGAAGCTTTAATAAGAGATGCAGGCAAGTTCTAGATCAACAAATGTCAACTGGTCATTATCACTCATAAAAGAAAGCAATGTTGTACATGTATATAGCATTTTAAAAGCTCAAATCCTCACAGTTAATGCCCAATATCTCATTCCGTCCTACCTATTTACATACGGCATCATCTATAAACCTATTCCAACTTATCATGCTAACATGTTAATCAACAACTAAAACACACTTTAAAAATACAAACTGACACCCCAACACCCACACACTTTGCCTTAGGCAAAGTGGGTAAACTGTTGGGCAACAAACAAACATAAAACAAACTGACTCAACATTTAATTACAAACAAACTGAGATGGGAACTTTAAGGTCTTCACCACACAATTTGCTAGGCAAATTGTGGGTGAAGACAATAAGAACACCCTCTCGACTAACATCACAAAAATACAAAACAAGACTTAACAATAAAAACACAAAAACAAAAAAAATAAAAACCTAAACTAACATAAAAGGGAGAAACATAAGTCAAAGAGAAGATTCAGGTGAATACCTGAATCCTTGGTGTGCAAAGAATGCCAGCTGAGCATCCCTGATCTCGGTCAACAACTTCTCCATATTGGCCAGTCTGGTTTCGATCTCGATGTTGGGCAGCACCGCTGCGCTGGTGCTTGCCTCTTCCTTCTTGCCCAAAGGTGGTCTCCTGGTGGATTTTGGCATGTTGTAGTCAACAAACACGTATCTGTCATTTCTCAGCTTAATATCGTCATCTTCTTCAAAGCAGCTTCTCCCAGCTTGTTGACCACCATAACCGGCTTCCCTTTCAGCTCATCGTAGACCCCAACTCCATTTGCAAAGGCCGTCACGAAGTGGCCACAAGTGCATCCCAATGCCTGCTTTGCCAACACCGTCTTGAGTTGCTCTTCAAGGAACGCCGCGAAATTGACCTTGGTCTTGGTGTACATACACCACAGTAAGTACCGCTCCTTGTTGCTCAAGTTGTTGCCGCTATCGTTCTTGCCATACAAGTTGTATGCAAGGATGCGATGGCAAAGCCTAAGGGCGTGTGTCTTCAGCTCGGTTCCCTTATTGTTGGCCCCGTAGTACGGCGTTCCATTCCCGATCTCCTTCCACTGCTCCTCATAAGCCACATCTTCTAGGGGTGGCACCATGGTCTTGGCCTCCATGAACTCCTTATTGGCCAGATCCCTCAAACTCACCATCCCAGTATCTGATTCAGTGCACTCACTTGGAAGTCATACTTCTCGCCCAAAAGCGAGAAATAGATCAGGCTCACCCCATTCTCGGGATCACTTGTTATCGCCGCCGTGCTGTATACCTCCTTAACTTGCTCCTCATAGACCTCCACATGCCATTCCAAAACTTCTTCCAGCCTATCCCCTCAAACAGCTCCCTGACTTCCTGGGCAACACCCAGGTTCTCATAGAGTTTGAAGTCAAGAACCCTGGGTGCTGTCACCTTCCATTCTCTGAGCTTCCTGCACATCACCACTGTGGAGCCCTTCCTCTTCTTCTTGTTCCTGCCACTTGCTGGGGTAGACTGGTCAACATCCACTTCCTCACCAACATCGTCCCCTGCTTCTTCTTCCCCTCTAACCTTTGACGGAGTCTTGACGGCTGTTCCTTTTGAGATCGACGGTTGGAAGGAGCCGGCGTCTGAAGCAGCAGTTTTGTGCTTCTTCACCGGTGTTCCCTTGCCACCGTGAGGACGCTTCTTGGCCGTCTGGGCTCCCTTCTTCTTCGCCGGACTTTCCTTGGCCTTGGTCTTTGCCTGCACCAACGCCTCCGCTGCCAGTCTCGCCGCCACTGCGTCAATGGCTTCATCCACATCATCCTCATCACCATTGTCACCTTCTCCTTCATCACCTTTCTCTTCCTCTTTGTCCTCACCGTCGTCTTCTTCCTCTAATTCCTCTTTCTCAAACGCCGGCTTAGACTGAGTTTCCTCCTTCGTCGGCTTCGCCGCCTTTTCAATCAAAATGGGGTTTTCATCGCTCATTAGCAACGTCGCATCGACCGGAGGGAATTTTGGCACGGTGGTTCCGATGGTAATTTCAGTGTTTTGATCAACAGAGGGGTTGGCGGATTCCATAGGTAATTTTCTCTTGGTGGTGATTTTGGGTTTAGTGGTGGCGGTGGTAGGGTTGTTGGTGGTGAGCTCGATACTAGTTCCGGTGGGGATTTTGTTCAACTTGTTTCTTGGGCGAGTGGACACCATAGTAGGGGTTTCGAAGGTTTTGATGGGGAGAGAGAAGAGAGAAGAGGAGAAGTTGCAGACTTGAATTTGAAATCGGGTAGTGGGGGTATAGACGTGGTAGGGTGATTTTAAAGGGCGCGTAGTTTTAGGGGTACAGTAACCGCCTTGAACAGTCGCTGACCAACGACTTGGTTCTTGCCCAAAACCTCTGCTCCACTCCCACAATTTCTTCCTTTATCGTGGATCCTGATCTACAACCTGCATCTTGCTCAACATCTCCTGCACACTTAAAAACACAAATACACTCCGAAAACAAACTTTTCCCTAAGGTTAGACTCGAACATAAAATGCTTCAAAATAAAATACTTAGAACATAAACTAACTAATTTTTTTTTCATTTTCATAATTTTACTATTTTTTTTTATTTTCATATTTTTACGAAAATAAATGATAAAAGAAAAGAAATAACGAGAAATTAAAAAAAAAACTAACCAGGTTGCCTCCTGGACAGCGCCCCGTTTAAGGTCTTGGGCACGACACCCCCCTCCTTAGAAGTCAGAGGTCCTCCTCGACAGGAAACCCAGATGGTTCCCCCTCAACAAACTGTTCATGCCCAAGATAGACCTTCAGGCGCTGGCCATTGACTTTAAAAATCTTTCCGTTCTTGGGATCCTTGATCTCAACAGCTTCATTTAGGAATTGAGCTAGAACTGCATAAGGTCCTGCCCACTTGGTCGAGAGCTTCCCTGAAGATAGCCTGAATCGAGTTTGATAAAGCATCACTTGTTGCCCAAAATAGAACTCCTTTTCTTTAATCAAAAGGTCGTGGGTCTTCTTCATCTTTTCTTTGTATAGACCAGCATTATCATAGGCTTGGAGCCTGATCTCATCGACTTCCTGGATCTCGAGCTTCCTTGATTCACCTGCCTCGTTCCAATCGAGGTTGAGTTAGGCAACAACCCAATGTGCTCGATGTTCCAACTCCACGGGCAAGTGACATCTCTTGCCATAGACCATGCGATAAGGAGACATGCCAAAAGGTGTCTTAAAAGCAGTCCTATACGCCCACAAGGCATCATCGAAGCGCATACTCCAATCCTTCCTTGTTGTCCCCACGGTCTTCCTCAAGATCGTTTTGATAATTCTATTAGACAATTCAGCTTGTCCATTGGCTTGTGGGTGGTAGGCTGTTGACACGCGATGAGTAACTCCATACTTCTTGAACAAGGCGATCACCGTCGTGTTGCAAAAATGAGAACCTTGATCACTAATGATAGCTCGAGGTACCCTAAACCTATTGAAAATTTGAGTTCTTAAAAAGTTAGAGACGACTTTTGAATCATCCTTGTATGAAGAACGAGCCTCTACCCACTTCGAGACATAGTCCACTGCCAATATGATGTATTTGTTGCCTTTGGAACTCGGCAATGGTCCCATAAAATCCATGCCCCATATATCGAACACTTCCACGGGTAAAATCAGGATCATGGGCATCTCGTTCCTTCTTTTGATGTTGCCTTCCCTTTGGCATTTTTCGCACATCTTGACCCACTCATAACAATCCTTAAACAAGGTTGGCCAATAAAAACCACACTCCAAAATCTTCCTTGCAGTACGTTGGTGCCCAAAGTGTCCTTCACACTTCTTGTTGTGACAATGCTCAAGAATGCTTCTTTGCTCTTTGTCCTCGACACACCTCCTTATTATCTTATCCGCACATTCCCTCCATAAATATAGCTCGTCCCAAATGTAGAAACGACTCTCATGTTTAAGCTTGTTTCTCTGATAACGCCTAAGATCGGAGGGGATCTCTTCAGTCACCAAGTAATTCACGATATCAGCATACCATGGTTTCTCTTGGGCAAGACTCAGGTGCTCATCGGGAAAAGTCTCCTTGATTGGCACCCCATCGTCTGGCTGGAAGATTCGACTCAGGTGGTCGACAACTTGATTTTGGGCACCACTCTTGTCTTTGATCTCTATATCGAATTCTTGCAACAAAAGAATCCATCTAATCAATTTTGGCTTGGACTTCTTCTTGCTCAATATGTACTTCAGCGCCGCGTGGTCTGTGTATACTATGGTCTTGCCTCCAAGTAAATAGGATCTGAATTTCTCAAAGGCGAAGACAATGGCTAATAACTCCTTCTCTGTGGTGGCATAGTTACATTGGGCTAGGTTCAACGTCTTGGATGCGTAATAGATGACATAGCTCTCCTTTCCGCGTTTTTGCCCAAGAACTGCTCCTACGGCATAACCACTGGCATCACACATTAACTCAAAAGGCATCCCCCAATCCGGAGGTTGGATAATGGGGGCTGTGATCAAGTTCTCCTTCAAGGCATGAAACGCCTTCTTACAATCTTCATTGAACTCCCATGGTACTTCATTTTAAAGTAGTCTCGTCATTGGTTGGGCGATCTTGGCAAAGTCCTTGACAAATCTTCTATAGAATCCAGCATGCCCTAGGAATTCTCTTAACTCCTTCACCGATCTTGGGTAGGGCAACTTGGCAATAATGTCGATCTTGGCCTTGTCCACCTCAATTCCTTTTCCTGAAATGACATGCCCCAAAACGATTCCCTCTCTTACCATGAAATGGCATTTTTCACAATTCAACACAAGGCTCTTCTCAACACATCTCTTCAAGACTCGATCCAGGTTGTTGAGGCATGATTCGAAGGTCTTGCCGTAGACAGTAGAGTCATCCATGAAGACTTCGATACACTCTTCAAGAAGGTCTGAAAAAATGTGCATCATACACCTTTGGAATGTCCCTAGTGCATTGCATAACCCGAACGGCATCCTCCTATAAGCAAATGTGCCAAATAGGCATGTAAAGGTGGTCTTGCCTTGATCCTCGTCAGCAACCCAGATCTGCATGTAACCAGAATAGCCATTAAGAAAGCAGTAATAGTCATTACCGGCTAACCTCTCAAGCATCTCGTCGATGAAGGGCAAAGGAAAATGATCTTTCTTCGTCTTTTGGTTGAGCTTTCGGTAATCTATACACACTCGACAGCCGGTTTGTAATCTCATGGCCACCATCTCGTTTTTGTCATTCTCAACAACTTGGATTCCTGACTTCTTGGGCACCACGTGCACAGGGCTCACCCACCGGCTGTCAAACACCGGATATATGATCCCCAAGTCAAGAAGCTTAAGTATCTCCTTCATCACTACTTCTTTCATGGCTGGATTCAATCTCCGTTGTGGATCTCTTACGAGGGCAACTTCCTCCTCAAGCAAAATGTGATGAACACAGTCCAAAGGGTTAATGCCCTTGATATCGGCCAACGTCCACCCTATTGCCTCCTTATACTTGCTCAGCACCTCTCCAACTCTAACCTCCTCCATTCTCGATAACTCAGATGATATGATCACTGGCAAGGTCTTGTTCTTGCCAAGATATATGTATTTCAGGTGCTTGGGCAAAGGTTTCAATTCCAGAGTAGGGGTCTTTTGCAGTGATGGCACCAACCTGTCCTCCGACTTTAATTCATGGATATTGAGTGGTTCAAATCCCTGAGGCTGCATGTTGCCCGGAATCCTTGCATAACTGCATTCCTCAACATCTGCTGGTTCCTCGTTCTGGGCAAAATCCCCTTCTGTCGGCAAGCTGGCATCCTCCTCAAGAACTGTTTGTTGCCAAAATTCCTCTACTAACTCTTCAGTCTCATCATGGGGTAGCTCCTCAAGTTCCTCATTGAACTCGTCTTTGTCTTTATGGAAGTTTGTAGGAGTGTTGTCCTCTAACTCCTCCTCCGTTCCATAGTCTTCATCGGTGGAGTCGAAACTATGTCCATGGACTGACTCCTCCCAGAAGTCTTTATCACTTTCGTATTCATCACCTTTATAAAACTCCAACAAGGCACCATCATCCTCAATATCCCCTTCTTGGTCGAGATCCAGGTCAAGCCCCTGTATTAAATTGAGCTCCTCCTAACCTACGTCCTCGTTGTCTTCTAAGAAGCAACTTAAGCTATTCAATGTCTCCATTCGTCGACCACATGTATTGAGGGTATTGAGGTGTTCTAGGGCATCATCCTGATTTTACCGATAAGCGTCAAACTCGACAACTTCTCCAGCCACTTGAATTGTCAACCTCCCAGTGTCACAATCAATTTTGGTACAGGCCGTCCTCAAGAACGGCCTTCCGAGCAAGATCACTGGGTTTTTGATTGCCTTTTTTCCCATGTCAAGAACATAGAAGTCGGCTGGGAACAGAAAATCCCCCATTTTAACCAACACGTCCTCCAACACTCCGTCGGGGTAGACAGTGGATAAATCCGCTAATTAGATGGCGACACGTGTAGGGGAAAGAGGTCCAAAACTCATTTCGTCGAACATGGCTCTTGGCATCACATTTATCGAAGCTCCTAAGTCAAGCATCGTCTTGGTTATTGACGTAGTACCAATTGTGCATGGGATGGCAAACATGCCAGGATCCCTCTTCTTGATCGGAATGTGGGAATTCATTAGTGCTGACACATTCTCCACATGGAAACGGGCATTATCTGGATACTTTGTCTTCTTTAAGCACATCTCTCGCAAAAATTTTGCACACTTTGGCATGGATTGTAACGCCATCAATAGGGGCAGGTTGATTTCTACTTTCTTGAACACCTCCATCATGTCCTCCAACTCCTTCTGATCACGTTCGCGGGCAAAACGTCTTGGATATGGGATCTTGGCTTTAGTAGTGCGAGGTACGGTCCTCTTAGCCAAAGCTTCTGCTTCCTTCTCAGCTTTCAAAGACTTCAACATCACGTCATCTTTGTCAAATCCCAGCTTAGATCTCTCCATCTTCACGTAATCAAACAAGGCTTCATCCTCCTCATTATCAAAGACGGGGTTCTTATTGGCCTTTATCCCTTCTTCACGCTTTGCCTTTAGCTCTTCGTATATGTCATTAATATCTCCTGAGCTCATCTTAGTTTCCTCTACTCGAGCTGGTTCCTTGGGTTGGGTCTTGGGCAACATCTCTGACAAGTCCTTACCACTTCGCAAAGTCACAGCATTGACTTGCTCCTTGTTGACCTCCACTTGGGCAGGAAGCCTTCCGCTCTTGTCATCTACAAGCTTTGACAAGGTTTGGTTTATATGAGTCAATTGAGCTTGAAGGTTGTTCGATTGACCTCGACTTTCCAATTGAAAGTTCTCAAAATCCCTCCTAAGCCTTTGGTTCTCATTGATAAACCTATCAATGGTCTCTTTCATGAACTCCGTCTTTGTTGGTTCTCGATGTGGAGGCACATAGTTGTTATGCTGTTGAGGTTGTTGTTGAGGTGGAGGCACATACTGCTGCTGAACAGGTTGCTGCGGTTGTTGGTGGGCAGGGGGCATTTGTAATGGTTGTTGCCATACCTCAGGTTCTCGTGCTGATTCTGCCTATAGCCGAAGTTGTTGCCATAGTTATTGTTATTGTCATATTGGAACCTTTGTTGCCCTCCGCCTTGCTGGTTCTGACCTATTGCCTTTACCTCTTCTTCTTCTTCCACGAACCAACTGGGGACATTCTGAGGTGATATGTGATGTTGCCTGGCATACTTCACATCTCTTCACAGCTCTTTGAATTTCCTTGTCATCTACCTTCTTCTTCAAATCCTCCATTTGGCCAGACATCTTGGTCATGAAGTCTTTCATGGTACTGACCAAGTTGTCTTGATTTCCTTTGTTGCCTTCATACCCCCCTCTTGGGATATCATCTTCATCTCATGATTGTTCAGCCATGGCGGCTATTTTCTTGAACACTTCAGATGGTAGTTGATCGACTATTGCTCCTCCACACGCTGCAATTATGTATTTTCTCTCTGATGCCCTTAATCCCTTCAAGAAATGCTCGATCAAATCAATATCCTCGATTCGATGTTGAGGACATCTTGCCAGCAACTTCTTGAACCTTTCATAATAGTCATATAATGACTTATTTCCCCCCATCTTGATCGATGAAATGGCATTCCTCCTACTTTGTATCCGGCCAACGGGTATATATTTGTCAAGAAAGGCCTGTTGCATTTTGTTCCATGCGTTGATGCTTCCCTCTGGCAAGGTGTAGAGCCACTCACGTGCTCCATCAAGAAGTGAGAACGAGAACGTGAGTAACCTTATGTAGTCAGGAAAGGTATCTTGGGCAGCATCTTAGTTTCTCACAACTTCAGCATCGTTGTCATTTCGAACAACTTGTCTATCCCCATTATTCCTGGCAGTAGTGGCATTGTTCCTCACTGTGCTGATCACCATCTCAAAGTTTTGAAGATGGGTTTCGGGATCTTCTCCAGGATGATCACTGAATTTAGGCAGTATATGTATCAGCGAGTGCTTGAGCTCCCAGTTGCCATTGATGGTGGGCAACTAGATACTTGATGGTCTGATTCCCTTGTTGTCAGGGAACATGATCTGACGGATGGTTCTCTCTGGTTGTCCTACCATGGTTGTTGATGTCTCTTCTTTTGCTTCTGAACTGGATGTTGACTCTTTACTGTCTGTACTTGCTGTTGAGCAAGATTCGTCTTCTTGCTCAGTATCCTATTCGTCTGTCAAGCTCTATGACTCTGAAGGTTCGTTGACGCCTTCCTCCAGATCTCTCTTCTTTTTGCGTTATTCTGCTCGATTCCTCCTAGCTATCACCTCCGGGAAAACACCGTGATCTTGTGGATCTTCGTCACTCCGTAGATGTGGCTTGGGCATAAACCGTGTTCAACTCAGGCTAGAAAAGCAAACTAGCTTAAAAACCAAGTCCCCGGCAACAGCGCCAATTTGACGAAGCGTTGTTCGTCACACTCTTCGCACAAATAATATTTATAAATACCTCTTGCCCAACAAGGTAGTAGTCAACGGCAAGTGGGAACGAACCCAAGAGACTCGGCATAATCTGCTTTTCAGGTAGAACTCAACAAAAGGGATTTTGATTATTACTCAATAACCTGTAACTCAAGAAGTAAAATTTATCAAATAACAAAAGATGTTTGGATTGAGTTTCGAATTAATGATCCTAATTACTCTTCACTCGTTCATTGGTGCAAGGATATTCAATTAACTGATTTTATCACTTGGTTTAAGACAAAGATTAGTTTATACCCTAAAGGTCACGAAGTCACGATATAAACGCACTTAGCCTATTATGTCTATCCAATTTCACAGATCTTGACCAGAAGGCAAGATCTCCTCTCTTGATCAACAAAGTCACGAAGACACTTCAGTAACGATGCTGCCCAACCGGAATTAAGAATAAACAGACCCAAGACAGCCAATGAGTAGGTCAATACCGACTGCTCTCCAACACTCCTTACCTTCTTGGGCACGAAAGACACTCTCGTGTTAAATCCCAATTCCTATTAATGAATTAATATCAATATCTAAATGGTGATCAATCATATATCAATATCAATTAAGTCTAGAATTAATCCTAAGTGTTTCAGGAACAAAATCTCTTAACGAACTTAAACAATTAGACCTCACGAGTTTAGAACGAGTAATTAGAATCACTTCATCTACATCCAACCCAAATAATAAACTTAGCTAGACATAATAATAAACATAAACACAAAACATATAAAGAAAAACATACTTAACATAAAACTGGAAACGGTGTGCTGCCCAAAAGCGTAGTTAGCAACTAAGGTTTTGGCTTCAAGCCAACAACTAAACTAAAGCAGTAAATACGTAATAAAAGTAAATTGCCCGTAGGACTTGTTTCTTCCTTACTTCTTCTCAACTAAGAATGCAGAACTAAGAATAAAAATCGGCGCCCAATACATAATGGAGCCGGCCATATATATAGGCGATGGAAATTAGGGTTTAGAGAAGTTTCCTTGTTGATGAAGGAATATCTTCCATGCATATCACATCTGCCCTTTTCTCTTCATGCATGCACGATTCTCTTTCCTTGCTTGGTAGATATCTTCTTTGATTAGGTCCGGCTAGGATAAGGAAAGAAAGATCCAATCCTTATCCTCTTCCTTGAAGGAAAAGAAAAATCTGCTGCTGGTCCGACTCGCATCTTGCCCTCCATGTCTGCATCCTGAATTGCTTCCTGTGTTGACCAAGATCCTAGCTCCTCCGAGTACTCTGTCTGTTGGCTTAAAGGATATGGGGAGGTACTTCCTGACTTATAGAATGGATATTTCGATGTTGCCCAACTACAAGCTTCTAGTCCTATGCCCATTTGCATCTCATCACCATCTCAGCATCTTAATAACAGATTTTCCATCGGATTTGCCCAGCATCCCACCTGTTCTCCCCTGCACACCATCTCTCGACTTTGTGTCTTCCCAGACACACTTTAACTCGAAAAAGACTAAGAAACACAAGAAAAACACAAGAAAAGATGGACACAAATATGGGTTCATCAGATCTTTGTTAGAAAGAGAAACGAGAAAAATGAAGTTACGAGATATAGAGCAAGACTCGTAGCACAAGGTTTCTCCCAAAGACCAAGAATTGATTATGAGGAAACATACTCTCCAGTAATGGACGCTATTACTTTCATATTTTTTATTAGTCTAGCTGTGTCACAAAGGCTTGATATGCGCCTTATGGATGTAGTGACTGCATACCTATATGGGTCACTAGATAATGACATATATATGAAAATCCCTGAAGAATTCAAAATGCCTCAAGGATTGCAGTCAAAACCCAAAAATATGTATTCGATTAAACTGCAAAAATCGTTGTATGGGTTGAAATAGTCTGGTCGTATGTGGTATAATAGACTGAGCGAGTATCTTTTGAAAGAATGATACAAGAATGATGATATTTGCCCTTGTGTTTTCATTAAGAAAACCAAAAGTGGATTTGCAATTATAGCAGTTTATGTCGATGATTTAAATTTAATTGGGACTCCTGAAGAGCTCAATAAAACTGCTGAATATTTGAAGAAAGAATTTGAGATGAAAGATTTGGGAAAGACAAAGTTTTGTCTTGGTTTGCAAATAGAACGTATCCATGGAGGAACGTTTATTCATCAATCCACATATACAGAAAAAGTGTTAAAACGCTTTTACATGGATAATGTACATCCATTAGCCTCACCAATGATCATTAGATCTCTTGATACTAAGAAAGATCCATTTTGACTTATTGAAAAGGGTGAAACGATACTTGGTCCTGAAGTACCATATCTAAGTGCAATTGGAGCTTTGACTTATCTGGCTAATAATATTAGACCAGATATAGTTTTTTCTGTCAATCTTCTCGCAAGATTTTGTTGTACACCCACTTTAAGACATTGGAATGGTGTTAAACATATTATACGTTATCTAAAGGGTACCATTGACCTTGGATTATATTATCCCTAAGGTTCTGATAATACTTTAGTAGGATATTTGGATGCAGGATTTTTATCCAATCCACACCAAGCCAAGTCACAAACTAGCTACATTTTTACATATGGTGGAACTGCTATATCATGGAAATCTGTGAAGCAAACCTTGACAGCAACATCCTTAAATCATTTTGAAATCATTGCAATCCACGAAGCAAGTCGAGAGTGTGCATGGTTGAGAAATGTGACAAGTCATATCCAAGAGTCATGCGGGTTAGCTTCATCAAAGGCCAAACCAACTGTTTTGTATGACAATGCTGCTTGCATCGCGCAACTCAAGGAAGGATATATCAGAGGCAATAGGACAAAGCACATTTCGCCCAAGCTCTTCTACGCACACGATCTTCAAAAGAATAACGATATCGATATTCAACAAATTCGTTCAAGTGAGAATCTGGCGGACTTATTCACCAAGGCATTACCAACATCAACATTCAGAAAGTTGGTACACGGGATCGGTATGCGCCGACTCAAAGATCTACAATGATCTCGAGTTCAGGGGAAGCAGTTGTACTCTTTTTCCTTCGATTAGGTTTTGTCCCATTAGGTTCTTCTAGCAAGGTTTTAATGAGGCAATATTTTTATTTTAGGTATTGGTCAATCAAGGGGAAGTATTGTAAATATATCTTCTAGATATATCTTATGTGTGTTGACCAAGAAATTTACCCTAAAACCCTGACTTCCTACTTGTATAAATAAAGGCCTTCAGCCCTCATATTGAATACACTCGACTCATATTCTCTTCTCTATTCTCTCGTTTCTCTCTAATTTATAACAGTTACATTATTGTTATGAATTTTAACTGTTATTGTCAACGTTCACGCAACTGCAATTCATGCCACGTGAGGCAAAGACGTATGGAATTAATGCGAATTTCAATTTGAAATGTAATTTCGCCTTTAGTGTGATTATAAAGTACGTCGAGCTCAAACTATGAATTTAACTCCATAATTTCTTTATACCAAAACTTTAAATGTATTTGTAATTGCACTCAAAGTTATTTGTGTTTGAATAATATTTTGATAATTATGGCTAGTTATTGTAATTAATTATTATTACTAATATTTATTTTTAATGCAAATAATTACTTTTAAAGTTTCATCTTGAATGTAAAAATCTAAAATTTGATATCAACTAGACTCCACCATAACATCTCTGATAAAATGTTGTTAATAGCTTTATTATTATGGACCAACTATATTTTAAACATTATCACATAGTATTAATTAGCTTATTTCTTGTACCCAAACCTATACTATCAATACTATGTATAAAAACATGAGATTACATCCTCTTAGAATGGGGTGCTTATATCAAGTCTCAATCTCATCAATATTTTATATGTCGAAATTATTACACAATTCTATTATTTTCCATCAATTTTCGAATCCTAATTTTGTTGTTTTCAATTAAGCATGATAACTAAATTCATCTAAAGTAATGACTAATGAGCAAGTTTTTTGGGTGTGTGTGTGTTGTGTTTGTGCAATGGACTATTGCAGGACCGCTCAAGGCTATCAAGGCCAACTTCAAACGCTTATCCATCGGGGTCTCGTGTACCAAAAAATACTGCTCTACACGGGCCAGTCATGACAAGGCATCAGACCCATCAAAACTCGGCAAGTCCATCTTCTGTAGAACTTGGAGAGGGGCAGATTGTTCATCTCCATGATTTCTCCCAGATTCTGCATCGCTCGTTGTATCGAGAGAAATGGACAATTTCTTTAGCACATCATCCAACTTTGCATCAACTGAGATTCGAGCAGTCTGATTTTCCGTCTGAAATTCTGTGAAAGCGGCTGACAAGTCTTCAACCACCTTCTCTAAATTATCCAATCGACTCTCGGTACTTCCCGTGGTTCGTGTATTCACCGTATTCCACGCTCACCGCACCAATTTGATAGAGATAAAGTGATTGAAACAGGAACTGAGATGATATATTGATAATCCTCAAATGAGGTCTACGACACAGCCGTCCCACTCCAGAAATATTCCAAAAGATACCAACTCTACTGCACAAACTACTATATATATGAAACCCTAATCAGGCCAAGCCCATATACTATCAGGCCCAAAAGCAAGACAAAAAAGCCCACATAAAAAATAATTAAAATTAATATTAGAGTTTAGCGCTTCCTGCGTGCATAAACGATCCATGGTTTCTCGCTATCAGATAGCTGAGATAGCTTAGCTGTACTGTGTCAATATTCAGGAATATGTATGTGTGTACTTTGTTAATTGCATATTAGGAATGGATTGGTTGATATTGTTAATTGAGATTGTTAGTGGTTGTTGTTCTTTATTTACTAAAAAATAATAGTTCCAAAGTTGTGTGTTTGTGCAATCGAATTAGGGGTTGCAGATCTTCTTCTGTTTTTATAATGTTGTTGGTTAATGCTTGAACTGAAGTCTAGTACTATTTGTGCATTAATCCATACCATATTTGTCATTTCAGGATTGAATTCTAGAGTATCATATAACTCCATACATATCTTTTGATTATGGACGGAATGGATTATGTACTTGAGCAGCTCATTGATGCTTCTGACTCTTCAACATTGAAGGAATCACTTGAGCGTCTCATTGAAACTGCAAAAACCTCTAATGGCCGATTAGACCTCGCTGGCAAGCATATTACTATACCAGTCCTCAGGCTTTGTCAATCCCCACTTCAACTTTCTGCTCAAGACCTTTTCTTATCTATTAAGCTACTTAGAAACTTGTGTGCGGGAGAAATTATAAACCAGAACCTATTTATTCAACAAAGTGGTGTTGGTATTATTTCGACCCTCATCAATTCTATGGGGCTTGTTTCTGATTCTGATAATAGCACACTTCATATGGTATTGCAACTCTTAAGAAATGTTTCATTAGCTGGTGAACAACATCAAGGTGTTGTATGGCACCAAATGTTTTCCCTTGGGTTTCTGGATATAGCTAGAGTTCAAAGAAAGGAAACATGTGATGCTTTGTGCATGGTTATCTATACATGCGTTGAGGGTTGCAATGAATGATTTGTAGAATTGCTTGGAGATGCAGGACTGGATATCGTAGCAGATATTATACGGACTCTTACAATAGGTAACCCCATTTTTAATGATTATACAGCCTATTTATTGCTACTAGATACAATGTATTTGTAATGGGATATTTTTAGTGACCTATTAATTTTCATTTTCATCTTCTGCAGTTGGATTTAGTGAGCAGTGGGTGAAATGGCTTCTCTTCAAGATATGTTATGAAGACTCTTATTTTTCACCAATTTTCTCCAAATTATCTTTGATTGTTGAAGCCGAGAACTCAGATACAAATGTAGCTCACCAACAATTTTAGAGCCGAACAAGCATTGTTATTGAGGATTCTTTCAGAAGTTTTAAATGAGCAACTCGGAGATATTATTGTTTCTAAAGATTTTTCATTGCTCCTATTCGGGATACTGAGAAATGTTGTTGGGAATGTTGACTTTCGCACTAGAGGAAAATCGCCTTTTCCAACTGGTTCAGCTTGACGTCATGGGCTACTCCATGACTATATTAAGAGATGTTTGTGCATGTCAAGGTCCGAATGACGAGAACCAGGATGAAGAAGGGGATGCTGTTGTTATGCTAGTCTCAGCTGGGCTCATAAAGTTTCTTATAAGATTACTACGTGACCTAGAGCCTCCAACAATCATTAGGAAAGAAATGGTCCACAACAATAATAAAGACGACTCGCCTTCACAATCTTCAAAGTATTAGTGCCCTTATAGAGGTTTCCGCAGAGATGTGGTTGCCATCATTGGAAACTGTTGCTACCGCAAAAAGTATGTTCAGAATGAAATTAGAGAACAAGATGGGATTCTTATCTTGTTGCAGTAGTGCGTGACTGATGAAGATATTCCATTCTTAAGGGAATGGGGCATCTGGTCAATGAGAAATGCTTTTGAAGGGAATGAGGAAAACCAAAAATTAGTTGCTCAGCTGGAGCTTCAGAAATCTGTGGATACTCCTCAAATTGCTGAACTGGGCCTCTGAGTAGAAGTTGATCCACAGACTCGTCATCCAAAGCTTGTAAATGCCTTATGAAGGTATTAAATACAACTTTTGTATTTCGTTCCAATTCTACTACTATAACTTATGTTTTCTCGTTGAAAGAAAAAAAAAACTATAACTTGTGTTTTATCACATCATTAGTTTCATTGATTAGTAACTATATCCTTTTAGTATGTCTCGATTGGTGAAAGAGCGAAGGGGAATCCAGTCATAGGATTCGAGTGCGCCATTAATGATGGTGGAATGGAGAAGCTCTTTGAGCCAGGATCGGAACAGGTGAACTTTTCCATACCCTATAGTTTTCAACCCTTGTTGTGGTTTATAGCTCGAGAAACACTCAAGTTAGCTGACATGTTAGTGACATTCTGAATACTGCAGTGGCCGGCTGGTGACGAACGCTCTTCAAAACCCCAAAATAACACAAATCTATAAAATGCATGCATGGATGATGTTCATTGAAGAAAGTTTCGTTTTGTTCATCAATCCTTAGGCTTGTAGTTCCGTTGTCTCTAGTGCTAATTACAATATATGATTATGGTAACCGGCAGTCATGCGCACCTTGCCAAGTTACTGTTCATATGCAAGAGCATGCAAACGACATAGTATCTTTCTCATACGAGTGTGTGTGCGCGCGCGCGCGCGTGTGATAGTAACCAGATATTTTATACTAGTATGTTAATGCTTTGATATTTTCTAGTTTACAAACTCTTTAGTTACTTCACATTTGATAATCCTTGACCGAAGTAATTGCATTATGAAAAGGCCTTGTATGTGATTTGTCTAGACATGCTTGCGAAAACTGTTAAATATTTAATTGATGTGCTCTTTTTTATTGCCTAATCGGGAGAGGTCCGAAATTGGAAATATAGAAGTCGCAAATTGGTAATTTTCACTTTTTTTAGATAAATAAAAATTTTATTCATCTACGAGGGTGCAACCTAAAAACGACATACAAAATTTAACAATAACAAAAGGATTTAGGCAATTTACAAATCCATCTAAAATTTTATTCAAACTTTAATAATTGTATTCAAAAGTTTAAAAGTTTGAATTGAATTGTCAAATGATAGATTTTTTCACAATAAATTTTAGCCTCAATTTCCAACAAATCATATCCAATATGGCACCCTGAAAATGGCGTAGAATATATATATATGGAGTGATTCCCATGCAAAGGGATCTTAAAGTGAGAATTAAGAATTAATCTCAATCATTAATTATATCTACATGGATGGTCAAGATTTGACCTGGTCAAAGCGGGTCAAACCCGGGTCAACCCGGTCAATCCGTTGACTTTTTTTTTTTTAATTTTCGATTTTTTTTTAACGTTCAACTCACATGCACCACTTCACATATTCGGATGCACCATTTCATATATTCGGATGCACCACTAAATGCATTGAGATGCACAAGATTTTAAGTTTTTTTATTTCATTTTTTTTTCGTCTTTTTTTTAACGTTCAACTTACATGCACCACTTCACATATTCGGATGCACCATTTCACATATTCGGATGCACCACTAAGTGAATTGAGATGCACAAGATTTTAACTTTTTTTATTTCGTTTTTTTTTTTTCGTCTTTTTTTTTATAGTCAGGTCATATGCACCACATCATGTATTCATATGCACCACACTATATAATGAGACGCACCACTAAGTGCATTAAGATGCACTAGTTTTGTTTTCGTTTTTTTTTATTCTCGTAAAACGTTGTGCATCTAATTACACTATGTGGTGCATCTAGTTACACTATGTGGTGCATCTGGTTACACTATGTGGTGCATCTGGTTACACATTGTGGTGCATCCGATTTTTTATCGTTTTTTTTTTCATTTTTTTTTACAGATTTTACAAATCTGGTGCATCCAAATATGTAAAGTGGTGCATCATAATATGTGAAGTGGTGCATCAGAATATGTGAAGTGGTGCATATTGGGTGACCTTTTAAAAAAATTGAAAAAAAAAACTGAAAATCTTGTTTATCTAAATGCACTTAGTGGTGCATCTAGTTATATAGAGTGGTGCATCCGAATATGTGAAGTTGTGCATCTTGGGTAACTGTTTATTAAAAAAAGAAAAAATTCAACGGGTTGACCCGGGTTGACCCGAGTTGATCGGGTTGACCCGGGTTGACCCGAGTTGATCGGATTGACCCGCTTTGACTAGGTCAAATCTTGACCCTCCATCACCCATAAATTTATGGTAGAGATCTATTCTCATTTCTTAGGATAATATTTATTCTCATATGATCTATTTCATATATATATATATATATATATAAATTAAATATCTGACTTGTAACATAACATGACATGGAATAAGAGAATTAACCTATTTTGAAAGTGAAAATTAACCATAAAACCCTAACAATGAACAAATATCCAAACAGTTTAAAATTTTCGCATATGAATTCATTCTTTCTTATACCTAGAAAATAATATTTTATGATATTCATGACAATAAGGAATCTGTTAAATTGAATATTCATGACATTCCTCTGAAATCAATAAGTATTTCCTCTTCAATAAAAGTATAATAGCTTAAAAAATCAAGGTGGGGTAAGGACCAAAGAACTTTAACCACATACCCCATCCTATTACTATCATCTCTGTTAGTGGTTGATGCATCCATCTATATTATCTTATTTATTGTATTATGATTTTGAGAATGACTTTGCATGCGACCTACTGCATGATAAGCGACCGGATCCGGGTCGGGTTGACCTGTTGACTCGATCAAAATATTTTTTTTCGGGCTCCGCTTTCGGCTCCGATTTTACAGTTCCGCCTTCGTTCCGATTACTAATATAAGGATAATCGTCGGACAACAATTTGAATTTTTTAGGCTCGAGGCCTTCGGCTCCCCTCGCTCGCATCTTGACCAAAAAAAAAGCAGCAAACAAAAAAATGAAGAGGCAAACAAAAAAAAGAGGAAAAAAATATAGAAATAAAAAAAACTGAAAAATTAATTAAAAAATAATTAAATGTTGTGATTTTTAATAATTTAGTAATATTCAATATTGACCTCAATATTTATGGTGCACATAAAAACAAAAGTATTATGGTTTTTATTGTTTATGAGTATATCCTCTTTCTTTTTCAATTTTGTTTTCCCTATCTTGTTACTAAATATGCATTGTCTTCTCATTTTATCATCCAAAATATAGTACATTTATTTATAGTTTGACTAATTAATGCGTATGTTTTCATAGCGGAATTGTTGAAGTGGGCTCTGTGCTCAAAGATGAAGAACGAGAAGGTGTGGATGTTTGAGAGGAGATAGATAACATATTTATAGCAAAAACACAAAAATAGCCGTTTGTTACCGTTACCCTTTTTTTTTTTTAAAAAAAAAAAATCCGAAATGGGAGGAGGCGACACGTGTCCCTCCTCCCCTCCATTTTCTTCGTCAAGCCCGCGGGCTTCGCCGCGCCAGGGCTCCAACCCCTTCGTCCGCCCTCGCCATCGTCAACGGGAAGTGCCCACACGGCGCCTGGGCGTCACCTCCATCGCCCGGGCTGCGGAGCTGCCGTTGTAGGTGCTCTAAAGAATTCAATTATCAACATGGGCGGTGTTTTAGGGTGCGTCGGTTGATCGGCCACACAGACACAGGGCCCCAAAAGAAGGAGGCTCCAAAATGTTCAACCCATACAGTATTTATATGTATATATGTAATAAAAAGAGTTTTAACTGGCATAGTTGAGTGAGGTACTCAATTTTCCTTCCTGAGGTCCAGTGTTCCATCCTTTTTGGCATAATCTCCATTCGTTTGTGTTCACATTTTGGCATATTTTCCATTCGTTTTTCCTCTAAACAACAAAGTGAACATGAAATATTATTATTAAAAAAATATACCATTGAAATAATTTTTGTTTATGAGAGGGCCTAATTTAAAAGGCCGCACCGGGCCCACGTTTTCTTAGCCCCGCCACTGATCATCAACGCTTTAATATTAACATCAAACTTAGCTAGACTATCAACATTTGAAATATTTTTCTAAGGGGATGAGCTTAAAATGTGAAATGGGTGTATTATAAAGAATTGCAAATACATAAGGAGTTGTGGTCTCATGTGCAGTATATTATATAGTAGTATAATTTTGTCTTAGTAAAAGAAATCATCACATCAACTCTTTTTTTTTTTTTTTTTCATTTGATGTTATTTAAATTTCATCTCATATTTCAATGGTCACGAATAATTAGACAAAGTGCCTTTTTACCTTCTTAAGAATATAATTGTCCCTATAAAAAAAATGTTAGAACGTTTTCACTATCCAAAGTGTTATCATTTTTGTTTTTTTAAAAACATTACGATCCCGATTCAATTTCTCATTTTTTATTATATTTGCATAATTTAAGTTAAATTATTTGCATTTTTATTTTGTCCCTCGTATTAAAATTAGCACTTGCACTTGACTTTATTAGAGGAATTAATTTCTTTTTATTGTTTACATGAAGTCGTTGTGATTGGGGTATTTTTAGTATGCCCAATTTCATTTTATGTGAAACCTAAATTTTGGTATTGTATATTAAGAAGTGCAAATATTTTAATCATCTCCCGTAAAATAGTACGTGTTGGAAGTTGATATTAAATTTTGAGCTTGAATCTGTATTTATTTACTGACGTAGTATTAATGATACGCGGTTTATTTACTATGCAATCGGTTCTATGTGTATATTACGCTGGCAACCATAGAATTCACATACTTCTCGTAAATATATATAGGACCACCTTATAAATCTAATTTGTTGTTGATGCAAGTCTTTTTTTGTAAGGGTTGAAAGTTTCTTTTTTAGATGTTGATGAAAGTCAAAATACAAAATAATAAAGGCTGGGGGATATGATTTTGGAAAAATTCAAAATACAAGGACTAATACTTTTTATGCTTTCCCCTATTCTTCCGTCTTGTCTAATAAGCACTTCTGTTTCTGTAGTGTAAGCTAAAAAGCTGCTTCCAATTACATAATGAAAAATGATTTAATAAATTCAATTTCGTTCTCTTTTTTTGAGATAATTTGTTAGCAGAACAAAACCCTCAACGCTCAAACGAACCCACCAAAATCAAGAAGTTGTTCTTCACGTATCACACACCAAAAAGCATTGATTCTCGCACACGTACTCATAATCTCTGGCTGGAGCTGTTAATGATTCATAAATGAAAAAGTCCATAATCCCACATCCCTAGAAACCAAATTCCTCTACTTCCATCTCCAATTTTACTCCCACCATTCTCTCTCTCTCTCTCTCTCTCTCTACTCTCTAACCAGTTTTCCCTCTCAATTTTTTTTTTCTTCTTCATTTTCCATACAATTGTTTGAATTCTTGAAGTGGGCAGCCCTTGTTTTTGTATGTTGAGAGCATGGCGATGAGATGGGAGAAGGTGCAGGTGAGAGCTGGGGGTGGTGGGCCTGGGGTGAGGTGGGGCCACACATGCAACGCCATTGGAGGGGGCAAGCTTCTCTATGTTTTCGGTGGTTATGGGAAAGATCAGTGCCAGACGAATCAAGTTCATGTTTATGATGCTGGTAATATCTTCCGCTTTATTCATTTATTATACTATTATTCTTGGTGCTGTCATTTTAACTTGTTTTATTTTTCTTTTTCTTGGTGCATTTCTTACGCTTCTTGAACATTTGGATTCTGAGTTGAGGGGATTGACTATTTGCATGATATCTGTGCTTTATGTGTGGTGTATAATTTGTGGGGGTTTTTTAGGTGCTGAAAATGCATGTATGTTTTTGGGTTGTGAAGTCTTGCTTACTTCTTTGTACTGTGATGGAAAACCTTGCGGTCCCAGTTTTCTTGCAGAAACTGCGGTTGGGATGTGTGTGTTTGTGTGTGTTTTGGTTATTCCTCAAGTTCATGAAGTTTAGCAAGATCTGGGTCCCCCATTGAGTTTTATCCTCAGTAGACTGTGAATCTTTTTATATGCTTGGTTGACTTATAGTTCTCATCTTTTATGAGGGCTTGGTTGTTGAAAATGTATGGCATTCTTGACTTTTTTCAATTGCTTTTGCGTTGTTAGATTTTAGTAATGTGACTAGTTTTGTTCTTAGGTGGTTTAATTAGTGGATGGAAGTTTCCATATAATTCTCTGTGAAATTTTGTATGATCCACATGGGAAAATGTTGATTACTGTTCCACTAATTTCAAGAGAACATGATTAATTCATGAATTTTGTGTTTATGTACACTGTTCTTCTGATTGGATTTGATTTTATCAACATAATATGTGCAAGGCATTCTGGAACAGCTCTCTAAATTCGTTTATTGTGTTCTCAGTCAATATGGTTTGGAGCGAGCCGGCTCTAACAGGTGCACCACCTATCCCACGAGACAGTCATAGCTGCACCACAGTTGGAGATAGTCTGTTTGTATTTGGCGGTACTGACGGAAGAAGGCCACTTAACGATCTGAACATTTTGCAAACGTGTGAGTTCTTTGTTCATTTTAATATTTATACATTCTCCCCATTTTTTTAAAATTATATCTGCCTTTTGCCTCAGATCTATACCTGTGTCATTACCTAATGTGTTTCGTTAGTTATTAGAGCAGGATTTTTAATCATGGCCATGCTTGATTATTTTCATATGTTTACTCTTTATTCTGCAACACAGTTCATTTCTCCCTTTCTGTTAGCAAACCGTTCTATTTTATTTTTTCTTAAATCTCTTGGAATTGATCTTTTCTCTTATGCTTGAAAGATTTGCCTGTTTTTGCTGATAGCTTCAATTGATTTAATATATTACAAGAAAAAAATATTTATTTTTGTGATTATCTATAAAACAAGGAGCTTTAAACTTACCTTAAGCGATTTATGTAATTAACTCTTTGTTGGCACATTCTTCGCCATGATAGCCACCAACACGTGGGTCTTACCAAGTGTTAGAGGTGATACTCCTGAACCAAGAGAAGGCCACAGTGCAGCACTTATTGGTAAAAGACTCTTCATTTTTGGCGGATGTGGCAAATCTGAGAACAGTGAGATGTACTATGATGATCTTTACATACTGGATACTGGTACGAAGTTTTTACTTTGTCGCAAAGTTTGTTTTCTTGAAACTTGTCCTCGACATTGTTACTATTTCTTAGTTACAATCTGTTTACTTTTCAATGAAGGTATACTGTGAAAATTGAAACTGCTTTTCAGATTATGTAAAGACGTTATTTGATTATAATGTCACGACTGCATGAGTCGCATATTTGGATCTCAGATTATAGTGCATATTGATGTGCACTTTATTTTGCTTCATACTACTTAATTATCTTAAAAACCATTTACTTTTTTACTTTGGCCAATAGATGTCTCTAGTGACATTATCTCTCTTTCTTCATTACGATTTGCTTGAATGAAGTTCCATATTTTTTAGTGGAAATTATGCCAAATGAAGGATCTCGTAACACTTATGTCGTAATGAATGATATTTTTGTCTTGGGTGATTTAAGACTTCAGGCTTTTCTGTGCATTATTTGCAGAGAATTACGTGTGGAAACGTGTGTTCCCATCGGGTACTCCTCCAAGTAAAAGAGACAGTCATACCTGCGCATCTTGGAAGAACAAAATCATAGTCATTGGTGGTGAAGACTCCTCTAATTACTATCTATCGGATGTGCACATACTTGATGCTGGTAGACAAAAATTCTCTTTGTTGAAAGTTTATGTCATTTACAGGGTTGTATTTATAAAATTATGTTTAGTACATAGATTTGCATCGATCTGATTTTCTGTTCCTTCATTGAACAGATACTCTTGTTTGGTGCAAGTTGAACACTACTGGCCAGCTATTGCCACCTCGAGGTGGCCACACAACAATTAGTTTGGGCAAAAACTTGTTTGTCTTTGGGGGTTTCTCAGACGAGCAGAACTTGTACAATGATGTCTATATGCTGGACATTGGTAAGTAGTTTGTGGTAGTTGCTACTTTGTTAATGTAATCAAAATATCAACTTAACTTCCAACACTGCCAACTACAATTTTTGTTCTTTTTTTTTTTTTTTGAATTGGGAAATATGTGGGGATTGAAGTTGAGACCTCTACCTTTGATGACAATGAGGTTCTTTGGGAACTCATGGGTTGGGGTGGTCACTAGTCTGTAATGGGAGCAATGGTCAATACCAGTTGTGTTTCGACCTTATGTTTGTGACCAAAATGATTAAACTTCGATAAACTTTGGACATACATGATGCATCTTGAGCATGAGTTTTGATGTATGGGAATCACCTATTGTTGAGATACAGTTGAGTTATTTATACATTATTTGAGCTGCCTTGTGCAGGACTTCTAAATGATGATAACGGTTGTCCAATGCTGTACAATATGATTTATTAGATTATTTCCTAATTAAAAGTGTGAAACTGGTGGGAAACATTTCCGATTATGTAGAGTTCTTATGCAGAAACTGGTGCCTGGATCAAAGTTTCAGTAATGGGGGAAGGCCCTTCTGGCAGATTTTCCATGGCTGGTGAAAGTTTGGATCCTCAGATGGGAGGTGTGCTTGTTTTTATAGGTGGCTGCAATAAAAATCTCGAAGCACTAGACGACATGTATTACTTGCACACAGGTATTATTTCCTCATTTTGGAAGCTTGCAGGTGCTATTTAGTTACAGAGTTAGAGCATAAATTGATCGTGCTAGCTCGTATACCAGGGATTTCTAGAGAGATGGACAGAGATGAAAGGCGTAATGAGAAGCTATCGATGAGGAAACAACTGAAGCTGAAATGTCAAGAACAACAAACGGTTACCCCTGGCTATGAGAAGACTTCTTTTGGTGCCGAACAGGAACAAGATACTACCATTTACCAACCCATGCCAATATCGAGCTATATGCCAGCAGGCAAGATTACAAACAACTACTTTTTTTTTTTTTTTTTTTTTGGAGTTAGCTGAACCAGTTCACTGTTTGTACTGATTTTTTTCGCTCGTTTGATCAAGTAAATACGTAATAACTTCCTTACCATTGCAGGAAGGCAGAATTTCTATTCAAATGAATATCAAACTTCTTTTGGAAAAAGGACCTTCCAAGCTAAGGTCACTAAAAGCTTTTCTGATGGATATACAATTGAAACTATCATTGATGGAAAGCCTCTACGTGGAGTGTTGTTTTCCAATAAACCTAGCTCAGTTAGCACGGGAGTTGATAATTTCAATAGGTAAATGACTTTATGCGTGGATAATTATATGTTTGCTAAACTGACTGATTGATATAATAAATTTGAATGCAATAGAGTTTGATGGACTTTTATTGACTTTATCGCAGTCAGATGGAAGCTATGAAGATTGACGATCCAAATGTGCACGTCGATCACACTTCTGGGATAGAGAGTGAGAAACCGCAGCAGCATGATGCCACTGTTGTCGGGCAAGCAGGTGATGTTCAGAATGACAAGGAAGAAGCTAAAACCCCGGCAGAAATTGCTACTTCAAATACTAAAAATCCTGATGCCGAATCATCAATACCCCAAGAGGTTATTTCTTTTAATTTAATATGTAAAATTTAATTGAGCCTAAGACTAATATTGATAGTTCAATAATTTTAATCTACTTGAACAACCCTTCGCACTAGTTTATTTATTTTTATGGAAGTATACTAACATTATAGTAGAAGCTATATTTCTGCTTAGATATTTTTTGACTAAAATTTCGACCACTTTAAAGTTTTTTATATAAAGGAGTAATTTTTGTTCCATTGCTCACAATGAAAAGTTATGGCAACTAGTAAGTAAATATTTTGGGTTCATTTCATCACACATTGCTACTCTTGGGTATTGCATTTTATACGTTGAATATTTTAAAACCGGTTTCTTATGTTTGTTTAAATATATGTTGAGGTATTGTATTGACTTTCACTTGTTTATCCCCTGAACCAGGTTCCTGGAGCCTCGGAAACACATCTGGCACCTGGTGGCAATGCATTAAGTGATGCAGCTAATAATCAATCGTTATGTGATACTGAAATGCATGAAGAGGACGTCTCCACTGTCGTTCAGGACCAAACACTCCCATAATTTGGAGGTAATAATATATTAAGCTAATTATTTTCAAGTCTAAGTTTTTTTGGATTAAAGGTGACAGGCATTATATATGTTTTTCTTTTTCATGCTTGTCACTAAGATATGCATTTAAACTTGATTCCTGATTTATTGATTCGTGTTAAAATCTTTTCTTATAGAACATCATTTTCTAGAATCTGCAGTTTCTTACATCTGAGTGACATTTACCTCATGTCTGAATCCCTGAAGTGTCTCTGGTTGCCATTTTGAAGGAGTTAAAATGAAGCTAAAATTATGTGATTTTCCATCTGCTTTTGTGATATCAGTTGTGTATACAGCAGTCGATATTTGATTATTTACGTGTTTTCATATTTCTGATAAGTTGACATCTTTGTGTGCAGTAACAGGTAGCTGAGATTGATTTCCAGATGAAAAATCCTCTGGCACAAACTCTGTATAGCTTCTAACTACTGAAATACCCAAGAAAGTCTCGACCATTTTTAGCGTGGATCTGCTTTGCCTCCACTATTTTTTTGCAGTCTGTCGTTCTGTGAATTGTACGGCCTCTCCTCTCTTGAGAAACTTTGATATACTACTCTTTTAACATACATAGGTAGGCAAATTATGAGTTCATTTTACAGATTGACAATGTATCTTCTTTGCAGTAATATGCTCTCTCTCTCTCTCTCTCTCGCTCTCTCTCTCCTGTGTTTGTTTACTGTTTTACATGTCAGGTTAAGGTTAGACAATCTCATGTTCAATTATTGCAGGTTGAGGAAAATCTTTCTTTATAATCTGAGGAGTTTTATGATCATTTTCTCCCTACAGAAAATAGCACATTGTTTTGTGCTTCATAGATTTCCCTGTAGACTATGAAATAATAAATTAATTGAAAATTTTCATATATCGGTTGATCAACAATAAAAACATACCTGTATGTAATAAAACCATAAAAGCATATTTTGAAGGTCAGGACTCTGTCCAACTGTAATAAATAAAATTAAAAACAAAAAAAATCAACTACTCGAATTTGGCTTAAAAATCTTTCGTTTTCTTTCTGATTAATACAAAAGGACTTAATTATAATTCTTAAGTTTCAATAAAATTAGTATGAATCATTCAGAGTAAGGATTCCTTAATTTAATATACCTTTTTGCATTTCTTTAGTTTTGGTCATTTTAATTTTCTAGATTTCTTTAAAATTTCTCCACTTTTGTGGTTTACTTTTTAGTCTTTCAACTTTGTTTCTCCATTTTTAGGTTTATCTAAAGTAGAAAAAGCATGCATGCAATTTGTACTCGTACTTAAACTGTACTATCATCCAAAGCCCTTCCATAAACATAGTTATTCCGTTTATTCCTCTTTCTTCAGAGCAAAACATATACTAGTATACAACTTGAGAATAAAAATTCTTCATTTCAACACCCAATTTGTTTCAGTCCCAGGATTTTCCTTCCATTAAGGTAAACACAGGTTTTCTTGCATGAACTCTTTTATAATGAAACTATCGAAAAAATCCGAATCCCAAAACTTGTTTATAGGTCTCTGTGTGTTTTTCTTCACACTTGTTTTTCTTCTCAGTTGTTTTTTCTTTTCAGTTTTTTTTGTTTTTTGAGGGATTTTTTCTTTTCAGTTGTTTCTTGGCGCTTCCATAAAAATATGCGTGATTTTAACTCTGAATTAGATATGATGTTGGAATTTCATCTTCTTTTCTCTGTTATTGATCTTACAATCTGGTGGAAATCTTAAAGATATTGAAGATTTTAGCCAAACTCTTCTCTAACTAAATCTGATCATGTAAAATGTCCCAAGTTATCATTTAAACTTGTTTTAATTCTTGTACTGAAAGAATTCTCACACACAGACACACATGTAAAGTGCACGATTATGTAATAAAATCTTGCCTTGATCGATAAATAAACCGTGTTTTTCTTATTCTTTATACAGAAAAGCAACCAAAAAAAGAAAAGAAAAACATTTATTCACTCTGTTAGTGATTATACAAGGCATTCAACACAATTTTCCTTTAATTCTTACAGTATTTTTTTATGCAATCAGATGATTTTGATTTGAATTTTCGTATGGGACAGTTTATCGAAAATATGGATGATGAGCAAAAGCCAGATCCTTCACAACTGAAACTAGCAGTGTACCATCATCACAAGGTTCTCACCTCATCTTTGCTTCATATTCTTCAATTATTATATCATCGGCCTTTTTAGCTCAAAAAATACTACCACTATATATATATGCCTTCAATTTTTCTGTTGTAGTTTTTGTAGCCTCAATTTATTCATTTTCTTGTACATTCAGTGATTTTTATGGTTGCAGGCATTTTCATGCAGTACTCTTATGTATTCTTTCTTTGCAATTATTTAAAAATCTGGCATATATTCCTTGTATCATCCATGCCAAACTGTGATCATGTTTTCTTCAATATCATTTATTTTATGTGACAATGCATGATTTCATTGTAACCACAGATTTAGGTAGTGTCCAAGAAATTTGAATAGTGCCACATACTTTGTGATGCATTCTTAACAAATCTGATGCAAGGTTGCATTTGAGGAATGTAATCGAACTTTAACCTACAAGGAGTGGATGAACAAACGTACAACCTCTCAAGCATGCCCTCCCGGCTTTCCCGAGAGGAAGGTACAACCATCTCTCCAACTTGGTACTCTTCCTAGTTCAACTCCAACTCAGACAGGGGGAGAACAACTAATGATAAAAGATGTGAGTTTATTTTTTTATCCCGAATTTACCCAACACTTTCTTAAATCCTCAAATGTAGTTGAGATTATCGTCTTCTTCTTACACCGGCTATGCAACAGGAGCCATGGCAAGGTCCGACTGAACTATCACATGACAAACCTCTAACCTCAGCTGCTCAAGATTGGATATCACCACCAAATGAAATCAAACTTTTGGTGAAAAAAGCTTATCAACACATTCATAACTAATTTTCTTGATTTCTTTTCAAAGAATAATTAACCCTAAACTATTCTATTCCTTATGTCTCAGCTGCCATGTTCAAGTGGAAATCCAAATCTTCAGACCAAACCTCCATCTTTGAGGCCTACTCCTCTACCTAATCAGACTCCAACGACTAACAATGCCCGCTTGCAGCTTCCAAATCTCTCTCCTAAACAAGATCACGGGCTAAAACTTCTCCCAAAGACCAGCATTCCAACTAGGCCTCGTTCGTCCCTAAAGAGGAAGGCAGAAGACAATGAAGAGCCCCAGAAACTTGATACTCGATCACCTTATGCAAGCAATGACAGCATGATGAAGAAGACCACAGAGAGCTTGCTCTGCCATCTCTGCCAAGCTGGCTGCTCGAGCGTCAAGACAATGCAGCAGCACCTAAATGGGCGCCAGCACAAGGCGAAGATGGAGTATATGAAGATGGAGAGGAACAGAACTTTCACCACCAAAGGAAGCTGGCAAGGGAAGCCTAAATGTGAGCTGTGTGAGATTTGGTGCAGCGACATAGTTGCATTGGATATACACTTCAAGGGGAAGAAGCACAAGTCCAACATTCAAGAGTTGCAGCTAGGTAAGGAGAGAGGAGGGCATAAATGTTCGAAAGCGCCTATAATCTGTGAGCTTTGCAATGTTCCTGTCATGTACCAAGGTTTGATGGAGCAGCATCTCAGGGGAAGGAAACATGCTGCTAATCAAGACCTCAAGAACAGAGGATTTCGTTGAAGATCGAAGCAATGGAATTTGTGCAACATTCTCATTTTCTCGATTATGATGAAGAAATGGTTTTTGGACATGATTGTTCTTTTCATATCCTTGTTTTAGTTTGTGCAGTAATTTATTCTCTCATGACACACAATATTTTGTAGCTGTTACATAAGTCCTTTTGGATTCTTACTCGAGCTACAAAATGTTTATTGTTATTAGGAATTAATGTTTATTATTAATCCTTTTATCATTTTTAATTTAATTTCATACATTAAATCACTGCTATCATCATCATCATACTAGTGATGTGATAATAAACCTTGACCATATTACATAGTATTTGTTTAGCTGAAGGATGGATTAACTCAATCAACACTGATCCACATCAATATATATTAATATGTTAATCGATACCAAAGCAAATGATAGTACTTTAAAGTTTTCAAGGTGGAAATATAGTTTGGTAATGTTGATTTTATTCATTTGGAATAGGTCATGTTGATTGTTGTTGAGATTGCATAATTAATTGCTCAAGAAAGGCCATGGAAAATTTAATCAAATGACAAATAAAGAAAGAACAAGAGCAGAAAACAAAAATAAAAATATAAATTTAAGGCATGAAATCAACAATGGTCAATCTCAGTTTGACTCTTCGCCTCTCTCTTCCCAAACCCAAAATCACTAAAAATTATTGAAAGAAAACCCGAAACAAAAACCCTTCTCTCCCCAACCACACACCCCGCCGTCGCCGCCGCCGCCGCTACCGCTACCGCGTTTCAACTCCAGTCCCGTTATCGTTGAGCCAATCACAACGTCTAAGGCACCTAGCTCTTTCCTTGAATGATTTTTGTTGAATTCATCAGTTTTGCGTAATCGTGCGCGCAGACGTAATTCATGTTCCATCCACAAAAACAAATAGTACTTGTTTATTCTGAACTCATGCATGCCAATTAACAATATTTCTGAATAGGGCTGTAACATATCTTAACGATTTTCCGTTTTATTTGATCAGTTCATTTTCGAGTTTATCAAGCTGCTTCTTATGTGAGTTTATCGAACTCGAGTCTCAAAAATAAGTTCTATCAAGCCATTGATGAGCCCAGCTCGAGCTCAAATAACGTGTTTTCGAGTTTTTGATGAACCATAGTCCATAAAAAGAATTATGAAAGGAATTATGAATTGCATAGTCAAGGCAAGTTTAATTCTCCACTTCCTTTTGAAGTTTTGGATTCAAATTTCCCAACTTTAATCCGATATTAGTAGCTGAAGATTTAAAACAAATGATGAGATTTGTAAATGAACAATATGCAAATGAAGAAATTATGGATGTATGTTTTTACTCTATTTATCTTTAGGGTGGTTGATGCACTAATTTGATTACCTATGGTGAACCTTGGTGTAGTAATATCATAATCTGATATAATTATGTTGAGATATCATTTGATCGTTGTAGCTTTTGTGACTGAAGTTGATTGTTTATTTTCTTAGAAATGAATGTGCCATCTCCAGTCAACGACGAGGATATTGGGGAGGAGACTTTTATAGATGAAAGCGATATAATTAATGAGTATGAGGTTGATGAAGAAGGTACAGTTGTGGAGCTGTGTTACTATTTTATTTTGTTGTATTTTTCGTTGATTTTGATGGAGCGTTTCATTACGCTAGCTGTGTTTGTTTGTACATTAAGGTGCCAAAACAGCAGAACCTATCTTCTATAGAATTTATTTTTGTAGAAACACACTGCTTCGCTATCTATCTACTTTGAATATATGTTTGTGTGCTTTTGTATGTGTTTGTGTTGATTGATCTGATTATGGCTTCAGAACTCCCTGACGCGGATGAGGAAGGTGGCTCTGATGGAGAAGAAGAATTTGGTGCGTACATTTTAATGCAGTTTTATATCAACAAAGCTACCTGAAAATGATACTACTGTAGCTCATTTTCCTAATTGTTAGTAAGCCAGGAATAGACAACAATGTCACCTACTTGGCTACTTTTCTTTCTGTCTCTAGTCTAACAAAAAGGGAAAGCAGATACAAGAATTTTTTTTGATGATTGGTTGTATTATGGGCTCACACAGAAAAATGTAAGTGCATTCTGTATGATACCACCAGAGAGGTTAGTTAATTAATCAATTTTATCTGATAGATTAGACTGATATACATTTAAAACCCAAGATTTTCTGATTTGAGATTGAGCATGAGAAGTACAAGAAGTCTTATTTCACATGGATATGTGTCATTAACCTTGTGTACCAATAGTTAGCATTAACTTTCAAACTATTCAATCCACATTGTATATTCTGTCACAACACATAGGTTTGACTAGTTTGGAAATCCAGGACATGTGCCGGCTGCTAATGAGCCCTTGGGCTAGTTAGCCTTTGTATTCAGAACCCGGATTGTAATTGATGCTATGCTCATAACTAGCATTATCTATTGATTTCCATGGCAAATTTAGTGTGAAACACATTAGTTGCTGTTTCCTTTTGTCTTATTTTGATTGGACTGCAGAATTGATCTACATTGTCATTTGTCTAGAAAAATAATTTCATATTGTTGTCTTACCATGTTATCCTTGTATGGCTGCAGATGAGGCTGACGATTCTATACATATATTCACTGGTCATACAGGTGAGCTATACATTTCTCATTTTCATTTTTCTTTTAATATATAAGTTATTTTACTTTATGTATTTTTAAAGATTTTTGTTGATCTCTGTTGGTCTACAAGGTCAGGGTAGTTGATTAGAAAATCCCAGTCCTCATGTACAGTACAAGAGTTGAAGATATTTTTAGCTTTAGCTAGTTCTTTATTATAAGATTCAGTGGGTAGTATTACCCGAATCTCAGGTCTAGGATCACCAGTCTGTTGAAAATTTTCGATTATCTAAGTATTAATTAAATGAATGCCCTTTACTTGCAGTGATGATATCTATAGATATTGAAAATCTTAGGCTTACTCTCATCACTCTTATGATAGGAAGAGATATTTTGACTGAGTTAAGACATGTCCCTGAGCCTTGCAATTTAATGTGCATTTATTGCTCGTAATTGATCTTTGAAAATTTTGCTCTCGTTTGAATGCCTAAAGGTTTGTGCTTAGGAAATGCTTTTTTTGCATCTAGGTGAACTATACACGGCTACCTGTAGTCCAACAGATGCTACTCTAGTGGCAACTGGAGGTGGAGATGATAAAGGATTTCTGTGGAGGATTAGTCAGGGAGACTGGGCTTTTGAGTTGCAAGGTGTGGAATTGGCCTCCCTATTTGCAGTTCTAGCTTTGTGATATATGAAAATCCTTTTAATTTATTAGAGACTTAAATATGTATTTACTTTCCAACAATCTGATTTTTCCAACATATTTTCTTGTTTTGAACCCTTTTGAAGAACTGCACATTTGAATATGAAGTGGATATAAAATATATTACTATTTCTTGAAGAAAAGTTTGGTGGAAAGACTTCTATCTAACACATAGGCTGCATTTCTGTAGTCTGTCATTTATACTCATCTGTTAAACGGTTAACTGTGAAAAATTATTATTTGGAGGAAGTTATTGTTTTTGTAAAGATATTTTATTTACATGTTTGTTTTACTGCATTGAGTTATTGCATGGTTATCAAAGTAATCCTAGAAACACTGATAATGATGATATCATCAAGTACATAATCCCTTTATGTAAAGTGTTCTACTACGAACCGTAAGTTCATCAGAATGTTTGCTAGACAATTTCTTGTGAAGTGCATGTGAAAATATTGCACAACTTACTTTTTTAATTCAAGAGTAGAAACCATTTGAAGTCATCAGTTCATTTCTTTCATCTTCTCAAACATCCACTACAGGCCACCAAGAGTCTGTATCTAGTTTATCCTTTAGCATGGATGGACAATTGCTTGCTTCTGGAAGCTTGGATGGAGTAGTTAAAGTGTGGGATATAGCAAACGGAAATTTAAAATGCACTCTTGAGGGCCCTAGTGGAGGCATTGAGGTGATATATTTTAGAAGTTATGTTGGTGAAATGTATTGTGGTTTACTTCTCGATTATGCCATACCAACTGTAAATTGTTCAGTGGGTCAGGTGGCATCCGAAAGGACATTTGGTCTTGGCTGGTGCAGAGGATTCCTCAATCTGGATGTGGAATGCTGACAAGGACGCTTATCTCAATGTTTTCTCAGGTCATGGGAGTAGTGTGACCTGCGGAGATTTTACACCTGATGGTATTAACTTTTTGTTGTGATTAAAATCTCGACCTTTCCTTTCACTATGATTTTTAAATCGGTAGCTTCATTTTTTGTTACACTTTATGAAGGTAAAACAATTTGTAGTGGTTCTGATGATGCAACCATGAAAATTTGGAATCCTAAAAATGCGGAAATTATCCATGTTGTTAGAGGTACTTCATTTTGCTTTCTTGTTCACTTTATGTCAACATCATAATCTGCAGCATTGGGATTACTGTGAAACCCAAGCTGCCTGTTTGTTATAATTATGACTACACTACTAGTGACTTGAGATTTCACTATTTTTCTCCCTTTACATCTAACATATAAATTTATCTGCAAATTACTGCTAGATGACATTTCCAGCTTTGCTCTACTAAAATCTGATAAAATATGTTATTTTGTCACAAGGTCACCCGTATCATACTGAAGGAATTACATGCTTGACAATCACCTCTGACTCCACTCTTGTGCTTACCGGGTCAAGTGATGGTTCTGTCCACGTTGTTAATATATCTACTGGCAAGGTGCTTTTCTACCTTATTTTGTTTCCTCATCATTTCTTATACCGTTTAGCAGTATATGTTTTTGAGTGCTGGAATGGAAACAAAGCTCCTTGGCAAATGAATGATCTTATGATGTCTCGATCCACAGGTTGTTAGCTCCTTGACCGCACATTCAGATTCAGTAGAGTGTGCTGCTTTTCAAGCAAGGTATTAGCCTGCCACTTTTTCCTTGTCCTGGAAGAAATAGATGATAATCATGATAGAAAGAAAATAAGTTATTTTGGTTTTAGTTGTTTTACAACTTTATTTTCTTCTACCTTTCATGATTGCTGAAACTCTACCGGTACACAATTTTTCTTGTAGCTCTCGACGGGATAGCTGGAGGGTTGCAACTGGAGGCATGGATAAGAAGCTTATAATCTGGGATCAGCATTCATCTCCACGTTGCATCTGTGATCATGAGGTTGGCAAAACTAGTAATCATTAATTAATTAATTTTTTTTGGATATCTAGATTAACAGCCCTAGAACTGTGCCTGCTTGATCACTGTTTAGTTGAATGTTCTGTTTTGCAGGAGGCAGTGACATGTTTGCTATGGCTGGCTGGTTCTAGATATATAGCCACTGGCTGCCTTGATGGGAAAATACGAGTATGGGACAGTCTATCTGGAGATTGTGCCAAAGTACTGAATGGACACTCCGATGCCATTCAGTCCATTGCTATGTCGTGTACGGGAGAGTTCCTCGTATCTGTTTCTCTTGATGGAACAGCCCGAGTGTTTGAGATTGCAGAGTTCAGATAAATATACGAGCAGCTTGCCACATATTGATCCGAGGTAGCGAGCCTTGTCAATTTTGAGCTTGATTTATCGTTTGGTTTGCTTTTCAGACAGCCTTAAACTATTATGCGACTCATAGGCTTCACAACTGGTTTTGTGTTGAGAGAGACGTGGATTTAAATATTTTTCTTTTTTTTTTTCTTGGATTATTGGATTGGTAGTAAAGAATTAAATCTTGATTATACAGTAAAAGGTTCATATCTGGACTTGCATGTATATGATTTTTTATTCGATCAATTTTAATCTAGTGTCATAGTGTGGTATTCCTGTAAACACAAATTTTATGTATTTATAACAATCACAATAAATCGTGTACAAAGAAGTATTTGCAGATTTGTAGTAAAATGCAGGTTCGATCTCTAGCTTTTATCCTCTGATTCGTCTCTTCCACTTGTTCTTGAATGATCTTCAAGCAGCTTCCGGGATCCTTGGAGATTTAGCCTCCTTGATCTTGATCGGTTTTGATACTTGACTTGATAATGTTAATCCGGAGGGCCGACGCCTTGTTTCTGGATCAAACGCTAGATTTCGGACGCTTTTGGTGAAGAACTCCTTGAACTCCGCGAAGAACGCCTTGAATGCCGTGAAGAACGTCTTGAATGTTGTAGAGAATTTTCCTACAACTCTTGAGCTCCTCAATATGATTTTTTATGTGTACTTTGACCTCTCCAATCACCCCTATTTATAGGTGAAATGTAGTGGATTTGGTGGGCTTTTGGACTCCAAGACGGGCTTTAGGGCTGAGGTGGCACAATTCTATTGGCTCCCCAATTTTGGTAGTTATCTTCATCAAAGATTTAATGACCAAGAAATGATACGTATCAATTTCTGACTGGCCGGAAAATCTCCATCTTTTAAATATCAATTTATATTCATTTAATTTAGGATTTATCTTTAATAAAATTCTTAAAATATAAATAAAATATAAAAATAATATTTATTTATTTTCTTCATGAATTTTTATATGTCTACAAATGCCCCCTTGAGACTTGTTTGTGGACAATTTATCTTGAAAACGAATAAGTCTCAAGACTTTTATTAGATAGTTTAAACTCGTATCAAGGAGTTCTTGAATTTTGAAGTGCGAAAATTTAGACTCGTTTCATAGAGTTCTTCAATTTGAGATTTAAATTTATAAATAGTTTATACTCGTATTTGGGAGTTCTTAAATTTAATTTTGAACAAACACAAATTTAATAATAAGATTTGACCAAGTTGACGTTTTCTTCCTTGGCAATATTTACTGGTCCAAATAATATAAACCAAAATATATGGATTATAAATAAATTGTAATGGACCAAATTGCAAACGGCCCAACTACAAGCTTAATCAAATTGCAATCCTTCCAAAGCTATAACACAAGCTTTATTTGAAAGCCTCATCTTCCTTTTCTTGTGCGGCACGTTTGCCTTCTTAAGCAGAATTTTACTCGAATTAAAACTCTTTTCCTTGTTGAATTCACACGTCCTCAAATCGAATTGACCCTATAAATACAGGCTTCTTCAGACCTCCTCTTTCACACAATTCTTTCGCTATTGATCTTCTGTATACAACACAAAGCTTAACCGCTTGAGAAACACAAATAAATCTAGAGCTCAATCTTTCTGCTGATTTCTATCGATTTTGGGGTGAGTTTCGTCCTCCATATCATGCGTCCCAACTGTTCGATCATCCGCCTCTATGCAAAGAAGCAGTTTTTTTTTCCCCTTTTTTTTATCTAAATTAATTATTCTTTTCCAAATCTTGCAGAGATATATTAGAAGAAGGGAGCTCGCGTCTACCTCCTGCCATGTTGAAGATTTTTGTAAGCTTCAACCTTCGAGCTCATCAAATCATGCCCTTCTACACGCTACATACAATATGTTTGACGAAAAGCCTGAACGAAATCTAACCAGATTTTTCTCTTTGTTTTTGTTTTTTACGAAACTTTGCACTAACCCTTGTATTTTTGTAGGAAAGCAGCAACAAGAAGAAGTCTGAAGATCACAAAGCGAATTCATCAATCTTGTTTGCACTCCATCCCTTTGTTCTTCTTTGTAGATATATTTGTACACCACATGTTTGATAAAATTCCTGAATGAACAATTTTTCCTTCTTTTCCTTGCATTTATTTGTGCATACCAGGTGTTTAACGATTGACTTTCCCCTTCTTTTGTTGTTGTTATGTGTAGGTCCATCATGGTTTACTTCAAGGATATTGCCGAGAACAAAAGGACTTATTTACTCACTTTGGATGACAAACGTCAATATTTGGAGAAGGCAACGCGTTTGAGGACGCACAAATCTAGCACCCATGATCAATGGTCGAAATATTCAACTTCGCTCCATACCAACGGATGGTGCCAAAGCCACGAAGTGGGAAGACCTCTATCTATTGTTTACTCTCTTTGCTCCACTCATCACCATTCTATGGGCAACTCGGAACCACTACCGACCTTGGGAAGACGCATGATGGCCGAAAAGGCTGCATGTGGAGAGCGCACGGGACCCTTGATGGCCGAAAAGGCTGCATGGGGAGAGCGCATGGAGTTTCCTGGAGAAGCACACTTCATAAAAGGCTTTTGAGAGTGGACGGAAGACGTACTTTGCCGCTGCAAAGATGACCTTCGAGCGAGCGGACTCTACGATGCTGTTTATGCCTCCCTCTTCACTTATGATCGCAACGTGGAAGTTATTAAAGCCTTTTGCGAGTCCTGGTGCCCGTCCACCAACACTTTACTCACTTCGATCGGGGAGCTTTCAATTTCACTTTGGGATCTTCATTACCTGTTCGGACTTTCTATAGACGACATGCTTTATGACGAGGTGGTTCCATCCGCGGAGGAGATGTTCGAGAGAGAATCCGCTATCCGTCCGAGTTGCAAGCACTTGCTTCACGGCTACCACATACTTCGGAAGAAGGCGAGAGCTCCCACCACTTCAGTTTCTGTTGATGAATGGATCAGATTTTGGTTCAAGGACAGCTTCAGACATCTAAGGCCTCCAACTTGAAAAGAGTCTAAGGGGAAGACGCGTCCTAAGGTAACTCACAATCCAAATGGGAAGCTTGAAGGGCATGCGGCGTGGACTTCTACTCACAAGGCCCCATTCATGGACATAGGCGCTAGAGATCATCAAATGGAGGAAGCTTATTTGGCGGCCTACCTTGCTTGTTGGTTGAGCACTTTTGCCCGTCCCGAAGATGACGCAAACGTAATTCGGCCGAGTACTTTCAAGATGGCGAGCACCATGGCGAATAGGAACAAGGTTTCACTAGTTGTCCCTGTCTTGACGAGCATCTATAGGGGTCTTAACAAGATCTCAAAACTTCATGACCTTACTCAAATCGATGCAGTCTTTCTCATTCACTTCGTATATGGTTGGTTGGCGTTTTACTTCAAGTCTCACTTCCCTCTTGACGATAAGGTGCGCGCGCCTCGAATGGTTCAATTCTCGGGCGAAGGGGGAGTAAGGAACTACAATATGGAAGATGCACGAAAGCGGATCTACAAGTATGATCAAATTGCTTGAAACTCCACCATGATCGAGAACAAAGAAGTTACTTCATACAAAGATGACAAAAAAGTAAACGAAGTCGATCGTCGCTTTTTATGGCCATCCGCTCCAACTACTTGACTTGGCGACTTGGTGAAGAATTTATTGTTGAGCCTTATAGCTCGCATCGTTTTGGCCGTCAGTTTGGATATTATTAGCTTCCTCCCGGCATCCTCAAGAAAGATGTTCGTAGAGCTAACTTGGATGATGGCATTCAATTTTGGCGGGCTTGTGTGCTTGAAGACTCCCAAGCTAGGGCCATGATCCCGAGCTCGCTTCAAAACCCTAAGAAGTTCACTTTGCCTGGATACAAGAATTGGTGGCACGAAGTCTATGGAGAGTTTGTTGAGAAGAAATTCAAGACCTCGGCCCAACTTCAAGAACATGATGCTTCCAAAGAATGTGGAAAAGATGTACAAGTTGTATTACAAGTGAGTGAGGAGAAAACAACTTCGATTCCGTTGAAAAACTCAAGGAAACGGGAAGCACCTTTGGACGAACCTTCTAATGGAAAGCGAGAAGCAACCTCGACCGAGTCTGACTCTGCTAGTCGTGTTGAGTCTTGTTGGAGGCATGAGAAGCGCCCCAAGTCTCCAGAGTCTATTGAGAAGTCTCAAGACTTTATGGAGGATGATGCTCGAAGTGATCAACACCAATCAATATAGTTGCACAAAAGGTTCACATTTGCACTTTACTTATATTGATATGTTTTATCGTTGCCTATTTTAACTTTTTTTTTTTTAGGTGATGAAGAGTTTGGGGATGGATGATGAGGAAAGCGACGGTGAAAATCAGGTGCCTATTCAAGATCTTCAACCAAAGAAGGCCCCTACAGCCGAGAAGCCGATCCGCAAACCTCCACTTGGCGCTGTTTCAGAATTTCATAGCAACAACATAGTTGATGATGAGATACGGCTATGTCTACAAAGTATCTGGCACAAGCTCCGAAGCAAGATAACAAAGACTGAAGCTGATCTCATGTCATCTATTGAAGAAGAAATACGGATTGGTGTTTCTCGTATGAAGAAATTTTCCTATGGTTTTGATTTCTCATGCCTCGAAGATAGTATTAACACACTCTTTGCGAGAGCAACCACTTATGACAAGGAATGGTCCGCATCTCATGAAATTGGAGAGATTGCTGCTCAACATCACCAAAGGGACAAAATCCGTCTCCGCGAAGCTCGCGCTAAGGAAAAGACTGATATCGCCAAGCTCAAATCCGATCAAACTGAACTTGCCGAATTAGAGAAGCGCAAGGGTGAGTTGACAATCTCCATAAAGAGTCAAGAGGAATCACTTCAAGCGGTTCGTGCGGATATGAAGGAGCTTAAAGAAAAGATTGCGAACTTCAAAATTGCCCCCTTGGTTGATGAAGTAGTCATGGAGGACGTAAAGAAGGCCACGACCCTTTTGGAGGCTGCTCAAAAATCTTTGCAAGATCAAGACCCATTTGCTTAGATATAGATTGTTTTATTCTCCTTTTCGTACTTTACTTTTTTTCGTATTTTGCTTCTTTTCCTTTTCTTTAATGTTGCACTTTCCTTTTGTCATTTCCTTTTGTTGAACGCTTATGCGATGAAGTATTTGTTTCTTTCTTTACCTTGCTCTCGTATGAATGTGTCTTTATTTCATCTTGAATACTTACATATTTATTTCATGCCCCCAATTCGAATGTTGACGCAATCATCCAACTTGAAGATCCAACTTGTAGGAAATATAGGATTATGACTGAACTTAGAATCTATCCAAGCTGCCTACGTACCTCTTCATATAAAAAGGATCAAGTCATACGTAGTTCAAAAGGGTAAAAATTTAATTTAAGTTTTAAGGGGGGGTGTCGTACACAGTTTATACTCATGCGGGCCAGGAGTGACTATTTATTTAACCACTACATAGACAAAGTGGAGTATATGTTATAGTTTAGCCACATATATTTACCTTTTAGTGGAAAAGTTAGTAGTTTAACCACGTACACTTTCATTGGTGGGTGCCTTTACACAGTTTACACTCATGCGGGCCAGGAGTAACATGCAGTTTAAGCTAGTGCGCTATGGAGCGGACTTCTTTCTCTTTCTTGGCTTTTCTCCTTTCGATTGTTTTTTTTACACAGGTAGCACTCCAATATTCAAGGATAGTAGCGCTTTAAGTACTTCCCATTAATCGGACCAACTCTCACACGTTCTTCATCCATCAATTTGTATGCACCGTTGGTGTAAACTTCGGTGACGACATAAGGCCCGTCCTATCTAGAGACGAATTTGTTTCCAACACGATGAGTGGTGATGATCGGCCTTCTCACAGCTAGCACTAAGTCTCCAACTTGGAAAGAACGCAACCGCACATTCTTATTGAAAGACTTTGAGAGGCGAGCTTGATAGCATTCCAATCTTTGTTGAGCCTCCAACCGCTTTTCATCCAAGGCTTCCAGCTCCTCAAGCCGTAGGCGAGCATTCTCTTCTTCAGTTAAACCCTCTTGGATAGCAATCCTTAGCGATGGAATTTGTTGCTCGAGAGGATTCACCGCTTCTACACCATACACCAAGGAATACGGGGTCGCTTGTGTCGGAGTTCTATAAGTCATTCTATAAGCCCATAGTGCTTCTCCGATCTTCTCATGCCAGTCACGCTTCGTCTTTGCGATAACCTTCTTCAACAAATTGCACAAAGTCTTGTTAAAAGCCTCGGCCAATCCATTAGCCGGCGCGTTGTACATGGATGACTTCCTCTGCTTAAACCCAAACTTCTCATATAACTTGTCAATGAAGGAATTGCTAAAATTCTTCCCATTGTCGGTGATGATGTATCGAGGGATACCATGACGATAGATGATATGAGGACCCGTTGGATAAAAGATCCAAGAACCCTTCGTATAAGAGGTAGGCAGCGGTCTCCCTAGATCGAGAATCCAGTTTGATCACCTCCTAGAGCGAAGAAAACCTCGACCCGTTGGCTATATAATCAGCCAAGAACCTCGGTATGGTTGAACGCCACAAGACTTTGCTCACTAGTCTTGATAAGTTCGGAACAAGTGAAAACTCTACAAGAGAGAAATTCAACTCACAAAGGCAAAGCCAATTTTCGTTTATAACTCAAGGTATATATGTTATTCGATTACAAATGATATCACACCTATTTATATGTTGGAAAATGACTCTTCGTAGCCTACCAATAATGACAGTACTTGTGACACTGATTAAACTCATGAATAGACTTATTTAACACTAATTAAACCACTTATTAACTACTAATGACTACTTATGACTCTAGACTTCAAAAGTCACTTATTTAACACATAATAAATAAAATAATTAGACTCTTTATGAAGCCTCTTTATTATGCACGAAAATTAACCATTTATTTTTCTTCTCGGGCCTTCAAAGTCTGATTGTTGACAAGCCCTTTTAAGAAGAATTCAGCCCATTAATATTCACCATTTGGCCCGATTTATCTTGATATTGGACTTGAAATCGGCATACTTTATTTAGTTCCTGAAATCTGACTTGTAGTCGTTGGTTGCCCATCCGTGCTCACATCATTCCCTTTTTCTTCAAGAAGATTCGTCCCGAATCTTATTTCCAAAAGAAAGGTCAGTGTTTAGTAACAACCAATCCAATCCTCCGGGTTTGAAGACGTGATTTTCATCCTTGATTTTGATAGTTGTACGTGGTTCCATATCGAAATGATATACCTGTAAAATAGAAACAAACCACGTACCTAGGGGTTTATCATTCCCCTCATCTTGACAATGATTTGTCCTCAAATCCAGAATTGCTCCAATTTGGAATGATTTCCTTGTTTGTGAGTACACCTCGTTATTGTCATGAACATTCAACCACGACATTTGAAATGAAGATTTGTGATTCAACGGAGGAACGCTCAACAGTGGCACCAAGGGAACACATACCACATCTGCACAACTTTCAACAATGAATTCGCCCCTCGTTATTTTCTGGTCACTTGCAACCACTATGCTTTCATGTTGGTTGTTGTCATGAACTTGAGAAACAAGAACAAATGGATTAGGATCCTCGAGTTCTTCGACCACAATGGAAGAAACCTTGTCGAAAATCTGGGGAACAATCACCTTGTCCTCAATTCCCTTCTCTCCATTTGGTTGGGCCTCCAATTGCGGTGTGGAATCACAACTTTGGCAATGCATGTCACAAAAGGTCTTCCTCGTTGTTGCTTCCACAAGCTTCTTCAACTCTTCGTTGGCAGCCTTAATCTCCGCCAACATTAACTTAGTTTTCATGCGAAGAACATATGCACGCTCTCGATGCTCCTTCAACGATTTGCTCATTTTTTTGTATTTTTTTTTTTTTTGGATAGAAAATATAAAGATAGAGGTTCAGATCAATACCAGATTGCTCTGATACCAAATGATACGGACGGAGGACCCGTTGGATAAAAGATCCAAGAACCCTTCGTATAAGAGGTAGGCAGCGGTCTCCCTAGATCGAGAATCCAGTTTGATCACCTCCTAGAGCGAAGAAAACCTCGACCCGTTGGCTATATAATCAGCCAAGAACCTCGGTATGGTTGAACGCCACAAGACTTTGCTCACTAGTCTTGATAAGTTCGGAACAAGTGAAAACTCTACAAGAGAGAAATTCAACTCACAAAGGCAAAGCCAATTTTCGTTTATAACTCAAGGTATATATGTTATTCGATTACAAATGATATCACACCTATTTATATGTTGGAAAATGACTCTTCGTAGCCTACCAATAATGACAGTACTTGTGACACTGATTAAACTCATGAATAGACTTATTTAACACTAATTAAACCACTTATTAACTACTAATGACTACTTATGACTCTAGACTTCAAAAGTCACTTATTTAACACATAATAAATAAAATAATTAGACTCTTTATGAAGCCTCTTTATTATGCACGAAAATTAACCATTTATTTTTCTTCTCGGGCCTTCAAAGTCTGATTGTTGACAAGCCCTTTTAAGAAGAATTCAGCCCATTAATATTCACCATTTGGCCCGATTTATCTTGATATTGGACTTGAAATCGGCATACTTTATTTAGTTCCTGAAATCTGACTTGTAGTCGTTGGTTGCCCATCCGTGCTCACATCAGAAGGCCACGACCCTTTTGGAGGCTGCTCAAAAATCTTTGCAAGATCAAGACCCATTTGCTTAGATATAGATTGTTTTATTCTCCTTTTCGTACTTTACTTTTTTTCGTATTTTGCTTCTTTCCTTTTCTTTAATGTTGCACTTTCCTTTTGTCATTTCCTTTTGTTGAACGCTTATGCGATGAAGTATTTGTTTCTTTCTTTACCTTGCTCTCGTATGAATGTGTCTTTATTTCATCTTGAATACTTACATATTTATTTCATGCCCCCAATTCGAATGTTGACGCAATCATCCAACTTGAAGATCCAACTTGTAGGAAATATAGGATTATGACTGAACTTAGAATCTATCCAAGCTGCCTACGTACCTCTTCATATAAAAAGGATCAAGTCATACGTAGTTCAAAAGGGTAAAAATTTAATTTAAGTTTTAAGGGGGGGTGTCGTACACAGTTTATACTCATGCGGGCCAGGAGTGACTATTTATTTAACCACTACATAGACAAAGTGGAGTATATGTTATAGTTTAGCCACATATATTTACCTTTTAGTGGAAAAGTTAGTAGTTTAACCACGTACACTTTCATTGGTGGGTGCCTTTACACAGTTTACACTCATGCGGGCCAGGAGTAACATGCAGTTTAAGCTAGTGCGCTATGGAGCGGACTTCTTTCTCTTTCTTGGCTTTTCTCCTTTCGATTGTTTTTTTTACACAGGTAGCACTCCAATATTCAAGGATAGTAGCGCTTTAAGTACTTCCCATTAATCGGACCAACTCTCACACGTTCTTCATCCATCAATTTGTATGCACCGTTGGTGTAAACTTCGGTGACGACATAAGGCCCGTCCTATCTAGAGACGAATTTGTTTCCAACACGATGAGTGGTGATGATCGGCCTTCTCACAGCTAGCACTAAGTCTCCAACTTGGAAAGAACGCAACCGCACATTCTTATTGAAAGACTTTGAGAGGCGAGCTTGATAGCATTCCAATCTTTGTTGAGCCTCCAACCGCTTTTCATCCAAGGCTTCCAGCTCCTCAAGCCGTAGGCGAGCATTCTCTTCTTCAGTTAAACCCTCTTGGATAGCAATCCTTAGCGATGGAATTTGTTGCTCGAGAGGATTCACCGCTTCTACACCATACACCAAGGAATACGGGGTCGCTTGTGTCGGAGTTCTATAAGTCATTCTATAAGCCCATAGTGCTTCTCCGATCTTCTCATGCCAGTCACGCTTCGTCTTTGCGATAACCTTCTTCAACAAATTGCACAAAGTCTTGTTAAAAGCCTCGGCCAATCCATTAGCCGGCGCGTTGTACATGGATGACTTCCTCTGCTTAAACCCAAACTTCTCATATAACTTGTCAATGAAGGAATTGCTAAAATTCTTCCCATTGTCGGTGATGATGTATCGAGGGATACCATGACGATAGATGATATGACCTTTGATGAAATCAGCAACATTCTCCTTCTTCACTTCCTTCAAAGGTATTGCTTCGGCCCACTTTGAGAAGTAATCCGTTGCAGCCAAGATGTATAAATGCCCCTTTGATGATTTCGTCAGAGGTCCAACGACATCCATGCCCCAAGCATCAAAAGGCCAAGACGCGACCGTGGGGTGTAGCGGCTCGGGTGGTTGATGAATTAGATTTGCATGAAACTGACAAGGCTTACACCTTCGAGCATATTCCATGCAGTTGTTTACCATGGTTGGCCAATAATAGTCCATCCTCTTGATTCGAAAGTGCAACTTTGGGCCGGATTGATGAGCACCGCAGATCCCGGAATGTGTCTCTTCCATGGCTTTTGCAGCTTCTTCCTTTCCCAAACATCTCAAGAAAATTCCGTCAAACGAGCGCCTATAGAGCGTGCCTTTGAAGTATATGAAGCGTGCAGCACGACGACGAATATCTATTCTTCTATGTGGATCGCTTGGCAACTTCTCATACTTCAAGTAGTCAACAAACACTTGGCGCCAATCTTCTTCTTCTATCTCGAAGACTTCTACGACATTACTTTCGTCATCTTCACAATCTTCCTTTTCATCCTCAAAAATAGGTGGAACAACCCAATTTTGGCAAACTGGTACAGAAATCTTTTCCTCAGACATAGCTATTGTAGAAGCGAGTTTAGCCAATGCGTCAGCTTGCTTATTTTCACTTCTTGGAACATGCCCAAGTTCCACATCTCCAAGCCATGCGATGATGCGTTGAGCGTACTTGACATATGGCAGCAACTCTGGCTTTTTTACTTCGTACAGTCCAAGTATTTGGTTTACCACTAACTTGGAATCTCCATAAACCTTCATATGCAACCTCTTTGTATCCACAGCCATCTCTAAACCAAGGATCAATGCTTGATACTCCGCTACATTATTGGAGCAATTTTCAGTCAAAGTGAAAGAATAGGGCAACACTTCCTTTTCAGGTGTAACAAATACAACTCCGGCTCTGGCTCCCTCTCTATGAGATGCCCCATCAAAATACATAATCCAAGGAGGGCAAACATCAATCAACAACACGTCTTCATCAGGGAGATTATCAGTTAACTCCCACTCAGCCGGTAGTGGATTATCAGCCAAGAAATCCGCTAGTACTTGCCCTTTAACCGCCTTTTGGGGAACATAAACGATTTCGAATTGTTGTAACTGTAGGTACCAACATGCAAGCCTATCCGACAGAACTGGTTTGGACATGACATATTTTAACGAATTTGCCTTAGAAATTAAGCACACCGTGTGAGCTTGGAAATAGTGTTTCAGCTTTTGAATCGAGAATATCAAGGCTAAGCATAATTTCTCGACTGGCGAATAATTGAGCTCATTCGGCGTCATCGTCCTACTCAGGTAGTACAATGCATTCTCTTTCCCATCTTCATTAACTTGTGCAAGTAATGCCCCCATAGAGCCCTCTTGAGCAGCGAGATACAAAATCAACGGATGGCCCGCAACCAGTGCAGCTAGAACAAGAGGTTTCATCAAATAATCCTTGATGCTCTTAAAGGCATTTTGGCATGATCGATCCCACTCGAATGGTATACCCTTCTTCATGAGCCGACTGAAGGGTTGATACCGTTCGACAAGATTTGAGATAAACCTTCTTAAATATGCCAACTTCCCTTGCAAGCTTTTTAACTTATGTATATTTTGAGGCTCCGACATCTTCATGATCGCGTCGATCTTAGATTGCTCGATCTCTATACCTCAATGGCGGACAATAAAACCAAGGAGTTTTCCAGACTTCACTCCAAATGCGCACTTCAACGGGTTCATCCTTAGCTCAAACTTTCTCAATCGTTCAAAGACCATCCTCAAGTCTTGGAGATGATCACTTCTTGCCTTCGATTTCACAACCACATCGTCCACATAACACTCAATGTTTTTATGGAGCATGTCATCAAATATTCTTTGCATGGCCCTTTGGTATGTGGCGCCAGCATTCTTCAATCCAAACGGCATAACAACGTAACAGAATATTCCCTTCAGAGTATGAAACGCTGTCATCTCCTCATCGGATGGCGACATGCGAATTTGATTATAACCGAAAGATCCGTCCATAAAAGATAAAGTTTCATGTCCGGTGGCAGCATCAATCATCAACTCGGTGATAGGGAGTGGAAAATCATCTTTAGGACATGCTTCATTCAGATAAAGTCAACACAAACACGGATTTGTCCATTTTTCTTCCTTACCGGTACAATGCTAGAGATCCATGTTGGATACTTCACCTCTCTAATGAATCCGGCTTCGATGAGCTTGTTAATTTTGGCTTCAATCAAAGGGATCAACTCCGGTCGAAATCGACGTTGAGATTGCTTGACAGGCTTTGCCCCCTTTTTAACAGCTAAGTGATGAACAACTATCTTTGGATTCAAACCAGGCATCTCCTTGTATGTCCAAGCGAATATGTCCCTAAACTCCTTCAAGAGCTCAACATATGCATGCTCCTCATCCGGCATTAATGAAGCACTGATGTAGGTAGGTCGTGGATCATCAACAGTACCCAAGTTAACCTCTTTCAATTCATCGACGGTGGACTTGACTCTTTCTTCAAACTGTGGGGGTGCTATATCCGCATCTTCTTCTTCAACACTCCCTTCTTCACAAAGAGTAATATGATGTGACAAAGCGACCTCCTCAACAGGTTCTTCGCTCCTTTGCACAGGATTTTAGAAGTGTATGCGCAATCTCATCGTTCCACCTTTTTGTCTTTCTCTTATTATTCTTATGTCACTTGCTCTAATGATGCCACTCCTAAGTAGACGGGCGATATCTCGACGTAGCTTATCCTGAGCAGTTTGATTTTGAGTACCTTCCATGGCGTAGTTACATGATGCCACACTTTCTCTATCTTCTTCATCTTCATCCTTTCCAGGGACTTGCGTATGAATGACCGTCTTCATCTTGGCATTCAACATCTTTCCACATGACACAGTCAATATAGTACTTCTCTTCATCCGAGATGGAACAATACTCCTCAACTTTCGAGTCGTCCTTTGCTCGACCCCTTTATCTTTGCCAAGCCTCTTGAAAACAGAGACTCGTTTCACCCATCCTTTTCCTATCCTCTTGAAGGCCGACACTCTTTCAACTTTCTTCTTTTAGAGCATCCGATTCAGATGATATTTCTCCTTCAAAGACATAATTAGTAGTTGTCTTTTTGATGGCAATACGAACCGGACTTTGTGCGACATATCCCAAGCCTGTCTTAGCATTTCGGATCATCGGACCATTCTTCTTCAAAACCTTCTTCGGGTTGGGTTTAGCATTTTCATTGGGATCATACCCGACTTTTACGAGCAGGTCATATGCCTTTGGTCCAAAACACTTAGCGATTTTCGGACTTGAAAGATCATCATGTTCCGTGGCACTACCTTGTTGTGGCCAAACAAATCCCTCGGAGGGTGGATTAATAGGTTTCTTTGCATCGATCTTCGTCAACGGCATAATGAATCCATCCAAAGGCTTTTCTACGGGAACTTCATTCTCATCTTTCTCATCCTCCTCTTGCGCTTCTTTAGTGGCCTTTGGGTTCACTATGTAGTACTTTGCCTCGGCGAAGTGCGATTCAGTCTCCGCGAAGGGCTTGTGATCCCCAACAACCGTCTTCACCACTCCAGCTTGGCAATATTTGAAGCACTGATGCAATGATGGGATAATGTCGTATTCATGTAACCATGGCCGACCCAAAAGTATATTGTACGTGTTCTAGCATCAATCACATGGAATAATGCGGTTGATCTCATGTCATCAATTAGCAAGTCCAACCTTGTCGTACCAAGAGCTCTTTGCCCTTCGTGGTTGAATCCTTGAATCATCAATCGACTTGGTTTGAGCTCATCAACTTGGATTCCTAACTTATTCAGAATTCTTAGTGGCAAGACGTTGACTGCAGATCCTCCATCTAAAAGCACCCTATTTACTCCTTGTTCATTAGTATAACAACGCACGTACAAGGGTCGGTTATGAGGACCGGAAAGCTGCAGATCTTCATCGGAAAATGCTATCATGACAATCCCTTCATCATTTTCTTGGTTCACCATACCACACAAGGCTTCATCATCTTCTTCTATGGCAGTGATGAGGTTTGCCCCAACATTATCTTCTTCAAGCGTTATCTTCCCTTGTCGAGCGAGTTGCATGACTTTGTCCTTGAAGATGAAGCAATCATGTATGAGATGCCCCACTAGCCGATGGTACTTGCAATACTTCGGATCATTAGTCTGCCCCGCTTCATTTTGGGCAGTTCAATGAGACCTTCCTTGATCAAATCATCAAATATAGCAGAGACGTCCGAATCCAAGAAAGGATACTTCTTTTGCTGCATCTCATTTAGAGTTGACCTCCTTTGCCCCGGACTTTGAAAAGTGTTCGGCTTCTCCTCTTTATCGACTTCCTTCCTTGAAAATTTAACAGGAGTTACCTTCACCGTCATTGATTCCTTCTTTAGAGCTTTGTCGAAAGAGTTGCCTCCTTTCTTGAATTCCGTCTTTTCCTTAAACCGACGAGGTTCTTGAGTTGGCGGTCCTCCCACTCCACTTGTCGTCATGCTCAACTCCATATCATGAGCTCTCGTGGCCAAATCCTCGAACGTCTTTGGTTGAATTCCTTTCAAGATATACTTTAGGCCCCAATGCATCCCTTGAATGCACATCTCAATGCCAGATGACTAGGACAAACGGTCCTTGCAGTTAAGACAAAGATTTCTCCATCGATTGATGTAGTCAATTACGGGCTCGTCTTTAAATTGATGAGTACTTGTGAGCTCTGTCATGCTAACCGTCTTCCTAGTGCTATAAAAGCGGTTGAGGAACTCATGTTCTAACTCTTCCCAATGGTTGATTGAATTTGGCTCCAAATCAATATACCAATCGAATGCATTTCCTTTGAGTGAACGAACAAACTGCTTGACCAAATGATCGCCAAAAGTGCCAGCATCATTGCATGTCTCGATGAAGTGAACTATGTGTTGCTTCAGATTACCCTTTCCATCAAATTGTTGAAACTTGGGAGGTTGATATCCGGAAGGCATCTTCAAGTTATCGATCCTTTGAGTGTATGGCTTTGAATAAGCTAAAGAAGACTTGGAGCTTCCTTCTTTCATCGTTCTCTCGATAAGCGCCTTTACTTGCTCCATGGACACGAAGTTAGACTTCTTCTCCTCATGCTCGCGCTCATGGTGGGAGGGGGTCTCTTCTTCTTCTTCTTCTTCTTCTTCTTCTTCTTCTTCTTCTTCTTCTTCTTCTTCTTCTTCTTCTTCTTCTTCTCCATCTTTGTTATCACCTTCCTTTTTGATCTTTGCTTTGCCTTTTATCTTGAAGAATTTTTGAAACATTTCCTCTCGCTTATCCATACGCTTGTTCATACTATCCATCATCTTCATTAGCATCCTCATCTGATCATCCGGATTGGAAGCATCGGTTGTCATGACGGAAGCCTCCAATAAGTCATCTTCTATAGAACAACTAGAACCATCGCCAGTGTTGTGTTCTCCTTTCATAGACTTCAAAGCAGACTTCAGCTCGGCAGTGAGATATGATCCCTTCTTCAAAACACACTCTTCAGCTCAGCGGCTTTGGCGGCAGCTTTGGCAGCCTCGATCGCCTCTCGTAGTTTCTTAGTCTTGGCTCGTGTCATCATACCTTCGCCTTGCCAAGGTTTGTTCAAAGTAAGGTCACCAACCTCCTTAGCTTTTGGCAACATCCTTCGAGATTTGGGGAAGAGTCGAGATAAGAGGTAGAGAGGTCCCACTGGGCGTGCCAAAATTTGTACACACAAATTTTATGTATTTATAACAAACACAATAAATCGTGTACAAAGAAGTATTTGCAGATTTGAAGTAACATGCAGGTTCGATCTCTAGCTTTCATCCACTGATTCGTCTCTTCCACTTGTTCTTGAATGATCTTCAAGCAGCTTACGGGATCCTTGGAGATTTAGCCTCCTTGATCTTGATCGGTTTGATACTTGACTTGATAACGTTAATCCGGAGGGCCGACGCCTTGTTTCTGGATCAAACGCTAGATTTCGGACGCTTTTGGTGAAGAACTCCTTGAACTCCACGAAGAACGTCTTGAATGCCGCGAAGAACACCTTGAATGTTGTAGAGAATTTTCCTACAACTCTTGAGTTCATCAATATGATTTTTTGTGTGTACTTTGACCTCTCCAATCACTCCTATTTATAGGTGAAATGTAGTAAACTTAGTGGGCTTTTGGACTTCAAGACGGGCTTTAGGGCTGAGGTGGCACAATTCTATTGGCTCCCCAATTTTGGTAATTATCTTCATCAAATCTTTGACTTAATGACCAAGAAATGACACGTGTCAATTTTTGACTGGCCGGAAAATCTCCATCTTTTAAATATCAATTTATATTCATTTAATTTAGGATTTATCTTTAATAAAATTCCTAAAATATAAATAAAATATAAAAATAATATTTATCTATTTTCTTCATGAATTTTTATATGTCTACAATCCCTTGTTATAAAACAGCTTACTTTTTTCATCCGCTGTAATCTATCACGAAAGCTTTCAGGACAGTGTGATGGTGAGAGATGGTAAGAGAGGGATCAATGAAACGAATCCATATCCAATGGCATATCTGTGAAATTTAATCTGTTGAAGCTTTGGCTTATTTCTCTTTAATCAGATTTTTTAACGCCAGTTTTGGTAAAATTTAATTATGTAAAATAATACAATAAATGTCAAAACTATCCCTTGTCACTACCATATATCGTCCAAAGGGAAAATACTATTTATCGTTTTAATGATTGAATGAGAATATTTAGAAACAGAAATTGCAAGGGGAAAGGGGAAAACACGTATGTAGTTTCTATGTAACATATAATAGTTCCAACAAAATCTTGAATTCTTGATGCATGTAGATGTAGGACCAACTTAAATGTGGGTTCAAATAGAAGAAATGGGACCCATCCTCCCACCCAACCTAAGCAATCACAAGCAGCCTCTTGTATAGTCGTTATAAATATTCATCATATAAAATTCAATCATATAGCTACAACTAGTTCTCAATTTTTTCCTAAGAAAATAATTCTCAAATCTCATGTAAATGCCTACAGCTAAATTACGTGGGAAGTGAGTATTGTACAAGTGCATATAAAATAAATTTCTTGTATAAGAGAGTTTAGTTTAATTAAATTGCAAACATAATTGTCAATCGTGCACGTCGCGCGTGTGATCATGCAACCCAATTTTGAGTATCCGGGCGACTTGTAAAATATTATAAGGCAATTTTATTCATAGCTCTCAAATCTTTCACTATAGCCCCTTAATTAATAAATTAATTAAAAAATTAAAAAATTTACTAAATTAACCATATAGCCCCCGATACAAAAATCACTACCCTTTACATAAGGGTAATGATGATCGGCCACACGGTGGCCAGCCACATGCGTCAGAAAAGGAAAGTTCATAAATACACACACACAACCTCCGAAAAATCCAATCGTAGAACCCGATGGTTGCAAAGGATTGATCGGTGCAACAAAAAAATAGTTCGGAATCAGTATACTAAACAAGTCTAATAAAAATTATCCTTATAACACAAATTAGCATATCCAAAAAATTACTGAGAAAACACTGTCAAAAATATTAAAGCAAGAAAAGCAAAGGTTCTCTCTATCTCTTAAAAAAATCGAAGGAAAAGAGAGGCGAAAAAAAGAAACAACAAAATCCAAATTGTATTTAAAGAAATTTGTACATAATCAATGATTTTAATCTCTTTTGATATTGATATTGATATTCATCTTGACCTTGCCGACGAGTTTCAATTTCTTCTTATCTTGATGTCAGCAGACTTGTGTTGATGGCTTTGATTCGCCGGCGTGTTCATATATATTTTTCATACTGATAATATGTGTTTGAATTTGTGTGATTTAATGTTGAGGGTTATGAGGTAATACAATATATTCATTAATATTTTATTATTAGTTTATATAAGAGGGCTATAGGTAAAGGTTTGGGGCTATGAATAAAATTTACCAATACTATATAGCGCGTTATTTGAGTAATGATTCTTGGGCTTGGGTATTAATTAGGGTTTTTTTTTTTTTTTTTGAAGAGAGGTATTTAATTAGGGTTTAAAACTTAGAACTTGTGTGAGAGAACTCATTAGCGTTAGTGTTTATTTTGGTCGTCCATATTTAATTTGATCTTCCTAATCCTAAGCGTGTTTCTTCTTCCTTACTTTGTCTTCTTTGTATCACCTTCTTCTTCTTCTTCCGTGCAACACAAAATAGCAGCCATGTTCATCAAATTCTCCTCTACTTTTTCGTGGCACCAAAAATTTAATCTACATTGTCATTAATTTGTGCAAGAATATACTAGTATAAGTCTATAACAATTTCATATTCTTTATCCTCTTATGGCTCCAGACGACAACGATGATGATTCTTTACATATATTCACTGGTCATACAGGTGAGCTATACTACTCGCATTTTTTTTTTAATACGTACGTTCACTTTATATATTTTTGGAGATTTTTGTTGATCCTAGTAACTCTGTTGCTCTAGATTCTTAATCTTTGGTTAGTTGTTTATGATAAGGTTCAGTGTCACGATCACCATTCTGTTGAAAGTTGTCGATTATCTCTCAATTATTACGAAATAAATGCTATTTGCTTGCAGTGGTACCATATTACAATATGGTAGCGTTTGGTTTGTAGGATAGTATAGATAGGAATGATAGGATTATACAAGTGATTAATAGTCCAATCAAATTTGGAATGATAAATCATCACTCGATTGATGGATAGGAGCACAAGCCATGTTTTCAATCATGAGCTTAATCACTCAAACCAAAGATGTGATTAGGTTAGATTATTTTATCAATCGAGCATCATCATGCCTTATCAATCAAATGCTACCTATAGATAGTGAAATTGTTAGGCTTACTCATAATAGATTTTGACTAAGCAAAGACATGTCCCTTAACCTTGCAATTTAATATACATTTATTACTCCTTCTTGATCTCTTATAATTTTTTTTATTTTTTTTGGGTATGTAGGTGAAGTATACACCGCTAGTTGTAGTCCAACAGATGCTACTCTAGTGGCAACTGGAGGTGGAGATGATAAAGGATTTATGTGGAGAATTGGTCAAGGAGACTGGGCTTTTGAGTTGGAAGGTTTAGCTGTCTCATATATTAAAATATACTACTATCCTTTTATTTTATTTTTTCTTTTCATCTTCTCAAACTCAAACATCCACATACAGGTCACCATGATTCTGTATCCAGTTTATCCTTTAGCATGGATGGACAATTGCTTGCTTCTGGAAGCTTGGATGGAGTAGTCAAAGTGTGGGACATTGCAAATGAAGATTTGAAATGCACTCTTGAGGGCCCTAGTGGAGGCATTGAGGTGATTGATATTTTACAAGTTATTTATGTTGGTGAAATCAATGTAGTGTTGTTTACTTCTCGATTATGTTAAATCAACGGTAATCTGTTGATCAGTGGGTCAGGTGGCATCCGGAAGGGCATTTGGTCTTGGTTGGTGCAGAGGATTCCTCAATCTGGATGTGGAATGCTGACAAGGACGACGACCATGCCTTTCTCAATGTTTTCACCGGTCATGGAACTAGTGTCACCTGCGGAGATTTTACACCCGATGGTATTAATTATCAACTTAACTTTTGTTCGTGTTGTGAGAAAAATCAATCTTGATTATGTCAATTGGTAGCTTCATTCATTATCTGCTACTTTTACTTTCTCAAGGTAAAACAGTTTGTAGTGGTTCTGATGATGCAACTATGAGAATTTGGAACCCTAAAAACGCGGAAATTATCCACGTTGTTAGAGGTATATCATTTTGCTCTATTGTTCACATTTATGTCATAGTCCGATTCTGCAGCATTGCGATTACTGGGAAACTCGAGCTGCCTGTTTGTTACTATAATTATGATAATAAAAAAGAAATGCACTTTTATTGCAAGGTCATCCTTATCACAGTGAAGGAATTACATGCTTGACCATCAGCTCCGACTCTGCCCTTGTGCTTACCGGCTCAACTGATGGTTCTGTCCACGTCGTTAACATATCTACTGGCAAGGTGCTGTGTGTCCTTATTTTGCTTCTGGATCATCATTTCGTATACCGTTTAGTTAGCAATATATTATGATGTCTCGATTAACAGGTTGTTAGCTCCTTGAGTGCACATTCAGATTCAGTAGAGTGTGCTGCTTTTCAACCAAGGTTTTGTCCTGTTACTTTTTTTCTCTTTCCTAGAACAAATAGATATAGAAATAAATTCAATTTGTATATTATATTTTTATTTCTTCTTGTAGCTCTCGACGGGATAGTCGGAGGGTTGCAACTGGAGGCATGGATAAGAAGCTTATAATCTGGGATCAGCATTCGTCTCCACGCTGCATCTGTGCTCATGAGGTTGGCAAAACTAATTCATGAGAAAATGATCTTCTTTTGGATATGTATGGACAGAGAATAAATTGTGCCCTGCTCGATCACTGATTAGTCGAATGTTCTGTTTTGCAGGAGGCAGTGACATGTTTGCTATGGCTGGCTGATTCGAGATATATAGCCACCGGCTGTCTTGATGGGAACATACGAGTATGGGACAGTCTATCCGGAGATTGTGCAAAAGTACAAAGTGGACACTCCGATGCTATTCAGTCCCTTGCTACGTCGTCTAATGGAGATTTCCTCTTATCTGTTTCGCTCGATGGAACTGCTCGAGTGTTTGAGATAAATACACCAGCAGCTTCAGCTTGCCACATATTCATTCCAGGTAGCTAGCCTTGTCAATTTTGAGCTTCATTTAGATCCAGTTACACTATAAATGTCCTACTATTTAATAGCATACAAAATCAGATATTTATTTACATTTCTATTTCTTTTTTTCTTTTCTTGCTAAGAAAATTGCGTGCAAATTTGCGACCATTAAAATCTCAATCCAATTCTATTCTCAGTAACGATGTTTGATTTAATCTGAACAAGTGTAGCATGCACCGTTGCATAAATCTAGTGGATGTTTGACTACACTTGATGTTTATGAGATTTTCTGATTGCATATGAAATGTTATTTTCTAATTGTGAATTGTTGGGAAAGAAAAAAGAAGGATTTAAAGGTTGTACACCGTTTTTCCTATCTTTTTCATATAATAAATTTAATAACCAAATTAAACACAAACATGGAAAATTGTAACATTGAAAATAGTCCGATCTCAACAATTCATCTAAGCAAGATTTTGGAAAGTCAAGGAAGTTTAAAGGTATTTAAAAATACTAAATAGTAAGGGAATGTACCTATTTCTATAAATAAAATTAGGAATGAAATTCATGGACACTAAAAATGGCAAATTAGGAATGCAATTCGTGGGAGAGGGAGTACTACTTAATTATAGCCTCAATTTAGAAATGGAATCTAAGAAGGGAAAGTTAAAACCATATAAATAAATAAAAATTCAAAAACATGTTAAACGTCATAGGAGAAATAGGGGTGTACACGAGCCGAGCCGAGCCGAACACTGGCAGGCTCGAGCTCGGCTCGTGAGAAAAATTTAAGGCTCGAGCTCGGCTCGACAAATATCAACCAAGCTCGAGCTCGGCTCGTTATATATTCGTTTGGCCGAGCTCGAGCTCGGCTCGATAATCTAAAAATTATAAATTTATTAATTTATATTAATATTGAAAAAGTAATAAAATAAAAATTATTTATTAAAATTATTAAAAAATTCGTGAACATGTTCGTGAACATGTTCGGGAACATGTTCGTTTAGGTGATTCACGAACATGTTCGCGAGCTAGCTCGTTTACTATCGAACTCGAACATGTTCGCGAGCATTTCGAGCCGAACATAGGTATGCTCGAGCTCGGCTCGAAAAATTTGTCGAGCTCGATTTGAGGCTCGAGCTCGGCTCGTTTAGTAAACGAACGAATTTCGAACGAACTTTTTTCGAGCCGAGCTCCGAATAACTCGCGAACCGTTTGGCTCGTTTACAGCCCTAAGGAGAAATACTACTCCCTCCGTCTCTCATAAGTATGATGTTTTTACAATTTTGGGACGTCCTTCGTAATGTGGTGTTTCTATAAATAAAAATAATGTTATTAAATTTTTAATATTTTAAACATTTCAACAAATAAAAATATGTGAGCCCCATTCCCACTCAAAAAACATCTACAGATTTGTTTCTTAAAATTTGAGTCAAGTTTACAGGGAATTGAAAAAAAAAATAAGGACAAAAATGTTAATACAAGGACAACAATGTTTATAGCAGGTCTCGCAGATGGTGTGCAATCAATATAATTCTCTCTCTTTGCTCAAAAAATATCAACTCTCTCTCTCTCTCTCTTTATATATATATATTGTCTTACTTTCTATTTTGAGCGTCTCACTTTACTTGTCGCACTTTTTATTTAAGGAAATAATTAAAAAAATTACTTTATTCAATTTATATCAATTCAGCACCACTTTATATCACCTTATATCACATCAGCATCATTTTATATCACTTTATCAATTAAAAAATATTTTATTAACTACACTAACCACATCCTTTACATTTAATCTCTTTTTTCTTAATTTCCGTGTCCGGAGGAAATGAGCCAAGTAATGTGAAATAGAGGAAGTATATATATATATCCACGTGTGTGTGTTTGTGTGTTTGTTTGTGTGTGTACAAATAATAATAATTCCAACAATATCTTGAATCTTGATGCAGACCAACATAAAATGTGGGGGTTCAAACTTCAAATTGAATAAATGGGACCCACCCCACCACCTAAGAAAATCACAAGCATTAATCCCCTTATCGTGGAATGCAGTCATTTTATATGGCCAATAATCAGATCAGATGATATCATTCGTTCTTTCTTCAGCAGAATAGATACAGCAGATCATAAGTTATATTTAAGAAAAGAAGAATAATAGCATAGAAAATATAGTAAGAGATGAGAGATAATGTGACACATATAAGTTGGTAATGTAACCAATTGCAAATTGCAATGTTGTTGAAGCCTGAAATGGTACAAGTGTGTGACAATATATTCATCTTATTTACGGTAGACATAGCTTAATCTATGTCTGTATAGTTGATGTGAAGCTTTCAAATTGAAGCCTATTTTATAAATTATTTCACGTGTATTCTTTCCCCCTTAGGATAATTATTTTGCACAGTAGTTTTTGGAGAAAAATTAACAATACATGTAGTAAACAAAACTAAAAAATATGCGGAATGTGTCGAAATTCAAAGAATAACATAAAGAATTATTTTAACATAATAAATGCGAAATGTGACGAAATTCAAAAAATAAACATAAAGAATTATTTGAACAATAATTTCAGGTAACAATAATAAAATACGAAATGTGTAAAAAATGCGGTGAACGTGGATCGAACACGTGACCTTCAGATCTTCAGTCTGACGCTCTCCCAACTGAGCTATCCCCGCTTGGTGTTTAAATTCTTGTATGTATTATTTATTACTTAAATTATCCCAATTCTTTCCATCTTCCAACTAGCTTACGTATTCTTCAGGATATTGTTGGAAGTGGCAACTATAACATAAGTGACGTGCCGCTCAATTTTATTTCACATTAGCATTATTCTTTTATATTACTTCTATTTTAATATTTCAGCAATCATTATTGGAATTGTCAAATTTACAAATTATATAAAATTAAAGCTCGGTTGAAAATGACTATTGAAAATGCAGTCATTCTTCCCTAAACAGTCTCCGGTTGTAGAATGCAGTCATTTTCAATAATCATGATATCATCAATCATAGCTACAACGCATCATCTCATTCTCATGTAAATGCTACTGCTCAAAAGAGTTTCTAAGCAACACCTCATTTGTATATGTACAAAAATGTTCATTAACATCATCATCATCATCATCATCATCCTTTCAAGAATCTAATTCCACCAACAACATATGCTATTTGTATTGCAAGGTATCCTACAATCAAGCCAACTCACCCCTTATGAGAAAGAATTTACTAGCTATACTACGCCTGCGACCTCCTTCTCGTTTCCTCGTCTTTCCCCAGCTCTGCACAACACCCTGCTCGCTGCCACCACCCGACTGCTTCATGATCAAGCTCATTGACTTCTTCGTCACATCTGAAGGAGATAACTTGGAACATTTTCTTGCTTTTGCACAACCATTCCTGCCTGCTTTTCTCTTCAATGGACCCTTTCCTACAAATCCTTCAACAACGTGAACATCTTCGGAGACATCCGTTTTCAAGCCCTTGCGTTGCTTCTTTCCCCTCTTTTGGCCCTTACCAGACCTTCTGGACATACAACCTCTTCCTTTGCCTTTGTTAAAAGGAGACGAGTTTAGAGCATTTTCGTCACCTTCATCATTCTCAGCTGCATCAGTCTCAGGTTTCATGACCGCACTTTCTAGTTCATCTCCAGTGGAAGAAACAATTTCAGCGAACCAACATAGATTTCCAAAGTTTGCTAGTGACTCAAGCACTGCCGCGCCCATGCACTCCTCTACTCCAGAAGAAAAAATCGTAACTAAGGTCTGTGCAGCAGTGGTTTCAAGTTCAACCGATGGTTCTCCCTCTCCTTGTTCAGATGATAGAGGTGTTTCCAGTTGAGTATCCTCGGAGTTCCCTCTTGGAGGAGAACGTTCCTCGTTTTCTGGGCTCACCGGACCCTTCAACTCCGTAAATTCTGCTGATTTGATCTGATGAGCTGGACTTGACGGAGTCAGAGAATGCTCGTCTACTACACCAGTGTTCAAGTCGATGCAACTTCCATTTTTCAACAGACTGTCACTGATGTCGTTGTGTACAATGGCTTTGTCATCGTCAGAAAGAGAGGTTTCAATAGTCATTTCTGTCTCCGAAAAGCAATTGACAGGCATGAAATTCAGATCAATAGCCATGGATGATGAATTTATACCATCTGAGCTTTCACCACTCTTCAGAGACTGTATTACAGGATCTGTAGATTCTGGTGTGGCCTCGACAGGAACACATTCGTCGTTGCTAACAGTCTCACTGTGACCAGTAAAAGCTTCAAGAGGACCGGACAATGATTCCAGCTGAATGGGCTCGTTGAGATCAATGAAACAAGTTTCTTTCTTGAGACCTGAAGTAAAACTAGATAATTCCCATGTTTTAATCGAACGAATATCTGAATGACTAGCTGGCTGAAAGTCGGAAATTTTCTCAGGAGTACGACATGTCTTCACTTGATCATAGTATGTATCAGCTGCAAGTTCAAGGTCGATAACTTCAATTCCATTTTGTTCGCTTCTTGGCGACAGAAATTTGGCAGCAGATTCACCGTTCCGTCTTATGAAAGAATCAGTTAGTAGAGTTGTAGGTTTCTGAAATTTCTCTGCAACGAAACTTGTAGGCCCTCGAGCATTCCCTGACGTTGGCTCTGACAACTTACTGGATGAAAGATTGCCGAGGAGCCAGTCTGTAGCAGGAGAAGGTTTCTGAGAAAATTCAGCCCCAGCACGAGACGGGGAATGGATCGATTCTGATGTCCGAGATAGTAAATGCTGTGCGAAGAGTTCTCTCATTCTCATCTCGTTCATCAAGTCCCTCTGCCGTCTGTATATTCGGTGTAGTTCCTGGACCTGGGAAAAGGAAAACGTTAAAGAACTAAACACCAACTAAAGCAGTAAGTATACAAGCACAAATTCACAACTCAGGTTATCAAATATCAGTTGAAGAAGTGAGGATCTATTATACTAGTTGACACCACACAACTCGATTAGCCCTGTTGATCTTGAATCCTAAGGTAGCTCTAATATCATTCTGTCGTGAGGACCCACTCTAGAATTCCCCCGGGGAATCAATACATCATATGCAAAATCACTTAGAAAAGGAGACTACTGGATTCAAAATGACAGCATGGCCCCTATGTCAGATGAAACGCACGATGAGTACAAAGTATATCAATATTTTGGCTCAATCAACATTTCAAGCAAAGTTAAAGAGCAGATAACAAATACCTGAAACCTAAACGTGGCTTCATGATTTTGTATGATCTGCTTCAACATCTCCTTGTTGTAACCTAAGTACTGGTCACACAGTGGCATAGAAACATTGTAGCTTCTTTCTTCTCCAAAGCTACCATTACTCTCATACAGGTGCCAAGCATAGCCACTCCCACCTACATTAAGATCCCTTGCATGGTAATACACTGGCGTGTAGCTAGTGCACTGCATATTCGCTCCAACTACCTAAAACAAGAGTGTAAACGAATTTAGTAAGGCGCTCAAAATCCGTCAATATTGAACATACGACATCTTGTTCACAAAGAAGTTTCAAGAAAATTTTGAAAGAAACAATTCTATCAAGTAAGACAATGGGGCCCTCACAAAAACGAAATCCTAAGACGAACAATCAGTCCAAGTGAATGTAATTATTTAGGCAATACTAATCATGAACTGCATTGAGTTCGCACAGAAAAGTGAGCTTTTCACATAGTTTTCTTGAAATTATTCTCTCTTTTAACTCCAAATTGCTTCAACGAGTAATCTACGTTGTTTGTATCACATTGAGACAATAAACAAACGAACTTCAATAGCTCGACCATTCATTCTCAACCTTCAAATGAAACGCAATACAAATAAGAAAAGCAAAGCAGCAGCAAATAGTATCTTTCAATAGAGATCATATAATCCAAAACCATCCTAATTTGAGAATTGTGAGAAATCTACCAAACATTTATACGAAAATGCACATCCATAAAAGAACAAACAGTATCCACGAATACTTTTTCCGTTTGATAAGATCAAGCCGACATTTTTACAGCTAAGCAGAATAAAGAAACGCAGAAAGCAAGAAAAAAAACATTAATAAGATTCCTTATGTTGACATTAGGTGAAAAACCCTCCCCTCATCAAAGATCAGATTGTAAACAAGATAAGACATAGCATGACACCAATAATTTAGACCATGAACAAAGTAAGAAGAGAGAGAGAAGAATTCAAGGAGAAATAAAATGAAAAATGAGATATAATTCTGCGTTTTTACTGCCTCATCACCGAAAATTGAAAATGAAAAAACAAGAAAAACTGTCTTATATTTATTTGTAAGAAGATCACAACATCAGAATCATCAGCCCACCATCCAAATCTCAACTTCTCTTTTACCAGAGAGAAAGACAAAAGAAACACACACACACACACACTGGCACACTGGCACACTGACACACATACGCATTTTGAGAACAGAGAACGGCCCGGAAGGGAAAATGAACAAAAGATCAAAACCCAAAATCATCTTTCTCACAAAGATAAAGATAATGAAGGTCGGAAATTACCTGGGGGAACCAAAAAGAGAAACCAAAACCAACTGAAATCAAAGCTTCAACAACCGAGTACAGAATTTACTCATTATTTCACCAACATGAGAACAGCTGGTTTTTCATAGAGAATTTTCAGTACATCCACAAACAGCAAAAGCGGAAAAGGATATGTGAAGAAAGAAAAAAATATCAGAGAACAAAAAGGAGCTCAAAGAAGAGAGGCCATCACGAAGAAAACTGAAACTCGCTCAGAGACTTTGCGAAAGCTCACATTTCTTAGAGAGAGAAAGAAGGAGTGAGGGGATTTTAGTGGTATGGGAAAGGGAAAAGAAGGCCATGAAAGGAGGCTTAAATTTGTAAACAAGCAAAGGCAAAAGAAAAAGCAAAAAGGGTGTGCTGTGTGAGAGAGAGGAGATTGGAGTGAGTTTCTGGATCTGCTGGGGCCACACGCACTTCGCAAGAAGCCGAAGGTAGAGAGAGAGAGAGAGAGAGAGAGAGAATAATGACTTACATGGGAAGAGACATGGGATTTGTCAATAAATGGGTCCCATCATAGGTTGGGGTGGGGGTTGTACAGTTTTGGGGTTATTTTGTGTTGGATAATATATATTTATGTGAATATATATATTACACACATCAATCTATGTCCATATGAGAGAGAGAGGTTTAGACTTTAGTTTAGATATTCTGAATTTATTTAAATGATATAAAATGTCAGATTGGGATAATATTTGTTGTTTAATAAGAACAACAATAAAAATAGATTACATATAAATTTACTATATTATATATTGTCCTTGAATTAAATACATGAATAAACAAAATAATAAAGAGTAAATATTTTATATAGACGAACATGACTCTTTTTACAGATTGAGCTTAAGATGGTAATTTGTTATTTTTATATTTTAGTGAAATTTGATGAACTAATATCCTCCCTTTTACTTGAATATTTATAATTTATCATTTTGGTATGTTCTATAAAAACATTGATTTTCCACTTCTGAACTTATTCTTCACTTATAAAATTATATCTCCTTTAACTCTTAAAAAGTCTGGAATGTTTTGTGAGACAGAGGAAATATATCTAGTGTATGTAGTGAGATCCTTGTTGGAATTTTGGTTCTTTATAGCATTAAATCCGTGAGAAGTACGTGGAAACTAATGGTAGAAACGAAATTTACGTTTCGAGCATTATGATTTAATGTATTTATTTGTTAAATTCCATTAAGGAATGAATGAGCAATTAATACATAAACATGGCTACTTAGAACTAGAAATTGTGTGTATTCTACCTTATTTGTCCCACATTGAAAATTCAAAGATGTTTTATGCTATATATAAGGAGCAACACTATAAGGGAGTATATCCAAGTGTGCTACTTATGGTGCACCTTAGTGGCTCAAGTGTTGGCACCTTTTGTGCTTAACCATGAAACCTTCCTACGAGGACACCGTCCGAGTCCGAGTCCGACGAGCAGTCGCACTTGTCGCAATGGGCGCTTTGAGGCGCACTTCACGTGGACCGCACGGAGAGGCGGTTTCTGGCGGTTAGTACGGATAAGGGAACGTATGGTGCGGCTGATCACACGGTGCGGTTATCGACGGCTGAATTCGGTTTAAACCGAATTTCCTCATCTGCCACGTGGCGGCACCAGGACAGCCACCCTTTCGCGAGTGACACGTGTCGGCGTCTGGTTGAATGGCGCCGATAACCACCTCGTACGCAACCGTTCGGAACGGACACCTTGCGCCTATAAATACCCACAGAATTCGACATTGAAGGACACGAAATACACAATTCGAACTCACAACAACGAGTTTGCATACATACATCTCATATATATAGTCGAGTCTAGGAAGTACTCGTCCCGAGTATCAAGTTGTTCGCCGGAACTACGACACGTTGTGCAACGTCTCAAAGTTCACCCGAACCATTGTATCTTGGAGGCAATTGCCGCAAACCGCGTGCACGAGAGCGGGGCAATCTTGTCTTACGGAGATAGAGTCTAACTCTAACCTCGGTTCCTTTCTTTCCTGTCTTTCTTTTCCGTACACACATCACACACGCTCCTATATTTTCTAACAATCCTTCCTATAAATTGAAGTAAAACTTGTTGGGTTAGATTTCGAACAATGTGAACTAAATTAATTTATCTATTTACATGTTTCCGTGAAATTGCATAAACTATTTTATGGATGTCGATATAAATAACATTCTTACTTGAGTGTTTCAATAAGCTCCCCCCCGCGTTATGAGATTGGTCTATATTAATTAATTTAATAAAAATAATTAAAAAAAGAAAAAGAAAAAAAAAACACTAACCAATGTTACGTGCACTTTTCATGAGCAATCTGTTCACATTTAAAAGAAAAAAATAAATATTTATTGATTTATCTTTTTTTACTTGTGGACCATGAAATCACTAGTATTTTTAGGTAAAGTCTAAATTTCAATAGTATTGATTAAATGTTTAATTCGTTCTATAATAATAATAAGAAGAATAATAGTAATAATTCTTAAGAATTTTACGACAATTGATATAAGAAGTAATTCACATATATAGCCATATTGCACCTTAAGAGTATAAAAGTTGCGAAGCAATTTAGTTTGGACAAATACTAGCCAATTTTTGCATTTTTGGACGGAAATACTCTTACTAATTTTCAATTTTTACACTAATATTCTTACTTTATTTCAAACTCACCTGCCATTTCTATTTCATCTCTCTCTTCTCATTCATTCTTATTTCTCTCTCTATCTTATTTCTGTCTTTCCTCTCCACCACCACCTGCCATAGCCATTAAACTGCCGCCTCCACTCCGCCGCCGTCATTGTCGTCGTCTCCATTCCACCGTCGCTGCCACAATCGTCAAGGTTCTGCCGCTATCATATCCTTCACCCTCTCCCTTCTTCTTATTCCCTTCACCTCTCCCACGATTTCTCTCTCTAAAACATTCAAAATCCCACCGGAAAATGGCCACCGCCGTTGCTGCCCCCCCCAAACACCGTGCTGCTCGAAGTATTACACATGAATTCATGGTTAGAGTCTCCCTCTTCTCTCCCTCTTCTCTCCCTCTCTCTTGGTTTTTCTCTCTCTATTTCTCTCTCTCTCTTTAGAAAATCCTAGATCTAGCCTGAATTAATGGTTTTTTCGAGTTTGTTTTTTTATGTTTTACAAGTTTTCATATGATTTATGGTGATTCGTGGTGTATTTGGGGTGATTTCTAGATGATTTCGAGGTATTGGTGTTTAGATCTAATTTTTCGCATGTCTTCATACCTGGTTACGAATTTACAGTCGTTACGGTTTATTCATTTCGTACCAACATTGGTAATGAACACATATTGTAACCCGTTACGAAATAACAATTTCGTACCTGAGTTAACTATTTTGTGTGTTGGGAACCCATTTCAAAATAACAATCTCGTAACGGGTTTACCCTTGTGTGTTTTCGTATGAAATTTAGCAACGTGGGAACGAATTTACAGTCGTTACGATTTGTTCATTTCGTACCAACGTTGGTAATGAACACATGTTGTAACCCGTTACGAAATAACAATTTCGTACCTGGGTCACCCCTTTTGTTTGTTGGTAACCCGTTACGAAATAACGATTTCGTACCTGAGTTAACTATTTTCTGTGTTGGAAACCCATTTGAAATAATAATTTCGTAACGGGTTTACCCTTTTGTGTTTTGGTAACCCGTTACAAAATAACAATTACATACCTGGGTCACCCCTTTTGTTTGTTGGTAACCCGTTATGAAATAACAATTTCGTACCTGAGTTACTTATTTTGTGTGTTGGAAACCCATTTCGAAATGACAATTTCATAACGGGTTTACCTTTTTGTGTTCACCTATTCTTGATACAAAATAGTTATTTCGTACCAGAGTACCATTGTGTGTTTCATTTTGCATTTCGTATCGGCGTACTAATTTGTTTCACTGTTTGTTTTATGGGAGGTCGTATGAAATTTAGCAAACGAGTGCATTTATATACCGCCGATCTGATAGATATAGGGTTTGTAGAGATAGCAGAAAATAACAATAAGGCGACGACACAAGGATTTACGTGGTTCGATCAATGTGATCTACGTCCACGGGGGAGAATATAGAGAGCTTTTATTACTTGAGAGTACAATGAATATTTGAACGTGTTTACACCTCTAATCTAGCATCTATATATAGGCCTTGAATTGAGCCCTAAACCTTCTAGGATTCGGATTCCTTATACATATCTTGTTTCCCAGTACGTGCATATCCGATTCCCTTCCATAATAGGATTGGATTCTCTTCCAGAGTAGGGCTTCGTTAATGACTTTACTTGGGCCGAACTCTATGGGCCGAGCTTTAATATATAGGCCCAATTAGATTGGGTCTTAGATCAGGCCCAGGAAGAGGCCGGTACTATCACATCCCCCCCCCCCCCCCCAAAAAAAAGAGAGAAGAAGACATGTAGACACAGACTACGAGGTCGAATTTCCCGAGGTGATTGATCGCGCAAATCACCTGTACGAACTGGATTACCGAGCTTATTGTCCAAGCTGAAGTAGCAGATAGAACGAGATGATTAAATGAACGCCAGCGGCTTGGCTATGTTGCTCAGGTCGTTGGCTTAGACGTAGCCCATACCCGAACGTTTTGTGATCGCGTTACCGTCATAGTTTTGCTACCAAAGAACCGTCGATCGAGTTCCCACAGACGGCGCCAATGATAGATCTAGGGTTTGTAGAGATAGCAGAAAATAACAATAAGGCGACGACACAAGGATTTACGTGGTTCGATCAATGTGATCTACGTCCACGGGGGAGAATATAGAGAGCTTTTATTACTTGAGAGTACAATGAATATTTGAACGTGTTTACACCTCTAATCTAGCATCTATATATAGGCCTTGAATTGAGTCCTAAACCTTCTAGGATTCGGATTCCTTATACATATCTTGTTTCCCAGTACGTGCATATCCGATTCCCTTCCATAATAGGATTGGATTCTCTTCCAGAGTAGGGCTTCGTTAATGACTTTACTTGGGCCGAACTCTATGGGCCGAGCTTTAATATATAGGCCCAATTAGATTGGGTCTTAGATCAGGCCCATGAAGAGGCCGGTACTATCACGATCGTTATAGCATTTGAAGAGTTATTCAGTAAGCTTGAGGTGCGATTAAAGAAGGATAAAAGCATTTGTACGACTTGTATTTGAATTATGTTGTAAATAATATTTTTATGTTACAAGCCAAGAACCAAATAGGTTTGGTTGATAATATTTTTAGGTTATGTACTACCGTTGCTGATTTTTATGGACTTGTTTTTTAGTAATTTTGTGAACTATTTCATTTTTGCTTGTTTAGTGTTCAATTACAACTACTAATATGATTGATATGATATTACGAAATAGATAATAAATATCAGGTGTAGTAGTGGAAATTCGGCCACTTCGTAACCATTTATGATATTACAAAATTGGGAACACCGGTACGAAATTGTCGATTTCGTTACCACTTAAAAAAGTTGCAACGAGATATGAAATATTCAACATATGTGCAAGATGCAGTGATACGAATGGTTTGATAATTTCGTAACCTTTTACCAAGATAGAATGTAAATGGTACCCAACTTGAAACTTGGTGCACACAAATCAACATGAAATTATAAATTTACATAGTACGAATGATACGAATTACATATTTCATGTCGGATACATTTATAAAATGTGGTACGCTGTTAGGAAATGTAAATTTCGTTACATGGGGTACCGATTCTTACAATGATAAAACGGAACGAAATTGTCATTTCATAACACCTTACCAGGCTACGACATGGTAACCCTGATACGAAATTGTCATTTCGTACCGAGTATCACTTCAAACAATTGCCACTAAATACATTCAGATACGAAATTGTTATTTCGTAACATTTTACCAGACTACGACATGGTAACCTTGTTAGGAAATTATTATTTCGTACTCCACCGCTGTGACAGTAGTGGTGACAATGGCCGAATTAGATACAGAAGATGGTACACTGGGTACGAATTTTTAAATTCGTAACCACCGTTGTGGCGGTGGTGGTGGCGAAATGGAAAGTAAACGATGGTAGGTCGGGTACGAATTTGCATATTCGTAACCGCCGTCGTGACAGTGGTGGCCGCAATGGCGGTGGCGGTGGAAAAGTGAGAGACGGACAGTAGTATGCCGGGTACAAATTTGCAAATTCGTAACTGTTGTCGTGACGATGGTGGTGGAGGCGGCGGTGACGAAATGAAAAATGGATGGTGGTACGTTGGGTACGAATTTGCATATTTGTAACTGTCGCCGTGATGGTGGTAGCGGCGGTGGTAGTGGCAAAATAGAAAGTGGATGGTGGTACGTGGGGTACAAATTTGCATATTCGTAATTGCCGCCGTGATGGTGGCGGTGGGGCGGTGGCGAAATAAAAAGCGGACGGTGGTACTTCGGATACGAATTTGTATATTCGTAACCACCGCCATGACGGTGGTGGCAGTGCGGTGGCAAAGTAGGTGGCAGACGGTGGTACGATGGGTACGATTCATAACTGCCGCCGTGAGATGGTAGTACGCTGGTAACGCTTGTTACGAATTTAACTTGATGAAGAGAGATAATGAAGGTGAGAAAAGTCAAAAATAAGGGCAAAATTGTTCAAAAAGACAAAAATTGAATATTATTTGTACAAACTAAATTTCTTGACAATTTTTATACTTTTATAAGTTCATGTGGCTAAACCATGTCTTCACTCTTGATATAATCTAAAGGATCGTGTTCTCTAAAAAAAAATGGACACATACATATTAATGTATCCACAACGACGTGGTTGTATTATATGAGCTTAAACATATTTATAATGTGAACTAACTTATTTTAGGGTAAATATAAATTTCTTTGTTTTTTTAGGTAAATAGAAATTTCTAACGAAAAAGTACTTGTACATTTTCACTTCTATTGTATACTACTACTTTGCATAATGACTAAATAAAGACCTAATAAATCAACTCTATTTTCAAACATAGGACGGACTAAGTTTTGTTTTGTGGTACCTAATAATCTTATTAGAAACCAGAGACATGGGAATTAGTCCAAGATATAAAACCAATTAATTAATAAAGTAAAATTCTTAAAATGTCACGTCCACTTCAGAAACCAACATCGTTTTAATTTAAGTATTACAAAATATATAAATTAAGAAAAAAGTCCACGAAAACCTCTACTTTCCCCGCACTAGAAGAAATTTAAGATTATATTTATTTATTTTATCTCTTATGGTTGGAAATTGGAGGGATTGGAATTCATACCCTCTTACAAAATGGAGGATCATATTCATATTTTATATACGAGGTAATTCATTCATATAATCATTTTGATTAAGTGGATTACAATGTTTGTCAAAAATTTAATATAATTAAAATCTAGTCAAAGATGTATTTTTTGGATAAAAATACCCTTGCTTTTCACTTTTCAACCTTTCTCTCTCATCTTTTTATATTTTTTCTTCTTTCTCTTTCTTCTCTTCTTTCTCTACTTAGCCTCTGCGAGTTTTCTTCTCCATTTTTTTTTCCTCTTATCTTCCCGTCTTCTACTCTCTCTCACGCTGCCGCCGTCGTTGTGCTCTTTCTCGCCTCGTCACCATCATTCTCTCTCTCGCCTCGGTGCCTCATCGCCGTCGTTCTCTCTCCGAGCACCCAACACAAATGATGAAGTCCATTTGTTCTACAATAAACAAACAATAAAACCAAATCAATAATTTGGAACATGTAAATAATGTTACAAAATAGCAAATTATGTTACGAAATTATAATTCGTAACACAATTACAAAACACAACCTGTTATGATTTTGAAATTTCGTAACTGATCAGAATTAATTACGGCGTAACAAGAATTCTATACAAAAGCGAAGGAGCACAATGTTACGAAATTCGAAATTCGTATCAACAATAAGTATAATGAAAGTGTACTTCTTAACCGAGTTAAAAATAGGACAAAAATATTTACATCACACAAATGTGTTACGAAATTCAAATTTCGTAACTTCGTAACAACATCTCACACAACAAAATTAGTTACGAATTTCGAAATTCGTAACATCATAAATAATAGTGTTACTAAATCTCACAGAAAAACCCAATAAGCATAAAAATGACCATACGAATTACGAAATTCGTAACAGGGATACAAAATATCCAATACGAAATTCTAAATTTGCAACAAAGTTATATAACCTTATTACGTAACAGGGATACAAAACTCTGTTACGAAATTGGTAACATTTGATACGAAATACGAAATTCGTAACAACATAATTAACAATGCTACTAAATCGCACAAAAAATTCAATAAGCATAAAAATGACGATACAAATACGAATTTCGTAATAGGGATACAAAATATCCGATACAAAATTCTAAATTCGTAACAAAGTTATAACCTTATTATGAAAATCACATTTCATATCATTTATTCTTGCTTTTCGTATCATTAATTCAGTACGAAAATCTAAAATCGTAATAAAATATTCAATACGAAATTGCAATTCTCATAACATGTGTAACAGATCTGAGAAAAAAACATGCGATAATAACAAAATTCGTATGAATTCTCGCATCAGTTCAACTACAAATCGTATCAATTCACCAATCGTAGCAGTTACGAAATTCATAACATGTATACCAAATCTCCAATACAAAATTTTCGAATCGGCACAAATATGTTACGAAATTTTGCAGAGTTAGTTATGAATTACAAAATTCGTAACAAATGTTACGAATTACGAAATTCATAACAACAGAATTTACATTGTAACTAAATCTCACAAAGAAACACAACAAGCATCACATGACGATACGAATGATGAAAAATCGTAACATGAATACCAAATATTCAATACGAAATTTTGAAATCGACACAATTACGAAATTCTAATTTCGTAACTTCATATACACTTCTCACATTGCAGAGTTAGTTACGAATTACAAAATTCGTAACACCAGCTACGAAATTCGTAACATGGGTAACAGATCTGAGAAAAAATCGTAAAACACCCCAATACATCCAAATTGACCGGAAATCACCCCAAATATACCACAAATCACCGGGAATCATATGAACACTTGTAAATCATCAAAAACTTATTTCCGGCTAGATCTAGGATTTTTCTAGAGAGAGAAAGATGGAGAAAGAGAGTAGGGAAGATCTCAAACCTTGGTACTGTCTTGAGTATTTCGAGCTAGATGGTGGTTTGGGGAGACAACAGCGGCGTCGACGATTTCCGGCTAGATTTTGAATTTTTTTTAGACAAAAAAAGAGAAGGAAACGGAGAGAGAAAGATGAGAGGAGAAAGTGAAGGATGGAGCAATGTGGTGGACGAGGCGACAACGGTGGCGACGGCGAAAGGAATGCGATGATGGTGTCGACGGTGAAATGGAGGCAGCAAGTGTGGTGGTGGAAAGAAAGAATTGAAAGAGAGAGAATAGAGAGAAGAGAGGTTCCTCGAAGAAAAACAAAAAAAAAAAAAGAGGAGAGAGAAAAGATGAGATAAAACTAAATGGGTTGAAGGGTATAATTATTCAAAATTCATGAATTTGACTAGAATTTTACCATATTATGTTGCATGCCAAATATTATAATCTAAAGTAGCATTTTGCTATATCTCTCCTTCAATGCTTATATACCAATAATATGAGATTCTGATTATTCCCAACAATATTATCGATAGTTTAGAGAACCCCAGCTACCACATGTCAACTACTAATAAAAATATTTACAGCGAGAGATTTAATTTCTCAAGTCTAATCTTCTTATAATCATATTACTATCTAATACTAGCTTGTTCTCGCATTTTTATTTTTATTTCGAAATTATTTAAACATGCATATAATTTTTAATAGTCTTACATTTTACTCTGTACTTTGTTAACAGCAATTTTCAATTATATTTTGTTTTTCAAAATTTATTTATTAGACATGGAATTACTTGGTCTATAATTAATATGCTATTGTACTGAAGCCCCAAGAATTCTTCACTAACTAGTAATTAATTTAAACAATAGAGCTTCCATTTTCACATTGAATATACATTAACTCTGTCAACTACCCATGATAAAGTGTTCCATAATAGCATTATAAATAATAGAAGTCGATCTGATCTGGATTTACAGAAAATTAATTATTAGAAGGACGAGTGTCAGGGAGATTTTAATGAGATCGAACGTATTTAATTTCATAACCATGATGGCCAAGTCTTTTTAATTTATACTAGTACAGTAGCATAGTTTGCCTAGCTATCATGTTTGCTCAGTACTCAACTCAAATAACGGTGGCAAGTTGTAATGGGTATGACTAATAAATTCACAGACTTATAGTTCTATAATTTTTGAACATCCAAAAAATAATGTATAAGAGATCAATTTAAGAACTTTTATAATCCTTTAAATTTCTTTTCTATGACTATGAGTAGACACGAAAAAATCATTTAAACTATATAAATAGTTTAGTGGACCTCTTGAAATTGGGCCTAACATACCCAATTAAGCTACCTTAGTATCGTTCTCTCACGTGCAATTTATGTCTTGGAAGTTTTGTTGGATCTCCATGAGTGGAGTAAAAATATTAGGCTATTTTTGTTTTTCAAATCGTCTAATGTATCAAAAATCTATTAAATAGATTATTTTTTTGTTGTTAATAAAGTAACACATTTAAACTGAAAATTACTGCTGCAAAGTGGTCGTAGGGTTGTTTTTGTGATCGAAGTAATACTTAACTATTGTATCTCACATATTATAGATTTTTTTTACAAAATAACTACTACTACTACATAAGCAGGTAGGTATCAGAAAAGATAAACTTACCATCATTCATCAAGATAAGAAAGAATATACTATATAGTAGTAGAAGTTAAAGATGCAATGCAATTTAGAGTAGGGGGTTTACCAATAAGATGCTAACAACTTTATGAAAACTTTCTCTTTTGATAATTTGTTAGCACCAATGAGTTGTTGCACAGAAATTATTTATAATTGGTTAATTTTCGTTTTCCTTTTTGAGGAATAATTGGTTAATTTGACATGACTGTTCACGAGTCGCCAACAATGTAATTACTTCTTCCCAAAGTTAATGTAGTTGTCCAATTAAATTTTGATAGTTTATAAACTAATTTTTCTTTCATTCGGTGTCCCAAGTAATTATAATTTCATATAGATTAAATAATGTCGTTTATGCTTTTAGTCACTGCAAAATAGTCAATAAATTAACTTGAAAACTGGTCTCCTGCCTCTTCTCTCTCTCTCTCTCTCTCTCTCTCTCTCTCTCTCTCTCTCTCTCTCTCTCTCTCTCTCCCACACACACACACACACAAAGAGTTTTATTTGGGAATTCATTGATTTGGTTAGACAAGATAAAGAGTTAGATATAGTATGGGATAAGCCAAGACTGAATCATGAATCAAAAAAATGGTTCGGTTGGACTGTTAATTTTCATACAATCTTACTATTATGTTTGGTTGCAAGATTAGAGAATGTTACTTTATTGCTAATTCTAAAAAGATAGTGTTCGGTTTAATTTGCAAGATTAGATCATATATAATGATTATACATACAATAAATTCTAAAATATTTCTTCCCATCTGCAGCAAAATATAATTAGCAAGATGTGTAGAAATTAAATACTACTACCTGTTAAGAGATGGACCGAATTTCACAAATCTAAATCCCCACCCATAAGCGAGAAGAGATGGAGAAAAAACAAAGTGAGAAAGAGATTGTCTGCAACCTAAATAATAGTAATATCCAAGGACAAAAAGGTATTCTTTTCACAAGATTTCTTTTATCGCAGTCGCACGGGTACGCTTCGACAACTAGTCATGAGATTAGTCTCAAGCCGTCTAATCTAATCTTAAAATCAAGTGAGTGTTTGGCTGAATTTAATAATTTCTTCAAAGAGCTTATAAGTTCTTGAATCCTTAATAGAAAACAACTTTTAAACTGTTTTGAGGAGCTTACAAGCTCAGCCAGACACCCTGTTAGTGTTGGGCCTGCGTGCCCTGATTGAATCGTATAGACCAAACACAAGACTTAGTCAAATATGGCCCACAATAATCTCTCTCAATCAATGCAACCCAACGGGCTTGAGTATTACTAATAGCTAATAAAATGAATCTTGCGTTTGCTTATTGCAAAAGTGTGTCTTGAAGGATCGATCATTTCTTCAATCTTTTTGCCCGATTATATGAGCAAATCAAAAATGCTGTATTTAATGGATATTTTGCCGCCAAAAACCCATTGCTGAAGTCATCACTAAATCTAAAACTGTGGTAAGATCTTTTGGTGTAGGCAAAATTGCATAATGTTTTAAGATTTTTTGTCAAATTCTGATTTATTACCCAAGCTTTTAAATCTCTATATAAATCTTTGTTAATCGATAGTTTTGCAATTTTGTTTGAAAATCGCAAAATGTTTATAGATTTTACGTGTTTCATTGCTGTTTATTTCCACAATCAGTAGCTTTCCTTGTGGATAGGTCAAGAACAAGGTATTATTACCCATCTTAAAGTATGTAATCGTTGAATGTTGTGTAATTGTTGAATTTTGGCATTTTTGTAGTTTTGACTTATAAAGTCTATGAAACTGGATATAAATAGAGTCTATTAAACTCTAAATAGATTTGAAACAATCTATACAATTACCAGAATCAACATTTATACTTATATAAAAAGAGCATTATTTTACAAAATTTGAATCGCCTAAAATATCCTCACTATAAAACAAAATTAAGGACAATAGCGTAATATATTAATGTTAATATTTTAATAATTATTAGTTACAAAAATACAAATTTACCTTAGTTATAGTTTATTATTTACCTTATATATGAAATACATTTATTTAGTGTAAAATAAAATTACCTTATTAATATTTAAATGATATATTTATCTTGCGATTTACCTTATTGATATTTTATACCAATAAGATTATAAGTTCATATGCAATTTTTTTTCACGTATATTGTGTTTTTTTTTTCTATTTTGTCAACTCAAAGTTGTCTTCTCTTCCAAGAGATTCCTCTTAAATAACTTAAATATTTTTTAGATTCAACCATGTTTAACTAATTTAATGTTTTTTAGGAAATTTTATCCTTCCCGCCCTTACTTTTTTAATAATAAATATAGAATTTATTAGAAATTAAGTAGTCTATTTAGTATTTAATTAATTAATTTTCATATACTCTTGAATTCTTATTGTTGATAATAATTTCAACTATATATTAGATCTTGATTTTAAAGAAATGGGTATAATTAAGTCGAATTAAGCTAGAGACCATAAACTTCGAGCATAACTCATTTATTATCTCGACTTATTTACAATGGTAATACTTTGATTATTAATTTTATGCATAAATATTTTTTCAATTATTAAACTAGCTAAATAGTTTCTGTCATTCACAAACACAAACTTAGTAAGAATACTAAAAGTGTATCAAAATTTTGAAGATGGTACACTTTTAAAAGAATAAAATAAATAATACGTATAATTTTCAAGTTGACATTTTTTGCTTAAAATAATTAGTATATTTTTCAATCGTAGATATTCATGTAATTTATCTTTTAGATGAAAAATTCCTATTGAAATTAAATTATTGATATTTTATTTCATTTTTAACTTTTCAAGAGACTACACAAAAATTATATTCACTTATTTCATATAATGAGAATTTATTAGCACTTTTTTAATGACACTAATTAAATTAAAATGTAAATAATAGTTATTATATTTGGGCATACATAGAACTTTATCACTTATAGTATTTCTGTAATTCGTGGAAGATCAATAATACAATAAATAACGAAAGTACTCTATACAATAAAATATTTGTTGTTCTTTTTTTTCATTAGTGATCGAACATCAAATTTGAGAAATTGCAAATAATTCAATTAAAAATAAACTAAAATATAGATTAACTCGTTAATATTTATTTAGTAAAATTATTTTTTTAACGTGCACTAGTATTATAAAAATCTATCAAAATCTTTTTAATTCTAAATTGAATACACCCCTTTTAGTTTTTATGTTCCATGTGAAATTTCATGTGAAATCTATCATATTTTGGATGAAAGAGAATGTTTGTCTTAGGTGTGCCATGTCATTTCCTTAACTGGAGATGCTTCAGTCATAATTTAATAATTTATTTTGAGATCAATATACTTTAAATACTATTTTTTAAAAATCGAGATAGATTTGATAAAAGCGCTAAAAGTCGGGGCATGATTAACCCTAGAATTTATAAATATTTGATCATCAAGTAACCGAATCTATAACTGTTTAGATAATAAATTCCTAACACAAATTTATTTTCTAGTTTTATTGGTCCTCCTTAATTTTATCACCTTCTCTCTTTGCCTGTAGCAACTGTTTTTCTCCTTTTTTTCCAATTAATTATGGAACACATTTTGCAATAATACCCCAATCATAAATCTCCCATAAAACTCTGACAATAATTTACAGTCCTCATTTCATGTAAACGCCAATTTCTCTCCTTCCATTTCTTCAAATTCTTCGGTCTTGAAAAGGTAAGAATTTACGGCCATTCTGTTGTAAAAAGTTTCTTTTCCTTTGTCCTTTTCTAGCTATCTGCAAATGTGAAATAAAAATTCTGCATTATTCACAGATTAAATAATTCCAAAAGGGTTTTTAAATAGCTGTTTTTTTTTTTTAATTATGTCCATAATGTGGCCTAAATTTGTATTTCTATTTTTGTAAGAAAAACCCTGTTCTTGGGGGTTCTAGTTTTCCGAATTATTGTTTATCATTTTACTTAAAATTTCTATACAATTTGACTTATTGACGCCATATTTTAGACATGGACAACAAAAGTATACAAATTTGACAGGTTTTCATATTTATTTTTTTTTAAAAGAGAAATAACCAATTCGTCACAACGTAATACAATCTGATCATCCAAATTGATTATCCATTCTTCTATTTGCAGTTTTGTTGTTCTTTCCACAATTAATGGCGAAATCAATGATCTTCACACCAACGAAACTGGAAAAAATCAAGCCGAATTCCGGCCTCCAACGTCGGAACTCAACAGGCGGCGCGGCTGCAATCTTTAGCCAACCAAATCCTATTCCAAATTATCTAAGAGCTTCAATAGGTTCATGCCATGACTTATGCAAGTACGGGGCTAGACGCGAAACCCCACCCGAAGAATCAATCCGGAATAGAAACAAAAATACGAGGCCTGAGCCAAAATCAAACACAAGTAATAGACGGAAAAAGGTGCCGGAAACTAATAATTTAGTTCGGGCATCTTCAAGAAAACAAGCTAACGAAGACTCGAAAAGCACACGCAATGCACGTGCGAGTCGAAATGATGAGGTCAAGAAACCATCTGTCAGGATTCCAACTTCAATTAGACGAAGCAAGAGCGTCCCAAAGAAAGTTCTCAAGTCCGAATCCCAGAAACTTCTAGAAAGTTCCGAGACGACATGTAAGAGAAGTACCGATCAATGTGAAACCGTTGCGGAGAAAATCATACACGTTGCTGAAGCTGATGAGCGAAACCAAAACGAGGATCTTGTTTCAAATAGAGATGAGAAGACGGAAATGGATTCAGCAGCAAATAAATTGTCGCCAAGAAAGCTTGATTTCAAGAGGGAAGAAGTAGTTGAGAGAGAAAGCGAAGAAGAAGATGGTTGGAAGGAGACAAGACTGAGGAGAGTTTTCTCTCAAGGGGATTTTGATCATAAGCAAAATGAACGGTTGAGATCAATTGTGATCAGTAAGGATAAGGTGAAAGCTCTAGTTGATACTTTTGAAACTCTTATGAGCACTCACGAATCAAGATTATGATGATGCTCCAGAACGTGTTCGAGTTCAGCATGAATTGGTCAGGTTTTATTATACAATGCAATATGATATTATCATTACATAAATTGAATTTTTTTAGGATTGTGTGTTTTGTATAACACAAATTATTATCATCGGGATTCACGCTTTAATTATGTCTTGTTTACTTTGGTGGATAAGAAAGGATGAAGTGGATTAACTAAAATTTATCTCCTAAAAAAACAAAAACAAAGGAAACTGAAATTTCACCATTTGATATTATTGTGGATTTATATTTGAATTCTAAACAAGAGAGGTGACATTGGTGAGGCGAAATCATTTGTTCTTACAAATAGGTAATATTGGAATATAATAATTTAAAATGGATTTCATTAATGTTAATAATATGTAGTAATATTTCATTGTTTGATAGGATATTTGCATTAAGTTGTGGATCTTTCAAACAAAGCAATAAACGCTTGTAAATAATGATGAAGTTCCTTATTACAATTTTAATTTTAATTAATTATTGATATACTGATACGTGTTTTGTGTATCACAAAATTAAACTCGAGAGAAAATATTTATACAAACAAGTATATAGAAGGTAAATCACAAAATTAGTGCGATAAGAACTATGTGAGTATACAATTTCCGGTTTAATAAAAAGCTTCGTTAATTTTTGAAGATAAAGATTATTCTGAAAAGTTTGTGAAAAAAATATGTAGAGTATCCAAAATTGTTAAGAATAAGATGCTGTGAAAACTGAGCAGGGAAGTAGTTTGGGTAAGGTTGGGTTTGGTTGATTTCAAGTCCAGCCATTATCATAGTTTTATGAGAACAATTGCGGCATGACCAGTGATATACCTGGCCCAGGGCCAATCAATTGTCAATACTAGTAGAGATATCAATTTTACTCTAAACGGAGAAATTCTTACAAGGGAGTACATGTCTTACATCACCTGTTACATATAAATATGTAAGTAAGAATTTCTCCTCGAAACGAATGAGCCTTTCTGAATCTCGTCAGTTGTCACTTATTAGGATACTTGATCCATTATCAATGGAAAGGGGCCCTAGCTTGTTCAAGTTTGTATTGCTGAAATTCCCTCCCATTTCGAAGTAGCCTAAAGGAGATATGAGTCGAGGCAATACTTACATATTAGGGCCAACTTGAAATCGTCGTGAGATTGATTCGGGTCTAATTATTCATAATTAGGGGTAAGTAGAGGGTGAGTTTTGCTAGTCTATGATTAGTATTTAGTACTTTAAAATTAATTTGTAACTAAAATTTATTAATTTACACTTAAAATGGAACTAATTAAAATCATAATTTTGGACTTAATAAATGATCTCATTGTGCGGACGTCCGCACAAGATTCCAGCTTGTAAATTGATGATTGTCTCTCTGGCCCAACAAGTATGGCCACCATTCGACTTGAATGCCACGAGTACGAACAAATTAAATATACATTTTTATTTATATATATCCATCATATTATACATGCATATAATCTTTAAGCACAATTAATATTTTTATTTTTTGTGACTTGCTTTCAAATTTCTTGTACTACTATATCATTAAAGAGTTGAGCCTTGTGGGAGCTTATCACAACTTATCTACAAATAACAATACAAATACATGTAAATAAATCAATGATTCTTATTGCTTTGGCTATCAACAACAAGTGGACCATATACCAAACACCATGCAGCAAGTTGAGCAAAATTTTAAATGTCACATTAATTGATAAAATTCTCATTATATAGACACCCAAATTATTTAAATTAGCACCAACCATCCAACATTCTTTCTCCAAAAACTATGGAACTCACATGGGAATCAAGCGTCGAAAATTCCATCAATGCCATCTACCTTCTTTTCTCAGCCTACTTGGTCTTTGTCATGCAACTCGGCTTCGCCATGCTCTGTGCGGGCTCAGTTCGGGCCAAGAACGCCATGAACATCATGCTCACCAACGTCGTGGACGCCGTCGTCGGCAGCCTCTCCTACTTCTTGTTCGGATTCGCACTCGCCTTTGGGGAAGGCCCGAATGAGAACCCGTTCATCGGGATGGGCTATTTCGCCCTAAAAGACGTTCCCACGAGCACCTACGACTACAGCTTCTTCCTTTACCAATGGGCTTTCGCCATTGCCGTGGCTGGGATTACTAGTGGCTCCATCGCTGAAAGAACCCAATTTAGTGCCTACTTGATTTTCTCATTCTTCCTTTCGGGCTTTGTCTATCCCATTGTGGCCCATTGGGTTTGGTCACCTAGTGGCTGGCTAAGCCCGAACTCGAGCCCGCTACTATTCGGCTCGGGGGCCATTGACTTCGCCGGTAGCGGCGCAGTCCATTTGGTCGGCGGCATCGCCGGGCTTTGGGGGTGCCTCATTGAGGGCCCGAGAGTGGGTCGGTTCGACGCCTTTGGAAAGCCCGTTATCATGCGCGGCCATAATGCGACGCTGGTGGTTCTCGGAACGTTCCTATTATGGTTCGGCTGGTTCGGGTTCAACCCGGGCTCGTTCAACAAGATACTCGTTCCTTACCCGAACACGGCGGACCAGGGGAACTGGACCGCCGTTGGCCGGACGGCGGTGACCACCACGCTAGCTGGCTCCACCGCCGGAATAGTCACGCTATTCGGGCGGCGGATGCTGGCCGGACACTGGGACGTCCTTGCAGTCTGCAACGGCGTCCTGGGCGGGTTCGTGGCAATCACATCGGGCTGCGCCGTCGTGGAGCCGTGGGCCGCGATAATCTGCGGGTTCTTCGCCGCTTGGGTCCTGATCGGGCTGAACGTCTTGGCCATGAAGCTAAAGATCGACGACCCCCTGGAGGCGGCGCAGCTGCATGGCGGGTGTGGGGCATGGGGGCTGATATTCACCGGGCTTTTTGCCAAGGAGGAGTTTGTCGTGCAGACGTATGATTTGAGCCGAGCCGGGCCAGACGGGCGGTCATTCGGGCTGTTGGTCGGGGGCGGGTGGGGGCTCGTCGGAGCTCAGGTGGTGGAGCTGGTGGTGATATTGGTGTGGGTTAGCGTGACGATGGGGCCGCTGTTTTACTTGTTGCATCGGCTGAAATTATTGAGGATTTCGATTGATGAAGAAGTAGCAGGGCTTGATATATCCAGTCATGGAGGATATGCATATGATGCTCATGAAGAAGAAACTGCTCCTAGGTTCTATGGTGACTATATGCGAATGCATAATAATTCTTAGTTTTTTTTTTCTTCTTTAATAGTATAATACGATCTACGTGGTATTAATTCTGGTGTTGATCAAGATCTGTTTTTGGTTGTGTTCTTGTGATTATGATGATTTGTATATTAATGTACAGTACATATTTTGCGACAATGATTTTTGTAATTTTATTTCTTTAGCATTATATGTAAGAGTCACAGTGAAATACAAATAATTTTCTTTCTACTACACACAAATGAAGCTCACATCAATACATAAAGTTACTTAAGAGTTTACATCAAATTATTGTTAAAATTGCAAAATTTCAATCGAGCCGTACATAAATCTTTTGAATATACTAGATAGGTGACACAATTCCATTCTACCATATCAAATATTACTTGGAACAACAAGTAGAGTTCGGGTGACAATTTTTGACACGACATGAATCTAATGGTAGAGAAATGACTTGTGGAGATATATACAGCTAACGCACGACATGAATCACATAGCGATAGCAAATGTAATATTTGAATCTGAAGCTTGAATAAATTTTGTTAGAGGAGAGCATATATACAGCCAACGTAGGACGGTTAATTCCCAAATCAAGCAGTCCCTACTCGGACATTAGTTTGTGCTCTCCTCCTAATTCAGCGAGACGAAAGCCTCGTGGAGAATCACTATCACGAGGTAAGCATGCAAATGAGTACTCTAGTAACTTGCTCCATTCTAAAGATGAGGAGGCGGTGGAGCTGAAGATGGCAGTTGGGTCAGTGATTGTGTTATATCAGAGGCTATCCTTTCAAAAACCTGTCTCATCATCTGTTGATTTGCCTGTATGCTCGCCTCTAGGCGCTTTTGATTTGCCTCTGTCATCTGTGCGTTTGCACATATGGTCTCCTCTAGACGCTTTTGATTCGCCTCCAATATCCGTACTCTGTCTTCTGTCGATTGTAAGGCATTTTGCGTGCTTTGTAGCTCATGCTGAGTAGACGCAAGCTCAATCCTAAGTTCTGCATCAGAACAAGTTGTCTTAGCAAGTTGAAGCCCATTTTTAAGTCCGGCTACATATGCAGCACGACTTTCTTGGACTCGGTCACATGCTCGTTTGGCTGCATCTGCTCTTTCAAGAGATCGGATACCATCCTCTTGGTTATCTGATCCAGTCTGCTTATTATTCTGAAGTAAAAAGATATATCAAGCGACAAAAATAATATTATCTATACAAATTGCGAAAAAACAAATAAAAGAATGCATACGTTGGATGTCAAAGTACTTTCTCCCGGACAACCTTTTTCGAGGAGGTTGTCCGTTTCATTAAAACAAGTCATATCATCTTTTTCTCCAGATCCATCATCCTAGAAGTAGAATGAATATGCATAGTTAGAATTAAACCAATACAGATCTGAATGAAATAAGGGATTTAATACTTACAGCATCATCTATATACTGCGACAAAGACTTCCAGCCTTTACGGCGATAAAAAGGCGATCTAACTTTAGCATTTCCAGAGTTCACTATTGATTTTTTCTGTATGAAATAATTAATTTTGATTAAAAAAAAATTAATTAAAACGAATGATAGAAAATGTAACTGAATCAACTAAACTATATGATTTGGAAAAACAAATATACCTTAAAAGTCTCCGACTCAAACATTATGCACATAAACTCCCAATCTGCCTCACTTTCGCAATACTCCTTGGGTACACATTTTAACCGCTCCTCCCAAGGCAGGTGAACTAGAGTTTTGTAATGTCTGTGCATATACCGCCGGTAATTACGGAATCGTGCATTCATCAATTTTTCAGTCTCTTTTCTAACTGATTTTGGTCCTGGGCCAAAGTCGACCACAAATGAACTCTACAGAAAAATCCAAAAACATTGCTTCTATTAAGCATATATTGGATAGGAAGTGAACTGGCTCAAAATTGTCCAAATTTCTGACCTCCAACCAATCAAACATACGTTGTTTTTGCTCCTCTGTTACATCCTTCCAACCTGAAACTTTTACTGGTACAAAATTTTTCACAGCTGTTCCGAGCTCTGTCATAAACACTGATGCATACTCCCCAATAGGATGACCATCTTTCTTACGAAAAATGACAGGGATTTTGGCATTGTCTTTTTTGTATTTATGAAGCCTGTCATCATGTTTCAACCGTCTGTCGTAACCTAGTTTCTGGGTGAGTGCTGCTTCATACAAAAAAAGTGTTAGATACTTATATCTCTATACAGCAGAATTACAAGATAAATGGAATAATTAAAATGTTGGCAAACCAGTGGGTGCATTCCTTGCCATAGATAATTTCCCAAGAATAACATCGGTACATGCTTAACCCGTTTATAAGGTATATCTATGTGAAGATTATAAATACATGGAAGATAAATAGACCTAATATAATTTGCAAATGATTTTTAATAAAAGCTAGTCTAAGGACAGAAGTTTATCATACGGTTTTCTTCACATGAGGAGTTTGCAATTTAAAAATAAAAACTTAAATATGCGTGAGTTTAGCAGATGAATGAGTTACAGCATCCAATAATCAGCAGATGAGCAAGTAATATAATATCCATGTCCAGTTATCACCATTCAGCAAAAATGGTATAGGGAACTTAGAAAGAACGAGAATAGGTATCACAAAAGTTGGGAATTCACCATTTCATTGGTTTGATGTCATTAACAATTGGATTCAACATTTTACCAGAAAAATACATGGATTGAACCCATCATTTTAGCATCAGCTGAGGCTTTATGACTTTAAAGAGAACCTAATCTCTTCAGAGAACAATGACAACCAAACTGGAGTCTTACCAGCCGTACATGTCATTGACAAAGGTAAAAAAAAAAAGTAGAGTTCAAGAAGTTAACTGCTATTTACAAAATACGATTTTTTTTCAAGAAAAAAAATCAAGGAATACTTTAACTAAAAGGATAATAATGTCACTTGTTCATCCAATATTTAAATAATGAAATAGAGCTATGATTTTCAAAAAATATCCTCAAATTTTTAATAAGAAAAACATAACCAATCATACGAGAATTGATCATCAGGGAAACTAACTTGGAAGGTTTCAACTGAAAATTTCAACACTTCAAATGAGACACTAGCTATTCAATGATTAATGAGCATCACTTGAAAAGCTACGAATTTTCCAAATATTTCTTACTGAATATATAATGAAATATAGAAGTCTGTGACTATGACCATGACTACACTAAAATATCAATACCAAACGAGTTTTAGCAAGATCCTTGTGAAGATAAGTCAACCAGATATAAGTAATTGAAAATAAGACCGGTGTATACGCAAGGTATATATGTCCTTCAGCAAACTATCATTCTGCTATAATCCTGTTAAAGCAAGAAGTGAAGGCCAAAGAAAGATCGAGCACATCAAATTAGACACGGAAAAACCACTAATTGCGACATACTGATAGAAATGCAATGAACAAAATTGAAAGGAGCCAACAAGATAAAATTGGAGACATTATTGTTATTTAATGAATTGATTGAAAATCTTAAAAGTGCTATGATTCAAACACCAAGTTTTGCTAGCTTTAATAAACCTCATCTCTTAACTAAGAAAGGCCAATGAAAAAACCGAACAACAACCAACTGCAACTAATAGAAGTCTAGAACACAATAAGCATGTCATATGTGTTGGCTTATGACGACAAATTCAAATGGAGAAAGAACATTTAGAACTGGGGATTATTACAGAATGAGAAATGAGGATAGAAGACTAATATTGAAGGTTTACCTCACCTTGAGATAGAAAAGTATGCATGCTAAAACATCGCCTTGCTAAACATGCATGATGCCTACCTAGTATTTGAAATATGAGGGATCTTATATCTTATTGAAGCATTGCAATGCTACATATCATCTTAGCTCCTTGAAATATGATACCGTTATTTGATATTGCGCATAATCAATTTCCAGATTTTATTTCAGATATACATACTTGTATATATGAAATGTTGAACTGCTAATAGCCTAATAGATATGAGCTGTGTTGAAAACCACAACTATTAGAGACGAAAGGAGTCTCGCAACAAATAAGAAACTAGAAATACCATCTTGTAATATCATTGTCACAACCAGGATACATTCTCTCATAAATCATAAAGGGAATAGTCATATGACTCGTATTCATTTCTTCTTATAGGCTTTTTCACTCTCATGCATGATACTCAACTGTAGCATCAAAGAAAGTAGCATGGGATTTTGAAGTTATATAAAAAGCAGCAACATCCATACATTATGTGTGTTTAAGTGTAAAAACTGCACCAGGATTTACCATTTATACACGCCGAATTGTTGTCTCCAGGTGAAAGCATTTTAGTGTTGCCGCCAAGTTCTTCCATTTTGTCATCATCAAATTCTTTTCAATGACAGAAGAAGTAATAACAAGTCATAATGATATCTAATCCAATTTCATGCATATGTGCTCTACAAATTACAACTAAAGAAGCATCGGCCCATGAAACAGATTAAATCAAGAGGAAGCTACAAAAGGAACATAATGATTATGCATCATCAATCATTGAATAGTGGTGATATCTTTTTCTAATTCGCTAGTATCTTCCCTCAAAAGTTAAAACTATTTTTCCACAAAGCAGAGTACTAATACAACCCCGAAATCTGAATAGTTGGTGCGAAAAAGTAATCACCTTCGGGTATGTGGGAATGTGATGATTGCTGCTCGGAAATTTCCATAATGTCAAGCAACTGACTTTCTAATTGCTGGAAAGGTCCCAAATCAAGATCATCATGTGAGAGTAATTCTATCTCTATCTTGGGCTGCTGAAGGCTTAAGTCTGAAGTAACCGTTACAGGGGTCAAAGAATTCATAGCCCCTGCAGAATCCTTGGACACTTCTTCAGCACTGATTGTCAAATCTCTAGTTGGAGATGATGGCGATGGCATAGCTGTAGAGCAAAATTCACAAATATTCACATAGCCAGTTTTCAAGGTTCCGCTCGGGAAAGGTTCTCGTACAATACCTATAATGATCATTAACATCAACCCCACCCCCCTAATCCAAAATATGAATTAGAATATTCCAATTCATAAGAAAGTAACTGTGATGTAGAATAAAAAAATTACAAGAACAAGTATATGATTCTTCCATTATTTGGCAGTACCCTGTAATTATTTCCACCCAAACTAGCAACAACAAGCTGTAACAGACATTCTACCTAGCAAGCATGCAAAAGAGAGAGGTAGAGAGAAAGTACTCGTAGGGATATCTTACTTATGCTCGCTACTTCTGACATGGAGAGCATGAACTATTGTTTCACAAACTAATGTCACAACATCTAACCTGCAAATATGATATTTGGAAGAACATCAAGAGAGGAGCTCATTCGTATCATTAACTGTTCCAGAACTACAACAGCATAAGCAAAGTCAATCTCTATGAATTTACAATTGCAGTGCCATAAACGCCGAAAAATGAGTTCAAGCATTGCCAAAAATAAAGAAGCACTATAGTTAAATGAACAATTTGCTTAGGAAAATATAATTAAATTTTGCCTTCAGTTTCCAACAAACAATCAAGTTGCTCCAAGACAATGCATAACATACCCAATTAACTGCAATTAATGCATAATCCACGGTTGAATTAGCAAATTAGCTGAGCTACAAAACGACCCAACACAAAACACGCAAATGCACATGCTAGTATGCACACAAATGCATAAATCCAATATAGCAACGGAGAGATAATAATAGAAGCAAAGAAATCCAGCATTTTAAAAGCACAACAATAATCGCAACATAAAGTCATAGAAAGCGAAAACCAGAAAAAGAATAAATTAAGAGAGAGGGGCAGGATTTTGTATACGGCTTTCTAACCTTGATAAGAGCCAGAGAGTTTTCCAGGTGTATCAATTGTGCAATTTTATTTTTTTATTTTATTTTGGAAGAATTGTGCAAAAGTTTTGTTGTACAGTACTTTGCATTAGATGTCAGCCTGGGGGAGAGAGAGAGAGAGAGGAAACTCGTGTGCCGCGTGCGTGAATTGTTTGCACGTCATTATTTATTTTCTTGGCAAAAATAACGTTTGTAGATTGTAGTCGTCATACTTCGATTTAAGTTTATTTCTACATTTTGAGAATGAGAAATTCTATTTTATTTGTAAATTACAAATAAAACGACGTTCTTTTTGTTCATTTATATCACACATCATATATATCCAGAAGTTGAGTCAAGATTATTCATTCAATCGCCGTAAAATAAAATGCGAGTCATTTCTTAAATAATTATTTAAAATTGAAATATTTATTTTAGATAAATTTAAGTTGAGACCATAATCCAAAAATGGTCTAAGTTAGAGGCAAGAACCCATTATAATTTATAGTTTATGAAATGACATAAATACCCTTAATGAGTATACAAGAAAGCTAACTTTAATTTGAATCATATAAGAACACTAACTTCGTATATGAATTTCCGGCGAAAAATTCCGGCCAAAAAATTCCGGCGCAAGTTTTCCGGCCAAAAAATTCCGGCAAAAGTTTTCCGGTCCAAAATTCCCGGCGAAATTTTCCGGCACGGCAGCGATTTCGAGCATACAAGATCATATCATACAAGAACAGTTTCATACAAGAACATACAATTTTTCGGCACGGCGGAGCGATTTCCGGCACGGCGGCGATTTCGAGCATACAAGAACAGTTTCATACACGAACAAATCTATCATACAAGAACAAAATCGTTCATACAGGAAAAAACACATACATGGACCAGTTTAGCATATTAAACTTGCATACAAGACCAACTCAAGCAGACATGAGCAATTACATACACGAATTTGTGGCTTCCAAAACCATGCATACATGAACAAAGCATTCATGCAAGAATAATTTCATACACGAACAAATCTATCATACATGAACGACTCAATCATACAGGAACAAATCGATCATACAAGAACAAAATCGTGCATACAGGAAAAAAAAAGCATATAGGGACTAGTCTAGCATACATGAACATATCGAGCATACAAGAATTGTTTCATACACACGAACAAATCGATCATACAAGAACAAAATCGTTCATACAGGAAAAAACACATACATGGACCAATTTAGCATACAGTATAACATATCGCGCATACAAGAACAATATCATACAAGAACAGTTTCATACAAATCATACAAATCGAGCATACAAGAACAAAATAGAGCATACAGGAACAAAATAGAGCATACAGGAAAAAAAATCGAGCATAGAAGGCAAAAACGAGCATACAAGGACATATCAAACATACAAGAACACCATTATACATGAAATATGAAAATCATGGGTCGGCATATACACGGAAATTTTCACCGGAAATTGTTGGTCGGAAAATTTTGGCCGAAAAAATTTTGCCGGAATTTTTTGACCGGAAAATTTTGGCCGGAAAACTTCGCCGGAATTTTTTGACCGGAAAAAACATACACGAATGCATATCTCATACAAGAGTAGAGAGTATAAAAGGGTATAAATCCTTTTTGTATACCTATAAGAATATAAAAGGGTATAAATTCTTCTATAGTAGTATAAAAGTTCCAAAATAAAACAAATGGCTATTTGAACACTTTTCTGGTCAAAGTGACAAAATTTATCTTTTGTTTTGAGGAATGACTATTTTGACTTTCCCTCTTTTTCTTTTTCCCCGCAAGTCAAAATATGTAACTAACCCATTTAACAACACCCATTTTGACTGTTGTTTGCATGTATATAAATAGTACAGTATTATTTAACCATTTGCTGTAGATTAACAAAGTTTCGAATTTAGAACAAGCTCTATATTTTATCAAAAAACGGACCCATTAAATTTCACTCGGTTCATAGACTTGCATTGTGGGGAAAAAGAAAATCATAAACCTCACTGGACTCAATATATACCCTGTAATTCTCTTATTATTAAAAAAAAAAAAGACCTCTTTATATTATAGAATAATGTAGTTTTTAATTTATCACCGAAAATTCTACAGATAACTGTACACATATATTAGATCCTTTACAATCACAATTTACTTGCCAAAATTTGGAGGCCTTCAAAAAAAAAACGAGGCCCTTCACAAAACTTTCATTTTATGTAGAACTGCAACTTCAGCACAAAATTGTGGACTTGAAAAGAAATTATACTCCAATGTCCCTTCTTCTGCAAATGCTTGGATTCCTGAATGTTTTTTGAAGGAAAATAAAAAATAAAAATTAGATCAATATGCATTAAAAAATGTATGATTATGTCAAAACGATTCAGCTAATGAGTAAATACTTGGTACCATTCTACCTCAAGTGAATTTTACTTGAGCATCAATATATATACTCTTGCCATTAATAAATGTTTAATTAAGGCCACATGGAGAATCACTTACATCATGAGGTAGGGATGCAAATCTCAAAGGAAATTATGTTCTAATAGAGAATAACTTACTCCAAACTATGGTGGTGGAGCTGAGGATGGCAATGACTGAGCTATATCAGAGGCTAACTTCTCAAAAACCTGCTTCATCATCCGTTGATTCGCCTCCATAATCTGTGTATTTGCTTCTATTTTCTCCTCTAGGAGCTTTTGATTCGCCTCCAATATCCGTACTTTATCTTCTGTCAATTGTAAGGCAGTTTGCGTCTTGTGTAGTTCGTTCCTGAGTTCTGCATTTGCTGCTATAAGAGATGTAGCATCATAAGAAGTTGACTTAGCAGGTTGGTCATCATCATCTCTAAGTCTGGCTATGTACCCCGAACGATCTTGGTCACAAGCTCGTTCTGCATTCATTTCTTCGAGAGATTGGCTGCCATCATCTTGGTCATATATTCCAGTTTGCTCGTCATTCTAAAATAAATGGAGGTATCAAGAAACAGATATGATTTTATTTTACGAATAGCAAAAACATGAACGAAAGAAGGTGTATACGATGGCTGTGTCAGCAGTTTCTCCTCGACAGTCTTTGTCTGAGTTGATTGTCACATTAGTATCAGCAATACCATCCTTCTCTCCAGATCCATCATCCTATAAATAATATAAGTGAAGGTCAGAATTAAATCAGTAAATGAAATTAGAGATTTAATACTTACAGCATCATAGTTGTATTGCGACAATGACTTTCTGCCTCCACGGTACATAAAAGTTGGTTTAAGTTTAGCCTTATTTCCAGAATTTATCACTGATGCTTTCTGTGACAAATAGTCAGAAACAAAAAGGGCTATAAAGAATAATAAAAAAACATAACGTCATTAACTAAGACCTAAGTATATAATTCAAAACACAGCATTTACCTTAAACGTCTCTGACTCGAACATTTTACACATATACTCCCAATCTGCTTCACTTTTACAATACTCCTCGGGTACATGTTTCAACCGCTCCTCCCAAGGCAGATGTACAAGAGTTTTGTAATGTTTGTGCATTGTCTGGCGGTAATCACGGTACCGTTTACTCATTAACTTATCAGTCTCTTTTTTAACTGAATTTCGTCCAAGGCTAAAGTCAACCGAAAATGCACTCTACAGGAAATCAAGGGATTAGTATTCTTCAGCATATTGGATTGGAAGATTGGTGAATAACACTCGTATTTTCCTGACCTCCAATCGATGAAAGATTGGCCGTTTTTGCTCCTCTGTTATATTCTTCCAGCCTGAAACTTGTAATGGTGCATGTTTTCTCACAGCTATACCGAGCTCCGTCATAAACAATGATGCATGCTTCCCCACAGGATGGCCATCTTTCTTACAAAATACAACTGGAATTTTCCCATACTCTTTTAAGTATTTACGAAGCATGTCAGCATGTTTCGATTGTTTCCCGAAACCTCGTCTTTCGATAGATGCTGCATTATAGATAAAAGTGTTTTATTCATATACAAAATAGTTACTAAATAAATAAATATTTTTTTTAAGAATTCAAAGTTGGCAAACCATCAGGTACATTCTTTGCCACAGATGATCTTCCAACAATATGTACGTCAATGACGGCGGAGCCCTCAACCCGCTTAGGAGGGACATCTGTATTGAAATTGCAGTTGTTAGATAGATGCAACTAATAAATCACGAAAATCACAACACACCTAGCCTAAGGACAGAAGTTCTGTCGGCATATTCATAGGAAGAACTTAAAAATTGAAAACTTTAATAAACCTAAAGTTTAGCAGATGAACAAGTTACGACATCCAACACTCAGAATTCTAAGTAACTGCCATTCAGTAGAAACGGGATGGAACACTTGAAAAGGTTGAGAATGGGTATCACAAAAGTCAGGAGTTTCACTTTTAGCTCGGTTCATTGGCTTTTAAAATAGGATATCAAGCCTTATCACTCATACCAAACGGCCCCTTGGGGATTATACTCATCATATCATATGAATTAATGATTTCCTGATATATACATCTATAAATATATGGGTTATCCAGCTAGAACTTGAAAATAAGAGATTGCAGCCAATCCAGACTACATTATATCATAAATTCCCAAACATGATAGGTTCCCCCAAATCTCATTGAGGATTAAATCATATTGATTCCTTCTTATATGCTTTTTTGTTCTCAGACATGATACTCAACTGAAACCTGAAGGGATAGATCAACGCACAATAAATTCATACATAAATATAGGTGTAAGTAAAAGTATAGAACTGTGCCCAGGACATACCATCTACACATGTTGAGTAGTTGCTTCCGGGTAAAGCCACTGTGACGCTGCCGTCAAGTTCGTGCATATAGTCATCACCAAATACTTTTTCAGGACATTACAAGCAAAAGCAATTAGCAAATCATAAGAACATCGAATCCAATCTTTTCAGGCATATATGATCTACATATTACAACTCAAAGTAGCATCAGCCTACGAAACAGAGGAAATCAAGAAAAATCACAAAAGGAAGATGATGATGTGTTTCATCAAGTACTGATTATAAATGTTCGCCTCGAAACTATTTTTGCACAAAACAGAGAACTAAAAAATCCAAATCATTTTCCACCCTGAAAATGAAATGCTTGATGCAAAAAAATTATCACCTTCGGTTTTGTTGGAGTGTGATGGTTGCTGCTCGGAGATTTCCATACTGTCAAGTAATTTTGTTTCTAATTGCTGGAAACATCCCAACTTAAGATCATTCTCCGAGAACATATTTACCTCAATCTTGGGTTGAATAAGGCTTGAAGGGGTGAAAGACTTCATGGCTCCTGATGAAACTTTGGTCACTTCTTCAGCACTTATTATCTAGTAAAGTATTATTCCTCACATCTCTAGTTTGAGGGGGTTTAGGGCTACAATCACAATCTTCATCAACGTGTTCCATTAGACCGTTTTTAGAACAACATCTTCAAAGAAAATAGATCACATTATTAGTTTTCGAAATTTCATCAAAACAATGATTCTTGATAATTTCTCCAACTCCATTTTCAAAACAAAATCTTCCCAAGCTTTTGTCCTAATAAATAGTAGAAAACACTAGACTCAATGCGTATATATATGAGGGAATGAAAAAAATATTATTGAGAAAGTAAAAATCAAACTTCCATCTGCAGACTTACATTATTACACACGTAGTCATTTTTGCGAGACTGCAACTTAGTTGATCACCGAATTTATCAACTACAGGATGGATTCAACATGCAATTATGCTATCTAAAAGGTTTAGAAACCAATTTCGAAATTCGCGGTTTACACCCAAAAATCAAGAAAAACTCATAGCAAGCGAAGCTTCTATACACACAAACGCCATCATATTCGCCTTAGGTCCAGATAAAGCAACGGCTAGCAAAATCAATAAACCCAGCCTTTCAAAAGCACAACATTCACCGCGACAAACTAATATTTCAATAATGGAAAGAGAAACTCATAAAAAAATTAATTGCGAAAATGAAGAAGGGTTTTTTGTTTACGGCTTTCTCACCATAAGGAAGGCCAGAGTCTCCCCAGCTCGATTAATTGAGTAACAATTCTACTCTACGGTACTATTATGCTATGGTATCTGGAGAGAGCGAGTGAGGGAGAGGGAGAGGGAGAGGGAGAGGGAGAGAGAGAGAAAGAGAGAGAGAGAGAGAGAGATGAAGAGTGATCAGAATTCAAAATTGAGCGTCATCTAACAAATGCCGTTCCATGTTCTAGACTATGGATTATGGACTGATTTTTTTTACCATGTCTATATTTATAATTTATTACTATTTACTCGTTCAAAAACATAGTATATCATATTTATTAATTTACACACTTATTTATTTTACTTTTAAAAAATAGATTTATTTATATTTATGGAGGCTTTTATCCATTTTATATTTTAACACATGCTACACAATATGTTCTCATTTATATGGAAGTGTATCATACGTTAATGTATTTATATTTTATTCATCTCCTTTTTTTTTTTAACCGTGCGACAGTAAATTTGAACCAGTGACCCTGGCATTATGTGACTTTTCTTGTAATGGATAATGTTGTTAATTCATAAAGTATCAAGGGAAAATAGTAGCATTTCTAAGACTTATACTCAAATGAATTGGTTGCACATATAGAATATATTACCACTTACGAATAATCAAAATTGTAATAATACTAGTACTTGTATTAATAGATGATACAATATGATTTATATAATATAAGACGAAAAATGAAGTCCTCAAATGCGGGTGCGTTTGGGCTAGCTCGAGCAAGCATATAAGGTCAATTCAATTTTAAGATGGGATCAATCGGTTTTGTTTATGTCAAGAAGGGCTGTGTCACTATTTGTTATAGAAAAGTCTATTTATGTTTGGATAAGTTGCATGTAAAATCAAAACATTTCGTCAAATTCGCAAATTGCACATGTTTTTAAAAAAACGTTTTGTAAAATCAAAACGTTATAATTTTTTGCAATCGAAGTCCAATGACCCGTTTCCCCCAACTTAAATCTTGCGTGGCAATCAGAGCACGTTGGACTCGCCGGAAACCAAAATGACGTCGTTTCGAATTTAATAAAAAAACATTTTTTTTTTCCACCTCACCCTTCTCCACATCTCATCCCTCTCTCTCTATCCTCCTCATGTCCCTCCTCACCCTCTCGTCAGGCGGGTCATTTCTTCGAATCTCGCTCTCGTAATCGTCGCGTAGAAATCGATTCCTTCGTAGAGAGAATCGATCTCGATCATCGTCTGCGTGGTGGGGGATAAAGTCCTCTTCGCCCGCTCACACGCCATCCGCAGCTGCCGCAGTGCCCTAGCACTGCCGCCGATATCCTTCTTATGCTTGCGCTTGAATTCCGCTCTGAAATGGTTGACCAAACGATTATCGAAGTCTTCGCCGCCTAAATGAGTGTCGTCGGTGGTGGACTTCACTTCAAAAATCCCTTCCTCAATCGTCAGCAGCGACACATCGAAGGTGTCGCCGCCGAGATCGAAGTTCAAAACATTCTTCTCCCCTATTCTCGACGCTTTTTTATCCAATCCGTAAGCAATCGCCGCCGCCGTCGGCTCGGTGATGATCCGCATCACGTTGAGTCCGGCGATGGCGCCGGCGTCCTTGGTTGCTTTCCGCTGCGAGTCATTGAAGTAGGCCGGCACCGTGACGACGGCGTTGTTCACAGTCTGGCCGAGGAAGGCCTCTGCGACCTTGCGCATTTTGACGAGAACCATGGATGAGATCTCCTCCAGCGAGAACTGCTTCTCCTCGTTTTTAAACTGGACGACGATCATCGGCTTGTCGCCAGGGCCGGGGATGATTTTGAAGGGCCAGAGCTTCCTGTCAGACTGGACGAAGGGGTCGGAGAAGCGGCGGCCGATGAGGTGCTTGGCGTCGAAGACGGTGTTCTGAGGGTTCATGGCGACCTGGTTCTTGGCGGCGTCGCCGATGAGGCGCTCGGTGTCGGTGAAGGCAACATAGGAAGGGGTGGTGCGGTTGCCTTGGTCGTTAGGGATGATCTCGACGCGGTCGTTCTGCCACATGCCCACACGGTCGTTCTCCTCATCTCTATCGTTGCAGTGCTGGCGGCAGACGAGAAGGTGAGGAGGGAGATGGGGAGGATAGAGAGAGAGGGATGAAATGGGGGAGAAGGGTGAGGTGGGGGAGATGGATGAGATTGGGGAGAAGGGTGAGGTGAAAAAAAATATATTTTTTTGTTTTTTTTTAATTAAATTCGAAACGACGTCGTTTTAGTTTCTGGCGAGTCCAGCGTGTCAACTCCGGCTGTCACGTAAGATTTAAGTTGGGGGAAACGAGTCACCGAACTTCAATTGCAAAAAATTAAAACTTCTTGATTTTACAAAACATTTTTTTAAAAACATGTGCAATTTGCGAAATTGAAAAACCGTTTTGATTTAACATGTAATTTATCCTTTCTGTTTTACTGGATCAATTTTCATCTGCAATTTTTAGATTTTGGTCCAATAAATTGTCCAAAAAATCAATGCTATTCATTTCATAAGTCATAACTGTCGCTTCGCATGATTAAAAAAAATTAAAAATGCCTCCTTACTAGTAATAATGAATTTAAAAGGCGCAACCAAATATGGAAAATAACTTCCCAAAAAAAATATGAAAACAATACCTATTGTACTAAAGTTTTTAAAAAAAACTATACAATCGAGAATCATAATCTATGTAGATAAAATCTAGTTAAGTGGTAGAACTGGTACACTATAAGGCCTCGTTTGGTAAGAATACTAATAATATTGAGATAAACAATACATAGATAAATAATATGAAGATTGTAGGATAGATTATTGAATTTGTATGTTTGGTAGAAAATATAACAATTTTTTTTATCAAAATTTGTTGTTTGGTAAAAGATGTTAAAATCAATATTAACTTTGATTTTCCCTTCCTAACCCTCATTATCCCTACACTTCCTTCACCCTTCTCCTTGAGGACCTTCACCAGCTTCTCAATATCTTTGACCAAAAAAAAAAAACCAAAAAAAAAATACGCCTAAAAATGCCCATCATAATCAGGTGGAGGAATTGGGCTGGGAGGAGAGGGCGGCGGACTGCGGCGGGTGGGGCGGCATGTGGTGGTGGGGGTTGTGAATGTTGAAAGCTAGAGCTAGATCAGGAATTATTAGGGATTGGGATAAGGGCAGCAGCTCCTCCGGCGACGGCAATTCTTCTTCCCATTTCGAAAACCAATTCGAATCTTCTTCACTCATTCTATCTCTCTCTCTCTCTACACCAATCAATAATATAGAGCCACCAATTTTCTTCTAAAAATTCCTTCTTTACGCAGAAAGGAGTTGAAGAAGGGGGAAAAGGTCCTCTTTGACTATGTGGGTTCAGAAAAGAAGTGGGGAAATTTTGTGATATCTCTCCATCTCATCTCATCTCCCTCTCAATCAAGAAAGACAGAAGGAGAAGTTAGAGAGAGAGAGAGAGGAGAGGAGAGGGAGAGATAAAGTGTGTGGCGGAGGAGGGGCAGGGGAGGAGGAGGAAATTGGAGGGGCGGGTGGCGGAGGTGGAGCAGAGGCGGAGGGAGTTAAAAAAAAATGAAGCAGCGGGTGGCGGAGGACCGGAGGTGGAGCAGCGGCGGTGGGTGAGTGTAGAAAAGGAGATGTAGAAGAGAGAAGAGATGAATAAGATAAGAGGGTAATATTGTCTTTTTAACGTTTAGTACGAGTTACTATTGAAGTCGTGTAAATAATACCACCTAGGAGGTCGAATTATTTATATGTTATTCTTTGTATTATAACACCGGGTTTTCCTCTATTATCGGGCTCTTTGTATTAATAATTTTTTCTACCAAACAATGTATTAACCCATATTAACTCATATTAATAATATAATATGGCTTAATATGGCCTACCAAACGTAGCCTAAATCTTTCCTCGGTAAGTGCAGTTCTTCCAAAGTGGTGGATTATTTTTTTTTTTTTGGAATATGTGGGAAGTGGGAACCTGCAACCATACCTTTGGGTAAATTTTAGTCTTTGTACAGGTAAATCATGTTTTTCAAGTATTGGATTATCTTTTCATTTTATGTGAAGTTGTTCTAATTATACTTTCTCCGTCCTGTTCATTTTGTTTCCTTACTATTGGGCACGGAGATTAAGGAAAGTTGTTTGTTTAATAAATTAGTGGACGAGATTGGAAGGGGATGAGAGATAAACTCTTACAACCACTCATTATGTCTATATTTGGATGTAGACAAAATGAGTGGGACGTCCATTTAAGGAAAGAGAGACAAAATGAGCGGGACAGAGGGAGTACTAGTTAAATGAGTCATGAGTGTTGCGGTTTATATACATTTCTTTATAATACTCCCTCCGTCCCATATTTAAAGTCCATTTGGGTGCTGACACGGAAACTAAGAAAATTAATAAAGTATAGTGGGTGGACAAAAAAAATAGTGTTAATGACATGTGATTACTTTTGCTAATTAGGGAGTTAGAACCTTCTCCTAATCTCCTCTCCTATTTTCCATGGATTCATTCATCTCTCTCTCCTCAACATTCCTTTCTCTCTCCTCCCATCCCCAACATTTATAATTCCTCAAACCTATGATTTCTCCACCGATTCCCCATTGATCAATCCATCCATTCCCACCACCACCACAAAAGAAAGAAATAAAGAAAGAAAGAAAATCTCTTTCTGCCGACCCCACCCTCCGACGCCGGAAAATCCAACTGCCGCCGCCGCTCCGACCTGACCCTCCCCATGCCCCAGCACGACCCCGCCCTCGTAGTCTCGCTCCCCCTCCCCTCTAGCTCCGCCCCCTCCTCCTC